>JARHVA010000647.1:4217500-4240000 GCA_037957365.1 Torreya grandis
AATATCTTCCCATAAATTTTCCCATTTATAAATATATAATAAGGTAATTAAATGTATGTCATTACCTTAGGTTTTGTTTTATTATTGTGTAGGCCTACTACCTTTATATCCAAAACATCACTTTTATATCAATGCATGAATATAGATAATTGATCACCTACTCCCTATAGATCTATAACATCCACTTCTTCCCATATGGATTAATAGTGTGTACTGAAATTACTTAAATATTCACATAGAATGATTTTATATTACATATAATTAAAAAATATGAGAGATTACACATTGATAATTGATAGCCAAATAGAAACTAGATAATATAGAAAAGCCACTTTAAGGGGGAAACCTCCAAAACAATGCTCTAATAGTATAATAATTCACATGATGATTAATTAATGACCACTACCTCCTATATATAGTCTAATTAGCCAAGGTTAATCCATAGGTTGACCTATCTAAGAACATAGAGAAATGTAATAAGTAAATAAAAGAGGTATGTAAGCCACAAGTTGGCCACACATATCCCTAGGCACACTAATGGTTAAGGGAATAACAAGCCCTTCCCCTTCAAAAAAACATTGTACTAAACATTTAGATGACTCTATATGTTGTTGCACAAATGCTTCATCCTCTCAAGTGGCATCTTCACATGGTAGATTCTTCCATTTGATCAAGTATTTTCTAATTTCTCTAGAACGTAGTTGTTTGGTGTGTCATTGAAGGATCACCTTAGGATCAATAGTAACTCTACCTTCTTCATCCAATTCAAGTAATTCTATTTTAATGTTAACTCTATGTCTAATTAATTTATTTAGGCATGATACATGAAATACTAGATGTATGTGAGTGGATGAAGGAAAATCTAACTTTTAGGCCACACTGCCAATTTTCTACAAGATCTGATAAGGCCCATAATACTTAGGGGATAGCTTGTTATCCTTTTTTTTCTTCAATGCCATATTTTTGTATGGTTTTAAGTGAACAAAGACCAAATAACCAATGTTAAAATTCCTCTCACTTCTATGTTGATCTACTTTTTGCTTCATGTGATTCTAGGCCATAGCTAAATTTTCATGCAAACTTACAAGGACCTCTTATTAATGGTGAATATGTTATTCAACTAAATTAAACTTATGATGGACCTTCAAGGTTGAAGTTATGGATGGAGGGTGGTATCCATATAGTGACAATAAAGGAGACATTTTGGAAAAACTATGAACACAAGTATTATACCACCATTCAACAAGTGGCAGCCAAGGAACCCATTTATCCTATTTATCAAAAACAAAATAATAGAGATATCCTTCAAGACATTTTTTGAATACCTTAGTTTTTCCATCATATTTAAGATGATAGGATGAACTATGAGCCAATTGAGGGCCTAAACATGTAAATAACTTAGTCTAAAAATTACTAGTAAAAATGGGATCTTTATCACTAACAATGATCTTAGGGGTCCCATGTAGTTCTTGAATTATATTGAGAAAAGGAAAAGCTACTATACTAGAAACAAATGGCTAGGATAATGAATAAAAATGAGCATACTTACTAGGATGATCTACAACAACCATGATAACATTTTGACCATTAGATCTTGGTAACCCTATAATGAAATCCATAGATACCTCTTCCCAATGCTAGCTAGGGATAGATAAAGGATATAAAAGACTTGGATTTTTGATGGTTTTGCCTTTGTTTTATTGATAGATCATACATTCAACCACATATTTTTAGACATCCTCCTTGAGACCTTCCAAAAAAAATACTGCTTGATCCTGTGATAGCTTTTCAAAAATCCTGAATGACCCCCAATTGGAGTTGCATGAAGTTCTTGGAGAATTTTTTGTTTAAGAAGAGAATGCTTACATAGGTACAATTTTTTTTGTACCATAATGCATTACCTTTTCATGTGAATTTTTCAAATCCATCTAAACTTTTCTAAATATTTTGAATCGAATCATGAGTAGTACTATCACATTCCCATCTAATCATGCTTCCTGTAGACAATCTACCTACAAAATGGTTATGGCACATAGCAATGCCTCAACTGATTCATATTTTCTAGATAGTACATATGCCACCACATTGTCCTTGCCTTTTTTTAAGACTATTTAAAAATCATAGCCTAGAATCTTAGTTACCCATTTTTATTCTTCCTTAGATGACAAACTTTGTTTTAAAAATATTTAAGACTATCATTATCAATTTTTACCTAAAAGTGATGACCCATCAAATAAGGTCTCCATTATTTGATGCATGCAAAATGGCCATCATTTCCTTGTCATAGATGGGCTTGTGTTGATTTTTACCCTTGAGTTTATGACTTTAAAATGATATTGGTCTACATTCTTGCATGATTACATCACCCATACCATATCTAGATGCATCACATTTAACCATAAAAGTCTTACAAAAAGTAGGAGTGGCCAATAACTAGAGTAGTGCACATAGCCAATTTCAATTGTTCAAATGTTTGGGTAGTTGCATCAGTCCACTAAAAGGAGTCTTTCTTTAACAAAGATGTAAGTGGGGCTGCAATACTACCATACTTTTTGATAAATATATGATAGTAACTAGTAAGCCCCAAAAAACACCTTCATAAGACACCAAATGACCCAAATATTCAACCTCACCAGCCCCAAAAGTACATTTAGAATGTTTGGCATAGGATTAATTTTGCTCTAAAATGGAGAGTACATGTTTCACATGTTACAAATTGTCTACCAAAATTTTAATATAAATAAGGATATCATCAAAGAATACCAAAACAACTTTCCTTAAAAATGGCTTAAAAATATTATTCGTCAAACTTTGAAAAGTAGATGGTGCATTTGTTATGCCAAAAAGCATAACCAAAAACTCATAATGGCCCTTATGAGTCCTAAAAGCTATTTTGGTTATGTCTTCATCATGCATCTTAATTTGATGATAACTATAATGTAGATCTAACTTGGTAAAATAAAGGGAACCATTCAATTCATCTAGAAAATAATCAATAATAGGAATTAGAAACTTATCTTTGATAGTGTACTCATTTAGTTCTAAGTTAGGGCACATCCTCTAAGTGTCATCTTTCTTTCTCACCATGACAACTGGTGAATAGTATTCACTTTATTTATGGTGAATGATTCCTACATCCAATAGCTCTTATACCATCTTTTCAATTTCACTTTTTTGGGCATAGGGATACCTATATGGCCTGATGTTGGGTGGTGTAGTACCAAGAATAATTTTGATAGAATGATCATGCATGTCGCTAGGTGGAAGTATTTTTGGCATGTCTCTAAAAATAATATAATGAACATCAATTACTTTTTTTAGATCAAGAGGTAGAGATGGTTGAGTTGGTTTTACTTCCATAGAAAACAAGTGATCTACAAATCCCTCATCACCCTTACAGAGAATCTTTGTCATTTTATAAGAGATAACAAGTTTGGAAGATTTATCCTTTAATCATCTTAGCTCAAATGTCCTTTTTTTAGAATGAACATGCATGAATAATTCTTGAAAATTCATCTCAATAGTTCCCAAAGTGGTGATCCATTGGACTCCCAAAACGATATCAGGTCCACCCATTAGAATAGTAAACATAGGAGAATCCAATAAGTACTCTCCTATGGCCAACATAATACTATGACATTTTCTTGAATATCTGATAATACCACCATCTACAATCATAACCTAAAATTCTAGAGCTAGATAAATGAAATAGTTCAAACGAGCAACCAACTTACTATGGATGAAGTTTTGTGTGCTCTAGAATCAATCAAGATAGTGACCTTCTATTTCTTAAGGAAACCCATCACCTTAAGAGTTTGGAGAGTATTAATACTTGATAGGGCATGACATGAAATAGTAGGTTGAGAGTCTTTAGATTCCTCCTCAAGAACTTCTACTTCTACATCATGTATTTCCACATCATCTTCATCATCATTGGCACCTTCAATGTAAAATAGCTTCTTTTCATCACAATTATTATCTTTGCTCCATTTTATGTCACAACATAACAAAACCCTTTGGCTTGCTTCTCTAAAATTTTCCATTATGTTAATCTAGTGGGCTATGGAAATTATAGTGCTAGAAAGTTACGATCATGACCAGTGGTGAAAGTTTTCCTTTTGATCGTCTCTTTTTCTTCTATCATGCATGCCTTAGGGATAGATTTTGATATAGATTTTTGGCTAAACATTCAAAATTTGTATTGGATATTATCCCTAAGGCCACCCAAAAATAGATCCATCATATTTCATTCAGTGATATTTTCCACCTGTAAAGAGATATTTTGAAATTGATGAATATAATCCTTCAAAAGTCATGTTTACCAAAACTTGGCTAATTGGTTGAAATAGTTCTTAGAGACATTATTCTGGTAATGATTTGTCAACTCCTTAGTAAAAATAGTCCATGTAATATGAGCACCATTCTTTTTCTTTTGAGGACATAACTAGTGATACTAAATGAATTACTCAGGTTACGTATACAAAGACACCACCATCACTCTTTCAGAATAAGGGATTTGATGCACCTAAAAAAATCTCAATTTGGTTAATCCAAGTGAGAGAATCCTCACCATTAAACTTATGCATGCCCACTTTTGGCAATATCAATTTTATACTAGCACGGGCGTTGTTGAGAAGAGGATTTGAATGTTGAAGTGGAGGGTTGTTAGGCTAAAACTGAGATGTAAGGGTACCTAATTACATAGTGATATACTAAAATTCACTGTGAAATCCATTAATTTTTTTGTGCATCCATAAAACATCAGCTTGGATAGCAACAAAGTCATCATGCATCACCAAGTTTTTTATTTCTTCTTGAAGCTGAGAAATCATTAGATCTAAAGGTTCAGATTCCATGTCATCAATAGGAGTCTTAGGAGTTTCTAGTGACCCTTTTCTTCCTTGAGTTGAAGGAACTACCATAAAAAAACCATAAGAGGGTTTTGAAACCCAAAAAAATTGTACTAGGAAATGGTACTATTATGATCACCTTGTCAAGACAAATCCAATGATTACCTTTACACACTAGAGTAAAATTTATGGTACTAAAAAAGCATACTAATAGAATATACCGTTATGATCATATCATTGAGATGAATCAATGACTACAAGTGTGCAAGGGGAAAAAAATTATAGAATTTTTTTCGAATATATTTTTTTTCAAAAAAACATTTTCGAGTAATACTTCACTGACAGAAAAAATTAATTCTTCTTAGATTGCAATTTATGTTTTTTCACTTTCATTACTCCCAGAAGACATGCCTCACCAGATCCAAAAACCATGCTACAAGAAACTTTCCAAAATCAAAGATATGATACCACTTTTAATAAAAATTACTTAGATATTTGCATATAATGATTTTATATTGCATAGAGTAAGAAAATATGAGAGATTACATAGTGATAATTGATAGTAGAATAAAATAATAGATAATATAGCAAAGCCACCTCAAAGGGGAAACCTCCATAATAATGCACTAATATCATAATACTTCACATGATGATTAAAGACTAACCACTAACTCTTATATATAGTCTACTTAGCCAAGGTTACTCCATAGGCTGACCTAATTAAGAACATAGAGAAATGTAACAAGTAAATAAAAGAGGTATGTAAGCCACAAGTTAGCCACACATATCCCTAGACACACCAATGGTTAAGGGCATAACATAGTGTTTGAATTTATGTTTGAATTTCTTTGATTTTAAAACTATATCTATGTACTCCATCATGCCTATAATATAATAAACATAATGAAGAGTACTGTGAGATGATGAATCCATTGAAACTATGCAAATACTTTATGTTCACTAAAAATATTGAAGTTTCTTAATCATTAGGGAGCTTAAATTCATAATTGGAATAGAGTAAAAAGAGAAAAATCAAATCAAAACACTTTTTACAAATCAAATACGTTTCTGATTCATGTGAATTAAATACAAACAATGTATTTCCCTTTGTTCCTCGTCTACTCTTTTCTTATTTGAGTTTTGTTTTACATTATCAAATTTAGAAAATTAAATTAACACATGATGTATTTTCATAAATTTTGGGTGACTAATCATCTTAGTAAGATAGATTTATTGCTATCACACTTTTACAACATTGTTTTCATGTTTTAAAACTACCTTGCTTGGTCAGGGACACATGGATGCATATTGCATGTCTATTGAGTTTTAGTTTTATTTATATTTAATTTACATCTTTAGCCTCATGATCCTAGGATGATACACTTGGAAAAGTATTGGTGACTCATGTGTGTAGAATGAAACACTCTTTATTGTACATTGTGTAGTGTATATTATCAATATTGTGACACATCAAGCAATTTCACTATTCCATAGGGTTGCTAAAATTTGACTCTACACCTTGTTATGTCAGATTGTGGGTTCCTAAGATGATTCCACATGGATGATTCTCACTACTTCACTTATTTTTATGACCTTATAATATAAGTTTAATGATGTCATATATGGGTTAGTGAGAACATGACATGTGGAGTAATATTTAAGACACAGAAGATCATTGACCTTGATGATCTATGGGAATATCCTTTGGATAGGTTAGTAGAATGGGGATATGTAGATAAATTCCATTGACTTAGATGCCTAAAAGGTATTATAATTTTCCTAAGTATTGAATAGATTTTGAAAGAGAAAGATGCAAGCATTTATCACAAAATTGATGAACTTAAATAATAAAGTCTTGGTCAATCCCCAAAATCCATAGATACATGAGATAATGACATGTGGCAAGCTTGGATGAGCTCATAGATATCCCAGAGATGAAATGGAAAAAAAATGATATCATAATATAATTCATAGGACTAAATCCAAGCATAAATGGATAAAAACACAATGTTTTTAGTATTATTATTCAATTAAAAGGCTTGTTTTAAAATTCAAATGATTTCATAAAGAATAAAATAATGTTTCAATTCTAACATTTAATAAAGCAACATAATACTCAAAATAAAAATTTAACCTTAGAGTTAATGAAATATGTAAATATTTGGACTCTAAGGTTATATTATCCATAGACCATGTCTTTAGACTTTGTCTTCAATAAATTTTCTAAGGAAAGTGGATACTTATTTTAAATTTTCAAAATGGGGTGTATTGGGGGAATAAAAGCATTATTACACACTTATTAGGTCATCATATGCCAATGTGCATGTCAAAAATTAAACCAATACTTAAATTCACCTATCAAGTAGGAATGAAACTTAAGTTTCCTAGATGAAGCATAGACAAATAATATTTAATTCTTATTTAGTTAGTGATAAATAATTACTTGTTATTATCTCCATTAAAATTGTGACCAACCATAAACACAATTATTTTTTTAAAAACATATATTTTTAACCTAAAACATACTAAAATAAGATACTCTTGTAATAATAAATTATTAACACCATATATGTAGTATAAATATTATCTTCCATTAATATTTTAAGAAAACTACAACACAATTCATACCAGTCATAGATTTCATAGCTTGAAAAATACATATGGCTCCTCTTGAATATAATTATCTAATCTCCCTTCATATGGAAGAACCCAAAAATTATGGATTCAATTTTTTTTATCCATTTAGTAAGAGTTTATCCCCATGTGCAAGTTAAAAAATTGTAGTAGTTTGTATTTTTTATTTAAAAAATTCCTTGCCTCATTCATTCATCAATGTAATTTTATTTATTTAGTAAATTAATGATGTTTTTTTCCTAAGTTATACACTATCATAATATAAGTGTTTTTGGATCATTAAAATTACCCATTTTTTATTTGATGGGGTGAATAAATAGGTTTTACAGTTCCTATAATTGATACAAAATCAAAAGATAAGAATAATTAACTAAAAAAATTCAAAATAATATAAAAATCCATGAGGGCTAAACCAAAAATATTAGAACTAATAGTCTTCTACCAAAGCATTAACAAAAACTATGCTAAGATTCAACTATAAAACATAATAGAGAAAACTAACTAGAGGTTAGGTAGATGACTCCTCAAAGTCAGAGTACTCCACAATTTCATCCCTTCTAGTACCTTGAGATTTATGATTTCATATTTAATGAGGTAAACTCTTGTCTTCTTATTAGGTACTTTAGTAGGAGCTTCCACATCTTTTTTCTTAACTAGGAATATCTTAGGGTGAGACTCATCTTTGTTGACATAGTTATTGTGTCCTTTGTAAGACACATTCTTATTATTTATTTTATTAGTTACAAAATCAAATTTTATTTCAAGCTCTTTTTTTATATTTTAGTCTTCATTTTTGAAATTTAGTTATTTAATTATTTGACATAGGCCTTAATCTCATTCAAGGATTCCAAGTTTTGTGACCTAGAATATCCATATTAGATTCTAGTTTGAGTAATTTAACATAGAAGGCCATGGGAAACTTCGCAAAGGCCCGATCATTTTCCTCCTTTTCTTCCATAAACATCTTAGAGTTACCCTTAACCTATTTTGTAGTATATTTTTAAGTCTTCCTCTGATGTTTCTCCCCAAAAAGAACCTTACTAAAATCATTAGCTTTTTATTTTCTTGTATTTCCAGTAGAAATAGAAATATGACAATTGCTTCCAAAGGAGACTTTGATGGGGATCTTCTCAAGGGAAATTTTTTCTAAGATTTTCATGATTTTATTACTTTAATTTTTAGATTCCCCATTCTCTTAATTAGTACTCTCATCACTTTCTTCATCAATATAAATTACTTCTTTCCCCACACAAGTTTTCCACACTTAATAATGAGGAAGATTAAGCCTTGGTGGATTAAAACATTTGAACAATTTTGTTGGAAAGACATGACCAAGTTATCAAGGGACATAAGCATGAGATGGGGGATAATGATTTTGACCCTTTAATTGGTTCAAAATTAGGAAATAATGTGCAAAAATATGAAACTTATGTTTTAGGATCAAATATTTCATTATCTATAGGAAGATGATAGGCTAATATGAAGGTAGTTCTATTTAGGTAATTATTTTCTCTTATTCTTAATGTTTGTTTCATAATTGAATAATATTTTCATGAGTTCTCATTTTCAATGCTTATACTTGAAATCCTTAACTCCTTCACAACTCATAATAGTGACTTCCCCAATCATATCTTTAGAAATGTTTGTCCAAAGATATCTCATGCACATAGTCCTATCAATTCATCCCAAGCTAACATCTTTATATATATATATATATATATATATATATATATATATATATATATAGATCATGGCCCATAATTTTCACCATAAACCATGCCAATACTATTTTTTTCAGGATTATGCCAAACCTTTGGATTATTTTAGGTTAGTGTACAAGAAATCAGTTCCAAAATATCTTAGTATCTACTGATGGTAGTAAAAATTTCCCTCCAAATTCTAATAGTAACTAGAGATCAAAACAAATGAGGCAATGTCCAAATAGGCCACTTGAGTATGAATAAAAAGTTTATTATTAACACATTTCTAATAATTAACTGATTATCTGTAATGAATGTTGTGCTCATTACAAAAAATGACATATGAGTTGAGAATAATTATTATTAATTCGCTATGTGTAAGAGTTAATTCTTGTATATTTGATTAGAATGGACCACACTTAACATTATTTGACTAGGAAATTATTTAGTTTTAAGCCAATTGATGTAGTCTAGGTTATAGACGCTAATGTTTTCTAATCCATCAAGACCCTTATTACGTTCTCTATAAATATGGCCAATTAAGACATCCTTAAATTGTTTTAACAAACCTTTGATGTCTTAAAATTCCTCTTTTATAGACCATGATGGTATTAATATTCCTCATAGATAGTTCAATATGTTCATGGAGTTTACTTTGATGACTAAATTATCAATCTTCAATTTTATTGCTAATTTTATTCTCTAAAGTGTAGTTTTAGCTTCTATCATGTGATTAGTCTAGAATCCCATGGGTCTAGTATAAGGAGCCACAACAAAACCTTATAATTTATTATATTCCCCCCCCAACCTACACATATAACATTACCTTTGGCTAACACATCAAAATTTTATTAGGGCCATGATGGTTTTAACCATTTAACTAGGCTTCTATCATTTTTATTTTTATTTTTTTTGGGGGGGGGGAGCGCGGGGAACTTGTACCTCTTGTTCAAGATTTTGATTATTTAATACATTCAAGTTGGATTTAGAAATAAGGGGCTTATTTTTTGGAGTCAATATATATTAAATTTATCTACAAGTATATATTTTTCTCATTCAATTTTCCTCAATATTTCATATCCATTTATTTCTTGAAGTCGATTTATATGTAAATACCTATTTTATTATTTGGCATATCAATTCACTAAGACACTTAATGTCTATGAGATTTATGTCTTGGGTCATATTTATATTAAAATTATCTCAAGTGGATTAGCTAAAATATTACCTTAAGTTTATTTTACATTATTTTCCTTTTCTTTTGATAACCAATTCATAATTTGCAAAGGAATTGACTCAAATGTTCAATCCATTTTAACTTTCCAATTTAGGTTTCTATCATTATCATTAATCAAATTAGTATAGGGTATTGATAAATTATCAATTATTATACCGAATAGGTTATAGTTCATTTTATGTTTGGGAAAATAAGAGCATCCAATACAATTTGGATCTACATTATGTTTACCAACATAAATAATTCCATTTTTATCTTAGGTTCATTTAGAATTTAATGCCATGTTACAACACATAAGTTCCATAATCTAATTTAATATAAAATAGAAACCTATTGAAGATAAATATATAATTTACACTAAATGAATTAAAGCCCTTAGATTAAATTATTGATCTAATAATTTAATATTATATCTATGTCATAAATAATCAATTCATGACATGGTATTTATTAATATATCAATAAGTATAGTCTTTATACATCTTCATCTAAAGACAATTATCTTACAAGAATTTTCTTGATAAATACATGTATCCAAATATGTTAGGTATTAATACTTCATATGTGTGTAATTTTATTACAATGTTTGTGTGTGTAAGTTATAATATCAAATTAGATATGTAATTACTAATATAATAAAATGAGGTGTATGTGAATTACACAACTCCTAAGAATATAGGCTTATGGGAGAGTGTTTAGGAGATATGATAGAGATAGTTGGAGGATATCAGATTAGTGTTGACTATTTATTTTTAAGAGTGAATATATATATATATATATATATATATATATGTTTTTATGGTTGACCAAAACTATTTTGAGAGAAATATTAACTAGTTTTCAAGAGTGGTATTAGAGTAGGTTCCCTTGGACATATCTACAATTTTAGGTCTTATTATTACTAATATATTTAGATTGAATATCATGTCCAATAATATTATGACTTGGTAGAACTTATCTTAAACTATCAAAGTTATTTATGTGGATACCACTCAACACTCCATTGAGATTCAATAATACTTTGATGTATGGTTTTATCAGAGATTGAATTTTTTTCTATTTTCATTATTGAGGGTTTGATTTATAATATGTATTTGGATCCACTAAATATAATTTACAAGTTATATTTTTCACTTTAGGTTGCCTTCTTGCAGTGCTCAACACATCAATAAAAAACACATCAAACTTAGCACCATCACTTAGCCCAACCTAAAAATTATCCCACATCATTTCCAAAACTAGTATTCAACATGTTTATCCATAGTGTATTAAACATCTATCTTTATATCTATTTTTTATGCCTTTTTATACCCATTATCTTACATGTGTCCATATTCTCATTTTGTCTGATGGTCCTGTCCAATACAACTACCTCTAAATTTCTACATTTATCTCCATAGGAGATCTATCCCTACAAAAATTATCTTGATGAATTTTACATAATGAAATCATCATAATATTACACCATTTATCTTTATCATCTTAGCTATAATACACAAATTACCTCTAACTTCTTAAAAATAATGATGAAACCACCAAATCCTAGGTTTTTTTTAGCTAATGATTTTAGGTTTTAAGGTATTAATTTTTAATTCCATGGTTTTATTCACATTACATATTTTTGGATAATTATATGTTGTTTAGATTTTATTTTTAATTTAGTCATTCTATTTGGTTATCAAATTTATTCATATTTATTAAAATAATTGTCATAAATTAGAATTATTATTAGAAATAGAGTTGATTAAGTTTCATTTAGTATTTAGTTTTTTCTTCTAAATCAGTTGTATAAGATATTTTTATGTTGTTTTTTAGTTTTCAATAGCATAGGTATCACAAAAATTAATTAAAAATGCTATTATTGTTAGCTAATGTAAGGGTTATGCGGTCTATCATTTCTTAATAGACACAAGTTTGTAATAGTTGATAGATATATATTTCATTTAGATTATAAAATTTGAGTGTTTAGAGTATATTTATTAATTCATGTTCTAGTTTTATACTAATTTATAGAGTCAAAGTGTAAAAATAAAACAAATTACCATAATTATAGGGACAAATTATCATTTGAATTTGATGTCTACTGAGTCGAAATTATTGGGGTGAAATGGAAAATATGAATCCAATTGATATTTTTTATATAAATTATTTCTATAAATGGCATATACAAATAAGTTATTATTGATTGAAAAAAATCTTTTGGATATTATTAATGATATTGTGGCAAGACCAACAAAAGCCAATGTACTCTAGAAATGGAAGGTCAAAGATAACAATTCCTTAGCCATAATTGGTATAAGATTGTCAAATCCATATCTAAATCATGTGGACTTCAAAAATACCTATAAATAACTATGGGAATCACTAAACACACTATTTATATCTCAAGTTGATAGTGCTACAATAATTTTGAAGTAAAAATTGTATGGGTTAAAATTGGAAGAAGGTGGAGACATAATATCTCCCATTATCAAGTTATATTTTCTTATTAACCAATTCTCAAGAATAAATCAAATAAATAGATTTAAAATCCATATTGATTAATGAAATGCCCAAAAATATGTCTAATATGGTGTTTAGATTAAGTAAATTGAATCCAAGATTGGAAAACATTATATCCACATTGCTTAATGAAGGAAACAAGGTTTCAGTAAAATAAAAATAAGTGATGTTAAAAAAAAAAGTTCAACAATTCTTCCAAAAAATATAAACATGTGACGATGTTTTAAAATGAAGAAAAAAATAAATATGCATATTTTTATTGTAAAAAACCAATTCATATTCTTATAAACTATAAATAAAGAGCACATGACATTATTAATGAAATATTCCGAACAAATCAATGGAGATAGTAGAAAGTGATTAAGAAGATAGAAATCCCATTTCTGATGATGTTAAGAAGTCACTCATCAAAGTGATGAAGACTATTTATCTTATCTCTTAAAGTCTCTTCCATGAGCCTATATTCTATTGAATTTTGTAGCTCCCATACAAATAATTTTACTCTCTTCATAATTACATATTTGATTTATTATTATAGCTAATGCACACAAACATTAGAATAAAATTACACACATATGAATCAGAAATATCTAACATTCCCCTAGTGCTAAAATCGGGTGAGGATAGAAACTTATATATATATATATATATATATATATATATATATATATATATATATAAGTTTCTATCCTCACCCTATTTTAGCACTAGGGGAATGTTAGATATTTCTGATTCATATGTGTGTAATTTTATTCTAATGTTTGTGTGCATTAGCTATAATAATAAATCAAATATGTAATTATGAAGAGAGTAAAATTATTTGTATGGGAGCTACAAAATTCAATAGAATATAGGCTCATGGAAGAGACTTTAAGAGATAAGATAAATAAATTTGGGGGATAACAGATTAATGTTGACTTCTTTTTACATGTGAAAAAAGAATGTAATCTATATCAATGAGAAAAATATATTTTTTGATTGACCAAAACTCTTTTGAGATAAATCTCAACCAGCTTTCAAAAAAAAAAATCTCTAATTTTATACAAACATAATTATAAAATAATTTCATTGATATCTCATTCTTCACAAATAGTGCACATTATTACATCTTCCATTAATTTATATGAATCAAAATTAAAACTAGGAAATCAAACTTATTTATATTCTAAATAGGCCCCAACCCTGTATATTCACAAAATAAATAATTCATAGACAATGAATATAAATTAAAAAACTATTTAAATGATGTTATTCCAATCCTGATGAAAAAATTATATTTCTAAACTAAAATACAACTATTTATTTACAAGAAAATACTTTGAATCAATAAAATTTATTTTGAATACCAAGGTTTGTACAAATAAAAAAATAAAAAAATAAAATTTAATTCATTTTTAGATCAATCAAGATCACTAAAATCAATAGCAGAAGAAACAAAATTCACATACGAGAAGATGAATATCTACTACATTTAATGAAATTAGTGCCTTTAAGTCTATGGAATTGATTGGGTAACTTGAGACCAATAATTAATTACCACATGCCACCCCAACCATAAACTTAGTGTGTGGTGATGATATTATAAACTAATGTATACCAACATAATTAGGCCATAAACATAATTCATAGCCAAATCCAAGGTGAAAGTAGTTTTTTTACACTAATTTATATAAATACAATTGAAAATAAACCTAATATGATATAAAATCATAGAATTATTTAGATATTAATAAAATATATTCAAGAATATAAATGAATTTAAAATAATAAAATTGATTGCAATGATTAGATAAGTGGAGTATGGTAAATAAAATAAGTACAATAAATGGATTAATACTTAACTTTTATGATTGAATTT
Organism: Torreya grandis; assembly: GCA_037957365.1. Taxonomy (NCBI): domain Eukaryota; kingdom Viridiplantae; phylum Streptophyta; class Pinopsida; order Cupressales; family Taxaceae; genus Torreya; species Torreya grandis. The sequence goes on from JARHVA010000647.1 coordinate 4,232,282, forward strand.
ATGACCTTGACTTTATTATAGAAGTGGATATAATCTAAATTTAGGCTTGTTATGTTTTAGTTTGGGAACTATACTTATATCTATGTAGCCTCATTTCCACCAATCTAGGTCAAGATTATCAATCAATACTAACTATGATAGTCAGTACAAACCTATGCCAAAATGAGGGATTGTGACCATATGTTCACCTGCCTATCTATTTATAATCTATATTTGCAATCTCAAACCTCGATAATGCATGTGACTCTATAAATTAGAATACTTTTCCTTGAAACCCTAGGTGTGCTTGTAAGGGGTATAAACCTATATAAAAGAGGAAAGTATAATGGGATTATCTAATCTCAATAACCATCACTCTATGTTTGACCTCTTCTTATATATCTAATATTCCAAAGAGGGAAATAAAGGAATGTATAGTTCTCCCACCTAGTTTGATTTTGAAATTGTGTTCCTTTGCTAAATATATCTAGCTAATGATTTGTATTTGATACTTGTAAATTATTTATTTGACTAGGATATAGTGGAATTTCAACTTGTCTTGTGATTATTATTAGTGATAGGTTTAGAATTTGGGAATAATACAGAAGATTTTCTCAATGTGAAATAATGTATATATGTGTTATAGATAGGTTCCTAGTCCATTCTGAATGAGACATTGATTTTTTAATATATAAGTATAATTGGGCAATTTATCATGCCACCAAAATTTTATGAAAATGGGTCGACCCTAATGAAAGGTTTGATTTTTAAAAGTAACCATTTATAGGAAAGGGTCAATTCCAATCATATGGGGTCAGTATTGATTGATGATACTAACTAAAATATACAAAATAAATATGTGTATAGGTGGACAAAAATAAAATTTTGTAAATTTTTTTAAATTAAATTAAGAAAGTTTGGAACACAAAATTAGGATATTTTAGGTGTGTAACAAAATAAATAAAGTATCAAGTCATAATATAACATTTAAGTTTAATTAAATGGTAAATTAAGACCTTATTTATGAACTCAATCATGTGTGATAAATGTTTGTCAATATTGTCATTTTCAATTACTTAATATCATATTTTATTATCTATAAGTTCCCCCTTTTATTATTGTAATGTAATTTCAAGAGTAAAATGATAAAATGTACCTATGTGTGTACAAAACACTTTATCTTTAGCATGAATCACTAATTATGTAGGTCACTCAATATAAAAACCAAAAATGATGTCTATTCAACACCATATATTGAATATTTTAATTTTAAATGATTTTTGTAAATTTAAAGATAAAACATAATAGTATACCTTTATGTCAGTGAAAACCATATTTCCCTTTAAACTTGTTGGAGATGATGCTTCCTTGTTGAAGCATTGGAGAAAATTATGCTTCTTTTATAAATCACATGGAGAGTTACGGTGACTATTCCCAAAATCTATGTAACTATGCAAGATATTGAGTTACGAAGAGAAATTTTTCCAACCCTAATTAATGTGGGGATAATTACATAATGTAATGAACCAAATAACTACATAAGTAAATAAGGAACCATAATGATATATTTTATCAAATAAACTAAAAAAATCAATGCACATGAATTATAAATTCTATTTCATATTTTCACATAAGTTTTATCCATTTAAAAATCAGAATATATGATCAAAAATAAAAAACATTATTCATGCCTCCATTAAGAATGTAGGTTTGATTGTATAATTATACTCAATATAGAATAGAATCCATGATCAAAAGATAATGAAAACTATTCACTCCCACATTATCAAGGTAGATATAATAAGTGTCAAGTGAAATGACAACCATTTTACATTTAACTATAAAATTGTGTCATTTTGTAATGTGTTCATGAACCAGTATCATGCGTAAAGAATATGAAAGTGTGTATATGTGTATGTGTATGCAATTAGAAGTGTATCATGTATATATATATCAATCCTAACTCAAATAAAATATGTCATACTTATACTTTTGATTAGGTATACATTAGAATATTGGGAACATGACCAATATGGGGATCCACTACACATAATTATGGGATCTGTTACCATAATAAATAGTGATGGAGAGGGTTCCAAAGCTTCCAATCAAGCACAATAATTTAATAACCCTAACTAATCCCTATGTTTTCTTATTCACTAAATTAATAACAAGTAAAGTAGAATATAATCTAGTTCTCATCAAATCTTGTGGCACAATATGGGGGTTAGTAAACAAAAAAACATGCATAGGATAATCTCAATTAATCCATGTATGAGTAAGACCCTAATACATGAATAAGAAGAGTAATATTATTATAATCTAATACTTATTCTACTTCTATATACTAAAGAGAGGAGAAAGTTAGATAATACTTACCCAAAAGATGAACCCATCGATACTCAATCTCTCCCTTGGCCAAAAGGGCTTTGAAAAAGGTTATTGTGGCTTGTAAAGATCACTAAGAAAGGTAAAATCATCCAAGACTTCTCCACAAGACTATATTCTCCAAGTAAAAACCCTAAGATAAGACTCATGAATTAAAATGGTGGAAGAGAGGTTTATAAAGAATTAAAAGCAAATAATTACTCTTGATCTTTTTTAAAAAGTGATGAAATGATATTGTATATATATGTGGATTTAACTCTAAACCCTTTCAAAACTGTCAGCTGATAAGGTCAACCCAACCAACCTAGTACTATTATGGATAAATAATCATTATGTCATAGGCTAGGTCAGCCAAGAGCTAACCTAGACCCTAAATGAATTTTACCCCCAAGAGTACTAGGTCAACTCAACTTAGTACTATAAATAGTCTAAAGGGGATTTAGGTGAGGACAAGAGGGATAGAAGATGAGAAATGATTGGAAGAGTATGAAAAAGAGGAGTAACAGCCTAGGGAATGGTTTTTAGGAGTTAGTTGGATTGGTAATAAGTGGAATAAGGGACAATAATCTTGAAATGCACTAATGGTCTACCCACTCCTTTCTTGATGTACCCCTTAAGATGTGCACTCAGAGAGATTGAGTCTCGATGGGTTCTTGTAAGATAGAAAGCATCAGTATTTGATAGAAGTTTGAAAATACTATATTTATACATATTCCCCACTCAAATCTCATCATGTGTCATGCAGGTGAAATAGGGGATGGTGCTTCAAGAAAGAAACATCATAACATGCAACATTGAGGCTAAAAAAAATTTACAATATTTTAAAGAAAAAATAACTAAAATTAAATGATGGAAAGGGAAATAACTAAAAATTAAATGTAATTCCATACCTTGATTTACCTTTACCTCTAAATGGTTGTTTATTGTGTTTTTAGTTTTGATTATGAAGGGTGTAGAGACTAATTTTGATAAACCGAATAATACAAAATTAAAGAGCAAAAACAAAGAAATACAAAAAAGCCAACATAAATAGTGCTATGTGGATGGGATGTAATTATAAATTTGGCAAGCTAGGTTGACAAGTGCTATGTTAGACTAGATAACCAAGTTAAAATTTAGAGTAAATAGGGTAACAAAAAATCCAAGGATATTAAAGACCAAAAAAATCAAACAAGTAAACCTTAAGTAAGAAAGGAAAACTCACCAAGTCAAACCAATGATAAATGTCAAAAATGATGGTAATCAAACATTAATGTAAAAGTAGTAATAATACTTTAAAAATGTGGGCAAGAAAAAAATGGTAAAACAACATTGATGAATAAGTAGTACCAATCCTTACTCAATCATCAATAGAAAAAGGTACATAAAAGGGACAATAACATTGATGAGTAAGAAGTAATAAGCCAACATCACTTAATAATGAAAAAATTACATGAAAGTAGAAATAGACTTATATTTCCATAAAAAGGTTGGTAAAACAATGATAAATGGTAAAATAAATCAAATCACATCTCTGAATGTAGAGCCATGGTATAAATAAAGGAATCCAAAGTTACTCAAACATGTTGTTTTGATCTAAGGATAAATAAAATTGAAACAAAGTAGTGCTATCATGTTTTTAAGATGTGAAGAGGAAGGATAGAAGAAAGAAAATATATTTAGAATCACAATTTTCCTATCAAAGGGGAAAATGAAATGGGTGGAGGGGAGAATGAAAGAAAAACTAAGGTAGTGGAACTCTTTATTTGAGTCAAGACACTCAAATTAGGTTTGTCAAAATAAGGGGATTGTTGACCTTAAGGACTCTGAAGAACTTATCTTAGCCACACAAATCTTAAGTCAAAAAATGAAATATTTAGATCATCCCTTGAAGGATATATGCATGAAAAATAAAATGGGACTACCATCCCACAAGGTGTTCCCCACTTCTTAGGACCCCTTATAGAACCATCGATAAACTATGAATATTGGGTATTTGAATTAGAAAGTAGGTAGCACCATAGCTTTTATTTAATTATCCTATTCTAATCTACTAGCCTACCACACCCAATGGACCTCAACTCTAGTGTGAGGCCAACTATGGATTTTGAGCTTTGATTGGAGATAGGAGATGTGTTTATAATCACTTATTTTGGTGTGTCTTTGACTTTGGAAATTTGTATGGTACCTTTTATATATCATCATCATTTATTTAAAATGGTTTGGATTTTAGCTTTCATGATGGATTTTTTTGTTCCTCCATATGGATTCAGAGAACCAAACATGGGTGCGAAAGATGACTTTGATTTGAATACATGGGACTTAATTTCTAAGAGAGACATTTAGAGAGAATGGTGTCTAAGATTTTTATAGATTTAGGTGAAATAAAAGTGCTATATTAACTTTGACCTTGTTTTATCTAATTTGGAGTGAAAGGAAAAGAATTCAAGAGGAATGAAACATGAAATAATTTGAATTGCTTCAAATCATAAAAATGTGACAAATGGTGAAAAAAGGAGTTCAATGATAGAAAAGTGTGATTGCTTATCATGAGAACGAGGGAAATGGAGAAAAAAATGATAACACAAATTGTTGTGTAAATCCTATCAATCAAAAGAAATAAAATATAAAGCTAAGAACAAAGAGCAAGAACTCATAACCATTACAAAACACATTATATAAAATGAATGACAAGATGTTAATTTTATGAGGAAGGGCAAGTCCTATGTATGGTCTTACACTACAACTCATTAAAGAAAAAACTAATAATGGTGCCAAAAAGTATTGGAAAAATAAACTAGATAAGCATAATATGGTATTTGTGAGGAAGGTCAAGTCTTATCCATGGTCTTACATTGCAAATCATAAAAGAGAAACCTAAGCGGTGCCAAAAGTGTGTAAAAAGTATAAAAAGAGAGAGACTATAGCACATCATGAGTAATATTAGGTCCTATCTATGATTTTATAATGCAACTCATAAGAAAAAGGGAAATGAAAAGACCAAAAAGAAAAGACTAAGGTTTGTAAAAGGAGAGAACTACTACAAAGGGTGAGACTCATGTAAGTAACCTAAAAAAAGTGTTAGATAGATAACATATAGAAAGCATGAAAAGAAGGACATGAATCTACATTAACAATCATATCAATGATAAAAACATGAGAGACAAGCCTATGTGTCTTGGAATGTTTCTTGAAGTATAATTAGTTTGGTATTATGTCATGTAGAATAAGTGTGAGCATCATAATATGCCCCAAAGGGTAAGTGGATCTAGGTATGGGCATTGCAAGATGCCCCAAATCCTAAAATGGCATGTGGTTGGGCATCATGAGATGTCCAAATGGCTAGAGTAATATGTGTATGGGCATTGAAAGATGTCCTAAAGGCTAGAAAGACGAAGAAAAGATAAGAAGAAAATAACACCCCATATAGTATCTAAATGGATATAGGTTGTCCAAAAAGATTTTGATACAGGATTTCATGTTTGACAAAAGAAAGAGGATGTTAATTACGAAGAGTGAGGGACAAAGAATTAAGTTGGACTATAGGATAATAGTAAGAGTACAGAGTCAATTGGGTGAACCTGTTACTATAAATTGGGTCTAAAAATAAGAAAATAGGGATATAAATTTGACAAAGTTGACCTAGTATTGTAACCTAAGATAGAAAATAGGAAAATAAGGATATAGAGTCAATAAAATCAACTTAGTAATATATCCTAGGAGGAAAAAAATATTATTATGTCCATAGGTTTGACCTAGTACTACAGGTTGGAGAACATAGATTTTATAAGAGAATACATTAAATAGAATGACTGTGTACTAAAAATAGTAAAAAATTTATAAGTACTTTTGAAATCAAGGAATGAAAAGAAACACATAATCAATTGGATCAATGAGGATGATCAAATTGAAGTACATATCATGAAACCTTGCACTAACACTAGTCAATACAAGTTTTTTCAATACAACATACAATTGAGAAAAGATATACAATCACCTTGGAAAGTAAATGCTAACTAAGTGGTGATCCTAACTATTGTTCGATTATTAGAATATTATTTTAAGTGTGATAGGGAAGTTGGCTGAAATTATAAAACTAGAAATCAATCTATGGATAGTTTTAGGATGTTTAGGCTAAAAGGGATCTATGTTGGCAATAGTATTAGCTTAGTATTGGGGCCTACCCCCTCACTTCACACACTAAAATGATAAGGGTGTCAGGTAATTTTCTAATATATACCATTAACCACATGTTTATACTTGGAAAATAACCATGTTGGCTTCCCCCTTGGTGATGAAATCCAAGTAAGTAGGCTTTGGGTAGATAATTATTTAAATGAGTTTTGAAATTATGTGATTTATTAGTGTGTGCAAGAAAGATAAAAATAATGCAACTAAATGGTTTATTAAAAAAATCACGTAATTCAACTATGTGATCTATTCAAAGCATACAAGCAACGTAAAAGTGAAAGTGTGAGATAATTACTAGCATATAAATGTTAATTCTAATTTTGAAACATAGTATTGTGTTGGTTTAGATGATAGTATGTAGATATTATATTATAGAGTCGATAGTGTTGTTTCAATACTATTGAAGTAAGGGTCTGATAAAAACTATGTTGAGAGTGTCAACCTCATCTTTCAAATAAAAGAAGGATACAAAACTAGGTCAACAAGGTTGACCTAGTGTTTTGTATAAGGGAAATTTTAAATATTACAAAACTATGAAAAATAGAAGTATAATTAATAAAAAAAATGATAAAGAAAGAAAGGAACCTTGGTGGGTTGGAAGATGTAGAATAAAATGATATTATTGTTGAAGTTCCTTGATTTTTACTTGGAAATTATTCCAATTATGTCGACTGGGTTGCCCTAGTTCTATAGTTCCCTATTTGCTAAAGCATGTGAACAATACCATTTTGGTAGTGTCAACTTAGTATGTTTTTTTAAAGTATAGAAGTGTATTATATCGATAGGGTTGACCTAGTAGCTTGTATAGAAGTGAAAACATATAATTTTTTGACTTGTTTGACCTAGTAGCTTGTATTTGATGAAGACCTATAGAAACACAATATAGTCATTTTGATGTGACTGTGTATTAAACCTATGCATAGAAGTTAGAAACTATACCAACACTATTGACCTAGTATTGAAACTATATAAAAATAATAAATAAAATAATAAAAAATGTGAAATAAAACCTACAAGGGTTAGATTCATATCAGGTTCACCAAAATGTATGCAATTAGAAATGCATCATGTCTATAAATCAATCATAACTCATAGAAAAAATAACATACTTACACTTCCAATTGGGCATACATTAGTTAATCAAGAACATGACCAATATGAGGATTCACTACACCAAATTAT
>JARHVA010000647.1:4245000-4337500 GCA_037957365.1 Torreya grandis
TGAGATGCTTGTGGTGGAGAGGAAAAGCAACATGAACTGTTCAACAATATTTATAAAATTTGATGGTAGGGGGCCATCTTAGTACCTTTCTTGAAAAGTTTGGATAAACTAACCTAGATCTAGACTATTGACTAGACTAAAATGGTTATGAACAATGTATTTAAACTAATATTATTTGTTTAAAAATAAGCAAAAGAGAAGGTAGGGTAAGAAATAAACAATGATTATTGATTTATATTATGAACATATTGACAAGACCTCAATCTTTTCAGAGCATGATCTTAACCACAATATAGTGTAATGTAGTCTGACCTAATGTTTCACCACAAACAAAGCCCAATTCAAAAGGAGGAATGATAATACAAGTAAAATTAAATTTGATTTAAGGTTTTACACTAAACTTATATAGCTAAATCACATCTTTGTTGTAGGGTAAATGAAATGAAGTAAATTCAATTCTTTTAACTAACCTAGCATACACAAGCTAGTAACCTTGTAATTAATAATATTGCTCAGTATTTATTGATATCATTCATATTCAAAACAAAAAAATTAATTGAGAGACTTAGAAATTTAAACACACCAAAACTAGATCATTCTTGTAGAATTATTTGATCTCTTGTATTAATTACTCAAAATTATACAAATATCTTGAAGTCCTCCCTTTTAAAAATGGTAATACATGCCCTTTTATAGGAATCCAAGTTGTATAATGATGAGTTTTACAAATACAATTATACAAAATATAGTTGTCTTTGTTGTAACTATAATACAATAATATTTTATAATCCTACTAACCTAGAGGCAATCACGCTAAGAAATTATCATGTGCCTTTACAAAATGAATAGGTTGCCTTGCTGGTAAGCCATAATTAAGATGTTAGAGGTGGGTCCATTTTTTGATGTAGGATGTTCATGGCCTTTGTCAATTGTTCATCAACTAAGACTAAATTTACAACTGACCTAGTGATGTACTCCTCTTCTTGGTTTGCCAACTTTGCAAAATCTTTATCATTTCTAGCTAAGGCTTCTTTGATGCTCCTAGCTTCATTGATTCTATCCCCTACATTGAACATCATGTTAAAAATTCTAATTTTATCCCTTCTTAATTATCCTTAACCCTTACCTTTGATTACTTGAGTCACCAAGGTGGCTCTGTGATGGAATTATTTGTCAGTTATAATCCCCAAGGTAGTAGTCTATGCAGGATCCTCGAGCATGGTGCTTAGGAGCTTTTTAATTTTATAAATGAACTCATTTTATTATTATATGATCTACTCAACTTTGACATACAAATAATTCAAACCCTAAAGTTATTCTCTAATAATCCCCAATATATCACTTAAATGCCCCATACTAATAGCCTTGAAGTTTGGGATTTGCTTCTTAATCTAGATATGAAGGAGTTGAGTAATTTTATCTTTAGAGGCTTGCCATTAAGTAGCTAGTTCCCTAGGTAAGCTGTCTTGATATTTAAGGGCCTTCTACCATCACTTCATGGAAATTAATTCTTTGAAAATATCATCGAATTACCCATCCAACATATTTATCATGGAGCTTGGGACTGAGAGAACAACTTGAGTCTGCAAATTCTCCTTTTTTTCCTTCAAGTTCTTAATTATTTACACTAATACTTAGACACAAACTCTAGCCTATTAAGATTGAGCCTCAATTAAACTTACCACATCCTCCTCATGGATGGGATCTTTATGAAGTTGTTTCCCTCCCATAGGGGATAACCCTATGAGTGGCTCCACCTTCTGAAATGTGAACTCTTCCTAGCCCACCATGGTTACCCTCATTATGGTCCTCTCCAAGGCTACTATGTTTGGGTTTAGTTACACCTTAACCTTTAGTTAATTGAATTTTTGAGGCTTAGGCACCTCCACACTTTTACTCCCAAAGGCTCTTGAGGTGGTAATTCTCTGTTTGTCTTAAATATGTTGAATTTGCATTCTTTTATTTTCCTATTTTTCCACTATATATTTTATCCATGGCTTGATGTTTTCATATTAAATAAAACTAATCCACATCAAGGTCCATGATGGGGAGAGGGATGGGATCTTTCACAGCTTTCCATAGATAAACTAGTCACAGATGATTGGTCCATGAAGTGAATTTTCATCACTAAAAAGATTGACTTCACTACTGGGATGAGTGATGGTTAACCTATGCATTTTTTTTGGAGCCACAAGAACTAATTCCAATTATACCTTCCTCTTCTCCCCATCTAGTGTAATTAATTCCTTACATGCTTCACCAAAGGGATCCTCTTCCCTATCAAAATTGTATGCAGCTACTATATCAATAAGGTCACCCTCTAATGTTTCTCCTTCTTCAAGGGCCACCATGCCAATAAATTCTACTAAATAAGAAGGTATTTGTAGGAGTGTTGAATGTGTAAGGCCTTCTCTATGTATCTTATCTATCTTTGGTTCTTCATCCATAGCTTTACCTTTTCCTTTGATATCCCCAAGCTGCTCAACCTGGGATTGTCCTACTTATTTCAATTGTTGAGGCTTAGAGGACTATCCCTTAGTAGGTGGATTTTGATGAGTAGTCCTAGATGGATCAGGAAATAAGTGATAATTTAAAGGGTGTAATTTCCATCTTTCTCCTAAGGGCTTGTTTTACTTGACTAACTTACACTCCAATTAGATGTTGTGACCTCCAATTCTAGAGATTACTTCAAAATTATTGGCTCTAATGTAGATGTCGTCACCTACACCTAGTTGATGTCCATATTCAATCTTTGGGACCTTACTATCCTAGATGTTTCCTAATTTCCCACATTTTGAGGTCATCCAACTACAAATCAAAGGAATTCCTATGAACCATCATGACATCCAACAGCTTCTAATCTCTGATTATAACTTTGTCAATGTCAAATGGGAAGGGATAGACTTGATATTTATTATGTTATTTATATGTCCTATCCACACCTTGAATAATATATAAATAAATCTCCTATTTTGAAATATTTTTGGGGACATGAATTGGAATTCTATATGGCTAAGTTAGAATCCCTCTCTCTTTATCATCATGCAATCTAGGTGGTACCACACATCCCCCATGGTTTCCATTTGTTTTCTGATGAGAGGAATGTAGTCTTGGCATAAGGATGCATATGATCACCTCATAAATGTCTAGTAAAAAACCATAAAAAATAATTACATGTGGTTCTTATACCTGAATATATGCAATTTAGAGTAATGGTGGGAGATTGTGGTCTTGCCATCAGGGGACCAATTTATTATGCTAGGGAAGGTTACATAGGTTAGGAGGGAATACAAGAGATAAGACATACTATAAAATTTATTGGATGTCCTTTTAATGTCCTTTAATTTTTAGGCTAGGAAAAATCTTATCACGTCTCCCATAGGAGGGGTCAATTTATCTCCTAGCATAAAATGGACATAATATACCTACACTCTATTCATAAAAGTAGTGGAAGGGGAAACAAGAGATATATTTAGAAAGGTCATGGCTATCTTTATGCCCACTCTAAATTTTAAAATATAAATTTTTCCATCAGGGTACTTGAAAACATGGGATCCCTAAATTAACCATGGTGTGACGACCGAATCGAGGTCTTGGGTGTTAGTCCAATCTCTCATGAATGGGAGTTTGAGATGGGGAAAGAGAATCTTGTAATAGGTTTCAAAGGAAATGGGGGTGATACATGCAGCCATTTTATTACTTCCCTCTCAAATAATCCACTCCCCATCTATTCTATAATCCATTAAAATAAGAGGAAGGACATCAATACAATGCATTACATTTGGTTTTGTTATTGCATGGTGAAGACCTACCATCTGAATTGTAGTTATATCATTTTATCTTTGATGTGTAGTAGTATTTATCCTCTCTTCCTAAGATATGGGCCATAATTCTTCCATAAGGAAGAATAATTTTGACCATTTCTTGACTCTATAGACATTTAGGGATACCAAGTCTAGCTTTGTATCCTTAAAAACCCTTCCTTCATTATCAAAGGTTAGATACAGCTCAACTTCCATCTTTAATTGTTATTTTCTTACTACCATTGATGATATAGAATTATCCTCATAGGGTTTCCAAGGATTTTACCAAGGCACTTGTTTCTCAAATTGTAGTTATGTTATCTTAACCAGGTGAAGTTAATTGAGTCAACTTAAATCCTCTTTATAAAGGGTTTAGGGTTTTGAGATTTATTGGTAGATTTACTCAAGACTTAATTTCATACATGCCTTAGATTTCATGGGACCTTTTTATTAATGTTCTTTGTGTTTTTGAGCTCAAAATATCTTTGATTTTTCCCTTTTATGCTTGTGTGGAGTCCATGTAATTTGATTTCATTCTAGACTTTTATGGTAATTTTCATAATTGCCTTCAGATACTAGCCATTGGCTTTTAAAAGCCTCCTTTACTTCACTCTATTAGATAAATATCTTGGGTTTAATGTGATTCATTGATGTAAATTTGAGTTCTTTTACTCTCATTGGCTCATAGATCTTTAGGCTCATATTTATGGCACTTGGCACTCTCACAGATCTTTCCATGCTATGTTTCTTTGTTAGTTATCATCTTGGTCACACATTGCCCATGTGTCAAGCTTACATAGAATTGAAAATTCATTGATATCCTTGCACCATTAGATCAAATATAATGAGCAAGTGATCATTGTTGATCTTTGTAGTGCCCTTATTGAGTAAAGGTCTTCTCATATTACTAGATCAAATCCAATGGGTGAGTGATCAACATTGATCTTCGTGGTAAACTTGATCATTAATTAAACACCTTTATTAAGTGTGTCCCTTTTATTTTATTCTATTTATTGGAAATTCACCATCCCTCAAGGATTTACGTACCTTTTAACTTTTCTCCCTATGCATCATGCTATTGGATCAAATCCAATAAGCGAGTGGTTATCATTGATCCTTTTATGATGTACATTACTTAAGAGATATATTTTTGGTTAAATGCTCTATATAATAAGATATGGTGAGTGATAAATCACCATTTGATCCTAGAGAGGACATGAGGAATAACCATTAGGCCTAAGGACATAAATACTTAGGATAGATTATTAAGACTAAGGTCAAGATTAAATATCAGTGATTTAACATTAATAACCTAGTCTAAGTTAGGTGAATTTTAAAAAAGGACTACATAAAGCACATTAATTTAGACCTAAGGTAAAATAAAGTGGAAAGGAATGGATAAAGGCTCAGGTCATGTTAAAAAACATGATAAACCCTTTTGTTAACCAATTTATTCAATCATTCTCACCGACTGAGATCCCACCAATATTTGAATTTAAACTAAATGCTACCTAAGGTTTACGAAAAACAAACCTTAGGCCTTAAAATGAACCTAAGATAACTTAATAAACTCTATTATCCAAGTTAGCACAGAATGAGAGGTTTGCAAAATACACAAATGTGTTTCATGGGTGGATGATCTTTAAATTCTTTCAAAAAGGGACCTCAATGTTCAAATATCTCAAACTTGGATACACAGGCTCTCAAGGGTCCCCAATTTTCTAAATGAGTGGGGTATGTTGGTCCCATGAAATGGTGACTTCTAGGGGAAACATAGAAATATGTTAGAACTTCCAGACTTTGAGTTTAGATAAACATGGAGGTCACCATTCCATTTGACCTAAGAAACTACCATCTAGATCTAATTATGGTTGAAACAGACCTTACACTAACAGATTTAATGTTAAATGTAAAGACATACCTAAGTTATGTGTGTGCTTTGATTCCATTTACTATTTACCATAGGGCTCAAGATGTACTCCTTAGATTTCTTCCTTCAATCATTTATGTTGACTTGGGTGTATTGAACATCTTTTTTGTGTCCATTTGAATCATAGTTTATCTTAGGGAAATCTTAGGCATTACTTTATTGCTAGCCAGACATTTATATCCCTAATATAGACACATTTGTTTCCACTCATATCCTTGATCCACTACCAACTAGGCATCCATAGCCCTGATGGAGGTTTCCTAAATCACCTTCTAATGAAAGCATTAGTTTTGCCTTATATTCTTATTATATTTTTTGTATTTTTAGATATTTTTACTTTCAATAAGGTTAGGAACCAAGTTATCCAAGTTTAGGATTTAGTCAACTTTTTTATTTTGGAAGGATCACTCAAGGCTATAGCCCTTTTCCTATGCAAGGATGTTGATTAAATTCTAGGTACTAGCATGCTCTTGATAATTTAGGTCTCAAATCCTAAGTACAAATCTTCTTAAAACTAGTGTGGATCTAAGGTCATGAATTAAATCTTATGGAATGACTTCCCTTCTATCTGTTTGTAATCAAATTATCAAAGTTATATCATGATGTTGATTTTCAAGACTAGGGTTGCCTTTGTGTTGGGTTCACACCTTCTCTTTAGGATTGGGGCCTATTTAGAGCAGATTTCATAATTCCCAAGATTTAGGGAGGACTCTAAAATACTCTAAGATCAAGGGGAAACCATAGGAAAAACAACTTGAAATAGAAATAAAGAGAAAGAAAAATAAAATAACTAAACAAATATTAATAAACTTATGGACAAACTAGAGACAAGAAAGAAAAGATGCATAAAAAAACTAATTATCCTACTGAATCAATTTTAATCCCCTTGAATGTTACTCCATAAAGGCCCCAAGAGACTTGGGTGGTAGAGAAGTAATGATTGATGTATTACCCATTAGTAGGTAATGTTAACTCTTCCCCTTGTAAATCTTTGATCTTGAAGGTGTTGTCCCTAATATGTCACTAATCTGATATGGGCCAATCCACAAGGGTGTGAATTTACCATGCTTTCCTTTAGGTTTAGATGTTTTGTCCCAAAGTAGGACTAAGTCTCCCTACCTAAACACCTTTATATTAGACTTTTTATCAAACCATATTCTTAATGTAGCCTAGTGTCTAATAAAATTAGCAAAAGTATTTCATTATCATCTTCCATTTGGATGAGGTTTAGTAGCCTAGAAGCTACGTGTTCTTGACTATCCTCTATGTATTCTTACATGAACCTATTGTAGGAAATTTGAGGGTGATGGGGAATATGGGATCCATCCCATACACCAACATGAAAGGTGAAGCTTTTAAATCCTTCTTGATTCATATTCTGTCATCCTAGAGTGTAAACATGAGCAACTTGTGCCATGTTCTAGGCTTGTCTTCAGTAAACTTCTTGATTGCCTTCATCAAGTTCTTATTTATGGACTTTGAAACACTATTTCCTTGAGGATAGTGTTTATAATAAAAATTAAGGTTGATCACATTATTTTAGGCCCATTCAGTCATCTCAATTGAAATGAATGTTGATCCATTAACACATACTAGAGAGATTGGGGTCCTAAATCTAGTACATATACTTTCTTCTAGGAATCCAATCACCTCCTCCCTTTTGCATTACTTGGTAGCTACTACTTTTGCCTACCTAGTAAAATAATATATGGTAGTTAAGACATACTTTTGGCCCTTAAATAAGTTAGGGTTGATAACTCTAACAAAGTCTAGACCCCACTGTGTGAATGGTTTGCAATCATGTCTTGTCATATAGGCATGGCTAGTTTTTGTTCTTTGGTGCTAAAAACCTAGAAAGAGTTACATTATCATACATGTTTATGGTCATATCTAAATATATTGGGCCAATAGTAACTAACCCTTAAGATATTTTGGGTAGTAGTCCTTATAAAGGGATGTCCACTACCAAAATTTTCATGGAAGGTGGCCATAATTTGAGTGGACTCTTCTTATGAGATACACCTTAGGTAGATCCCTTCAAATTTATTCCCCCATCCTTGTTTAGGTAGTGAGCTACCTAAAGCCTTAAGTCCCTCTTTTTTTCCATAGATAAGGTTGGAGGATAAACACCATTGATCAACAAATGTATGATTGAATCATATCATTCACTGATTTGAAAACTATGTTGGTCTACTTACATGATACTTATCCTAGGGATATCATTAACAATCATTTGGATTAAACCTTGGCACCTTACTAGATTTGTTATCTTCATTTCCAATTCATATTACTCTAGAACTAACATCCACTTACCTCTGCATTCTCCTAGCTCATTTTGACTCAACATAAGTTTGGTAGTAGGGTCAGGTAGGATGGCATGCACCTTATTTATAAAGTTTTAGTGTCTAAACTTCCTTACTACTTTTAGTAGCACATATGCCTACTTATCAATCATATAATAGTTTAGATTAGCATTCTTGAAATTGGTACTCATGAAATCTATTGGGTGATCACACTCATCAACTTTCTGAGTCAATATAGTAGCCATAGTATGATCAGATGCAAAAGAGTAAAGATAAAAATCCTTTGAGAAATTGGGACTTATAAACACTAGGGCTTGGCCAATGAATTCCTTGATGTCATTGAATGCCTTCTTAGATTCTTCCTTCCAAATCACCTTGATATATTTTTTGAGCATGTCATTTAGTGGCTTGACAATTTTTCCAAAACCAAAAATAAATTTTCTTACAAAATTTATTTTTCCAAATAATGACTTTAGTTCCTTCCTGCTATTTGGAAGCTCAATTCTAGATATGGCCTCCACTCTTTCAGGGTCTATGGAGATGCCATCTTTAGTTATAATTTTCCCTAATAGTTTTCTTCTAGTTACATAAAATATTATTTTCTTAGGTTTTAAGGAAATGCCATACCTTTTACATATTTTAAAAACTTGTTGTAGGTGCATGAAGTGCTCTTCTTTGTTTTTAGAAAAAAAAATAGATCATCCATGTAAATGATGATGCACTTACCAATTAGGCCTTAGAAAGCATGATTCATAGCTCTTTAGAGGGTGGCTCCTATGTTGATTGGTCTAAAAGGGATCCTTTTGTAATCAAAGGTCCCTCATTTTGTTGTGAATTATGTCTTCATCCTATCTTCTCTATTAACAAGTATTTGGTTATAGCCTAAAAAGCCATCAAGGAAGGACATCATAGTTGAACCTGAAATAGTTTGAATTACTTGATCAAGGGAAGGGAGGGGATAATTGTCCTTCTTTGATCCTTTGTTCAAATATTTGAGCTTAGTACATAGCCTAATCTCACCATTCTTCTTCTTGACTAGCATTAAATTGGCCACCCAAGTTGAATGTTTGACGGGAAAAACTATCCTTGCATCCAATAACCTTTTGACTTATTCAAATATCATAGGTTCTAGCATGGGATTTACTAGTCTTTATTTCTATTTGAAAGGTTTACATCTTTATTTAAGGGGTATGGTATGGGTAATGACCCTTCGATCAAATATTTTTAGGTCATCATAGGACCATGCTATAATATTCTTATATTTGGTAAGGATTTATTTGGCCTTATTATTCTTAGAAGCTGTATAAGCCTTCCCAATGTTTACTAATTTGGGTTGACCTTGGGAACTAAGATCCATAGTATTACAATCTTTTCTACTTACCTTTAGAAATTTAGAAATCTTAACTAGTTTATCTTGATCAAACAATCTTTCTAGAGAAATCATTCCTTTAAGGATTTAATTGTCATATAGTTGAATGACTTTGCTATTAAGCTTGTTCCCTCCAGTTGCATTTTCATCTATTTCATCAATGATATGGGCTTTAAATGCCATATAATTGGTCAATAAATCTAATATCTACTAGTCATCATTAAAGACATGAAAATGGTTAACATTATTAGGTACTAATGGACATAGAACTAATGCAATACTAAAATCATGGGAGTTTGGATTAGGCATGAGGTTCATTGCAATTGATTCCAGTTCATTGGTAGTTTGGTTTTCATCTTGGGGAATGGAAGTGATGTTGAAAGTGTCAAAAGATTTAATTAGGTCCCAAACTCTAAACTTATACTTTTTGAGGTATGAGAGTTTACATTGATACCTACTCCCAACTTAGTTGACTACTAGTTCTAAATCTTCAAAAACTAGTAGTTCTTTAGCTTTATTCTTGATAGAAAATTGGAAACCAAGGATGAGAGCTTCACACTCAGCAAGGTTATTGGTGTAGGGAAATTAGAGTCTATAAGAGGCATGATAACTTTTGTCAACTAGATCATTTAAGACAATACAAACACCTGATCTAGCCTTGCACCTAGCACCATCAAAGTGTAATATCCATAGCCTCCATGTCCTTAAGATAATCTAATTTATTAGCTTCTAGGGTGAAAATTCACAATTCTAAGTTAATTATGTTGACCTTTTCAATAATAGCATTATACTCTTTTAGCATATGCTTCATCCTTGGTTCCCTCTTAACTCTAATTCAATTTGGGACTCCCAAAGTAGCCATAAGTGGGAATAATCAATAGACATATACCCATTTAAATATTTAGTCCATTCTCTATGTAATACAATCCCATACACATCAAGCATGTCTACTGTCTAAATATCAATGAATTGTTGTACCCTAGGCTTAGAGGTTATCTACATGTGGATATTCAAAAGTTTTCCAACCACTTTAACCCTTAAATTATCTAATTGGGTGAAAATCCTATCATAATTGATGGGGGTTAAGCCAAGTTGTTTACATATGCCAGGAGGCATGACATTAGTGGAAGCACATATGCCTAATACATAATTGTGCAAGCTTTTACCAAATATTTTGACTATGAGCAAGAAAGGGGGAGGTTCAGATTTGGCCTTATGCACTGTTACATTAGCATGATCTATCTTGGGAGGTTTTATAAACTTTAAGGACTCTAGAAACAAATCCCTTTGTTGTATGATTTGTGTTAACTCATGTAAGGTGATATTAGACTTTATCTTCTTCATGTCCTCAACTATGTTTCAACTAGTTTTGGAAGGACTAGGGACTTCATGGCTATGCTTGGGAATGCTCCCTCGGGGGAAGGTTAGTACTTAAAGAAGGATCTAGAGGAGTTCTAAATTTATTTGGTGGGGTTGAGGTAGTTAAGGGTTTCCTTTATTCTTTGTTCCTTAATGGTTAAGTCTTTTTTAGGAAATGTTCAAATACATAGATTTATCAAGGATCTCATTTGGTTCATTTTCTTCTTGAAAGATGAAAGTAAAGGTTTCTACAATGAAATCATGGTCAAAATGCCTTGGGCTATATGTATGTGCACTATTATCCTTATTGGGAACTACCTAAAATGTGTCCAACTCCTCTTGGAATGCTTCAATTGCCTTGAAAAATTTAAGGCAATCAATCTTTCCATGCTTAGCTATGGAATACACCCTATAATAGTCAGGTAATGTAATATCTATGAGGTTGATATCCATGGTTTACTTCTTCGAGGAGGGGTCATGGTTTCTATTATTGTGGAAGCTATCATTCTAGAACCTATTGCCTGGCTTATTATATCTTTGAAAGAAAATGTTCCTTCCTAAACATTCAATAATATTCCCCACTTATTTTTTTAATTAGACGAAATTAGTACTTAGCTTATGGACCATTTTTAAGATAGATTCATTTTCTCTTTTAGAGGTCTCAAAATTGTGTACTTGATTATTTATAACATTAGTAGTTCGCACTAATGCCATCTTATCTCATATTCTAAAGCCATTATTGGTGGGCTGGCTCATGAATCATTTGTTTTGATTAGGGGTAATATGATTCAAGTGCAACCAAGTGAGGTTTGTAAATTAGTTCATATCAGGCATGCTTTGATTATTGTTAGGAAACAAGATCATCACTAGTATGTGAGGGTTAAAATTTGGAATCAAATAAGACATTTGTCCTTAGGGTTGCATTTGATCATTAATAATTAATGCTTCTAAATAAGCCCTTGCTAGTGAGGTTATGGCTGGTATGGATCTCTTTAAGAACATCGAGGTCATGGGATCTACTACATCCTTGTAGATATCTAAAGCTAGAATCTCATGTGGCTTATATGGATCTATGGTTCTACTAAACATCTTCTAAAACCTAGAATTAGAGTACTTGATAGGTTCATTGACATATTTTTTAATAGTTGTAAATTGGTGATAAATAATGCAAGGATTGATGATTTTTTCTAATTGATTTATGAACACATTATTAAAATCTTAAAAACCATTCATAGGTAGCATCCTTAAAATTGAAATGGAACAACCTATATGCTACATCTTCATGCAAAACATTGAGTAATCTTAAGGTAGCCTTGAAAGACTTTATATGTTCTTTAGTAGTTATTATACCCATGTGACTAAATATAGGTAAATGTTTCTATGAATTTCATAGGATATCATGGACCACACTAGGTACATTAATGGATTATAACCTAACCAAGCTGTTATCATATGAGGGTTAAAAGCAAACGTACCCTGACTAGATGATGTTGAGAGGGATTTAGATTTTCTACATCTATCTTTTTCTCACATTTCCCTCTTGTGTTCTTGAAGTTCAAGAAAAATTTCTCAAGTTTTGGAATGTGATCTTGTCATAACCCTAGGCAACTCCAATGTGAGATTTGAAGATCCTATTTAAGATATAATGTACCATGTTAAATTTACATGAAAAAGGAGTTTAAGTTTGAATGAAAAATAATATTTTTAAAGAATGTAAATATTTGGTTAGATCTTACAACAAACATACATAATTTCATGATTATATCCTATCATAATGCATCCCTACTTAAAGAACATCAATTCCCATCCTATAGTATCCTCAAATCTTTGCAGAATGTGAAGACATTTGACCTTTCCAATTTTGAGTAAAATTTACCATAGATCATTAATATAGATCAAGTCCTCTTCTAGCACAAGTAGAGACCTCTTGTTGATGTTTCTAAATGAACCACAAGTGCTTTCTAGTGTTTAAAAAACACTTCTCATTTTAGAATATAAAGCTTTAAAGAATGAGTTGTAGGTATTTTTTTATTGAGATGCTTATGGTTGAAATAGTGGCAAAGCAACATGAAATATTCTATAATATTTATAAATTTTGATGGTAGGGGGCCATCTTAGTACCTTTCTTGAAAAGTTTGGATAAACTAACCTAGATCCAAACTACTAACTAGACTAAAATGCTTATGAACAATGTATTTAAGATAATATGACTTGTTTAAAAATAAGCAAAATGGAAGGTAGGCTAAGAAAGAAATAGTGATTACTAATCTATATTATGAACATATTGACAAGACTTCAATATTTTTTGAGCATGATCTTACCCAAAATGTAGTTTAATGTATTCTAAACTCATGTTTTACCACAAAATAGGCCCAATTAAAAAGGATGAATGAAAATACAAGTAAAATTTTATTTTATTTAAGGTTTTACACTACACTTAGATAGTTAAAGCACATCTCAGTTGCAAAATAAATGAAATGAAGTTAATTTAATTCTTTCAACTAACCTAGCACACATAAGTTAGCAACCTTATAATTAATAATCATGCTTAGTATTTATTGATATCATTCATAGTCAAAATGGAAAAAATAATTGAGAGACTTACCAATTTAAACATTCCAAAATCAAACAATTCTTACATAATTCTTTGATCTCTTATATTGATTACTCAAAATTGTAAAAATATCTTGAAGTCCCCTCTTTTATAAATAGTAATGCATGCCCATTTATAGAAATATAGGTAGTATACCAGTCTATTTTAAAAATATAGGTGTAAAAAATATATTTGTCTTTTTTACAACTATAATACAAGTATATTTTACAATCCTATTAACTTAGAGGTAATTACCCTAACAAACTAGCATGTGACTTTACAAAATGGATGGGTTTCCTTGCTGCAAGCCATAGTTAATATGCTAGAGGTAGGTCCCTTCACTGATGCAATATTTTCATGGACTCTATATGTTGTTCAAACACTAAGTGTAAATCTATGGTTATCTTAGTGATGCATTCCTCTTCTTGGTTTGCTAGTTCATCAAAATCTTTATCATTCCTGGCTAAGGCTTCTTTGATGCTCCTAGCTTCATTGATTATCTCCCCTAAATTGAATATCATGTTAAAATATAACTATTATCCCTTCTTGGTTGTATTTGACCCTTGAATTTGATTTCCTAAGTCACCAAGGTGGCTCTATGATGGAAATCTTCATCATTTATAATCCTTAGGGTAGTAGTCTATGCAGGATCCTCAAGCATGATGCATAGGAGCTTTTCAATTCTTCTAATGAGATCCTTCTATTCTTATATTAGGTCCTCAAATTTGACATTCCAAGCATTTAGAGATATAAGTTTATTTCCAATAATCCCTAATATGGTACTTAAATTCCCCATACTGATAGCCTTGAAGTTTGGGATTTGCTTCTTAATCTAGATATCAAGGAGCTAAGTAATTTTATCTTTAGAGATTTGCCATTTAGTAGCTAGTTCCCTAGATAAGGTAGCTTGATCTTTAAGGGCCTTATACCTTGACTTCATGAAATTTAATGCCTTGAACATGTCATAAAATGACCGATCCATTATACTGATCATGGATTTTGGGACTGACAGAACAACTTTAGTCTATAAATTATCCTTTTTTCCTTCAAGTTCTTAACTCTTTACACTAATCCTTGGACACTAGCTCTAGACTATTGACATTGATCCTTAATTAAAATTACCATATCCTCCTCATGGATTAGATATTTACTAAGTTGTTGTCCTCTAATAGGGGTTAACCCTATGAATGGCTCCACCTTCTAAAATGTGAACTCTTCCTAGCCCACCATGGCTACCCTCATTATGGTCCTCTCCAAGGTTGTTATGTCTGGATTAAATCACACCTTATCCTCTATTTATTTGAATATTTGAGGCTTAGGCACCTCCACACTTGTACTCCTAGAGGCTTCTAAGGTGCCAATTCTATGTTTTTCCTAAATATGTTAAATTTACATTCTTTTCTCTTCCTATTTTTCACTATATCTTTGATCCATGGCTTGATGTTGTCATCTCCAATACAGTTAATCCATGTCAAGGCCAAGGAATGGGAGAGGGATGTGATATTTTGTAGCTTTCCATAGACAAACTAGTCAAGGATGACTAGTCCATGAAGTGGATTTTAATCATTAAAAATATTGACTTCACTAGAGCGATGAGTGTTGGTCAACCTAGGCCTTTTTTTTAGAGCCATAAAAATGAAGGCCAATTATACCTTCCTCTTCTCCCCATATAGTGGGATAAATTCCTTACCTAATTCAATAGAGGGATCTTCCTCACTATCATAACCATATTTAAATGCTATGTCAATAAGAGTACCTTCCAATTTTTCTCCTTCTTCTAGGGCCACCATGATAATGAATTCCATTAGAAAATAAGGTGTTTATCCAAGTAATAAAGGTGTAGGGCCTTCTCTAGGTCTCTCCTTTATCTTTGGATCTTTAGCTATAAGTTTACATTTTCCTTTGACATCCCCATGTTTCTCAACCTAGGCTTGTCCTGCTAGTTCTACTTGTTAAGGCTCAAATGATTATCCCTCAGTAGGTGGATTTTGATGAGTATCTCAAATGGATTGGGAAATAATTGATAATGTAAAGGGTGTAATTATCATATTTCTCTTGATATTTTTGTCCCTAACCAACCTACACTCTAATTAGATGTTGTGGCCTCTAATTCTTGAAAGTAATACTTCAAAATTCTTGGCTCTGATGTAGATGTCATCAGCCACACTTAGCTAATGTGCATATTCAATCTTTGGGAACTTCTTATCCTAGATGTGGTTTATTAACCTATGCTTAGGGTTACCATTTTGAGGTCATTCAACTAAAATTCAAAGGAATTCTTATGAACCATCATGACCTCCATCTTCTTCCAATCTCTGATTATGACTTTGCAAATATCTAATGGGAAGGGATGGACTTGAGCTTTCATATTTTATTTGCATGTCCTATACACACCATGAATAATCATAGAGGCAATATCCTATTTTTAAAGCTTATTAGGGATATGAATAATTAATTTATAGGGTTGATTCAAGATCCCTTATATCCTTATCATGGTATAATCTAGGTAGTACCACACATCCCCCATGGTTTTCATTTGTTTCTTGATGAGAGAATGTAGTCTTGGCATAGGGATGCCTGTTATTGCCTCATAAAGTTTAGGAAAACACCATTGAAAATATATTTCATGTGGTTCTTGTACTTAAATATATGCAATTTAGAGTAATGGTGGGAGTTTGTGGTCCTTCCATTAGGGGACTAGTTTCTTATGTTAGGGAAGATCACAAAGGCTAGGAGGGAATCCAAGAGATAAGACATCATATAATACTATTTTGAGGTCCTTATTTTAATGGTCATGAAAAATATTATTAGGTCTCCCATAATATGGCTCAATTTTTCTTCTAGCATAAATTAGACATAAAATACCTAAAATTTGTTCACATATTAGTGGAAGGGGCACCAACAACTATATTCAGCAAAGTCATGGATATCTTGACACATTGTCTAGATTAGACAATAGTAATTTTTCCATCAAGGGACCTACAAATATGGGATTGTTGGACTAATCAGGATGTGAGGATTGAATCAAGGTCCTAGGTGTTAGTTTAATCTCCCATGGATGGAATTTTGAGATAGGGCAAGAGAAGCTTGTAATAGGTTTCAAAGTCCATGGGGGTGATACACACAACCTTTTTGGTTCTTCCCTCTTAAATAATCCACTCCCCATTTATTATATAATCCATGAAAATAAGATCAAGGACATTGATATAATATATTACCTTTATTTTTATTGTTACATAGTGAAGGCCTATCATTTGAATTATAACTACATCATTGTATCTTTGATGTGTAGTAGCATTTATCCTCTCCTCCTGAGAGATGGGATATAATGATTCCACAAGAAAGAATAATTCTAACTAGTTCCTAACTCCATGGACATTTACAGCCATTAAGTCTAGCTTCATATCCTTGAAAACCTTTCCTTCATTATTGGAGACTAGATAGAGCTCAGGTTCCATATTCAATTATTGCTTACCTACTACCATTAATGATATAAAATTTTCCTAATAGCAATGCCAAGGATTGTACTAAGTCACTTATTTCTCAAATCTTAATTACATTATCTTGACTAGGTGAAGTTAATTGAGTCAACTTTAATCCTATTTATAGTGGGTTTAGGGTTTTGAGATTTAATGGTAGATTTGTTTAGTCTTTAACTTCATGCATGCCTTAGATTTGATTGGACCTTTTTCTTCATGCCCTTTGTGTTTTCAAGTTTAGAAGATCTTTGTTTTTTCCATTTTATGCTTACATGGAGTCTGTGTGGTAACATTCTAAACTTTTGTTGTAATTTTTATAATTACCCTTCAAATACTAGCCATTGGATTTTAAAATCCTCCTTTATTTCACATTGTTAGATCAAGATATTGGTTTTAACATGATCCATTAATCCAAATCTAAGTTCTTATGCTTCCATTACCTCATCAATCTTTAGTTTCATTATTATGACATTTAACACTCTCATAGATCTTTCTATATTATGTATCTTTATTGGTTATCATCTTGGTCATGCATTGGCCACATGCCAAGATCATAGATATTTGAAAAGTCATCAGGTTCCTCACACTATTGGATCAAATCAAGTGAGAGAGTGATCACCATTGATCTTTATGGGGCTCTTTTGTTGAGTAGAGGTACTTTCATGCTATTGGATCAAATCTAGTAGGTGAATGATCACCATTGATATTCATGGTGAACCCAGTCATTAATTAAGTACCTTTATTAAATGGGTCCCTTTAATTTCCTTCTTTGATTATAAAGTCACTAACATCTATCCATTAGGTCTTTATGTACCTTTTAACTTTTCTCCCTATGCCTCACACCATTGGATCAAATCCAACAAGTGAGTGGTTGTCATTGATCTTTTTATGATGCACATTACTTAATCAAGAGCTTTTCCATTAATACACTTTGTCTGATTAGATCTGGTGAGTGAACAATCACCATTGGATCCTATAAAGGACATTAAGAATAACCATTAGGCCTAAAGACATAAATACTTTGGATAAATTATTAAGACTAAGGTTGATATTAAATATTGGGGATTTAATGTTAATAACCTAGTCTAAATTATGTGACTTTTAAAAAGGGACTACATAAAACATGTTAATTTAGACCAAAGATAAAATAAAAGGGAAAGGAATGGATAAAGTCTCAGGTCATGTTAAAAAACATGATAAACCCTTTTGTTAACCAATTTATTCAATCATTCTCACTGACTTGGCTCTCACCAATATTTGAATTTAAACTAAAGTCTACCTAGGGTTTTTGAACACCAAACCCTAAACCTTTAAAGGAATCTACAACAAATTAACTCTATTAGTCAGGTTAGCTCAGAATGAGAGGTTTGTAAAATACATAAATGTGTGTCATTCATGAGTGGATGATATTCAAATTATTTCAAAAAGGGACCTCAATGTTCAAATATCTCAAACTTGGATACACAAGTCTCTCAAGGGTCCCCAATTTTCTAAATGAGTGGGGTATGTTGGTCCCAACAGGTGGATGCATATTTTATTTTTTTTAAATCCATTAAATTTAATTTGTTGTCCTTTAATATATGACATAACTCATCAAAGGATTTTAATATATTTAATATAATTTTTTGATGGAATGGTACCATTAATCAATTCATTAATATATATTTTGATTTATTGTTTGGAATAAAATTGGTCATCTTGGCTAGCATAATATTTTATAGAACTACATAATCATTGATTAGTTAATTAGACCCTTGTTGGAGTTAAAATAATTATGTGTAGGATACATTATCATGAATGATGATGAAAAAAGGTGTTAAAAATTGGTTAGACAAGGGGTTGAATGTTATTATAAATTGGATGGGGATATCATATAATCATTTCAATGCATAGTCCTTATGACTTATTTGAAATAAATTGGTCAATAGTTTTCATTGTATGTATATTTTAATCATCCTATATATAATGATCTAAGGTGTTGTTTAGGATCAATTTTACCTTAGTATAATGGTAGATTGGGAGATGTAAAGAATTTTGGTAAAGGATAAGTTATTATATTAATGGATATTGGGTTTTGGATAAAGGTGTGGGATTACATGGAATCACTATCTATTAATGCACATTTATTTAAATGTAACTCCTTAGCATAAATAAATATAACACTATACTCAAGGTAACATGTATTAGGAGAGGTTGGTAATGGAACATGCATTGTCATCATGGGTGGGGTAAAGTTTTCCTATGTTCGAATAGGTATGGAATTTTTTTGAGGTCTTGTGTTTCCCTCAAAACTTGGGTAGATGTCACATAGGTCATTATAGGTGTAGGTATAGGGATATTAATAATAATAGTGGTATAAGAACATGATGTGGAAGGACTATCTTGAAAATATTGGCTGATAATAATAAATATCTATTACTATTTTTCCTACGATACATCAAAAATAGCTTGATGTGTGGCCTTATATGTTTCTATAAATTGGGTTATTATACCCACATATATATGATATTTATAGAGTCCTTGAAAAAATTTACGCAAGGATTTAAATTGGTAAATATATATCCCATCAATTTCATTGGGTTCAATTATATCTAGGCCCTCATAATTATCTTGCTTACTATGTTTATTTTGATTATCTTAATTATCATGTTCTAATGGAGTCATATCAACATAATCATGTGTTTTTACATATTCATGAATAAATACATCATCAAAAGATGAATAATAATTAATTATATCCTTTTTAACAAAACTATAAAGTTGATTATGATAGATATGTGTCCTACTTAATTTAGACATATATCTTAGAGGGACAAAGTAGTTATCCTTATTGGATGGCATATGATGGGATCATGAAAGTATAAATAAGGCTAGGAAAAAAAATTAAAATATGTTTTTGTGTATGGAAATAAAAAATTAGATATGAAACAATAGGAAAACAAATCATATATTTTTTGGGTATGAAAATAAAAAAGATGTTTGAAACCATAGGAAAAAATATGAAACTTTGGAATGATGGTTTGATCCATGTGTATGGGTTCAAAAATATGTGTTGCCCTAATTTGTATTAATCTAATCCATAATAACCATAATAAGATATAAACTTGTATACATATATATATATATATATATATATATATATATATATATATATATATATATATATATATATATATATATATATATATATATATATATATATATATATATATATGGCATTCAAACATACATCTGATTTTAAAATAATAAAAGTTATTTTAATGATTTCAAAAGTTTCATATGCTAAATATAATAAGTAAAAAATGGATGAATAATTATTTTTTATAGGTGAATTTTTTACTATGATTATATCAAAAAAGTAGATCTTAAATAAAACTAGGCATGTGATTCATTCAAGTAATGAACTATACTTATGTTTATGTAGGGCTAGTTCCCCCAATATGTATTAGTATCAATGATCAATATGGACTTGTGATAGTTAGTACTTACTTATAAGGAAATGAGGGACTATAACCATATGGTTACCTTTTCATGTCTTTATATCCCTTATATTTGTGATCCCAAACTATGATGATCCATGAAAATCCAAAAATATCCTTTTCCTTAAAACTAAGGTGTGTTTATAAAGGTTAAAATTTTTAAAAAAATAGGAAAGTTAGTCATTGATGGAAAAGGGTTGGTTTCGACTAAATAGGGTTAGTATCAACTTGATATATTAACTAAAACTAGAAAAATGACCTATGTATAGGTGGATTTAAATGAAAAAATGGATACATCTGTGTAATATATTTAGTAGGTTTGAAATTGATAATGAGGTTTTTGTAGGTGTATAATGTTAGAATATAAGGTTTAACTCATAACCTAACATGCAAGTGTGAGAATGGTGGATATGATTTTTTTTATGTTCTCAAGTCATGCATGGTAAATGTGTCAAGCTTGTCACTATCAAGTACTTAATAAAAAATGGTAACGATATAGTCAATAACAACATAATTAGATTGAGTTAATTCACAAAAATATAATATATAATCATAAGGGCATTTAAAGTACACAAACTTTATACAAAATTTAATCATGGTATCATTCAATGATGGGTATACCTTGGTCACTTGCATATATGATTTCTATATGTATCATCACCAAACATTATTACATGATTAATTCATAGAGGAACAACAATTTTCTAAATCCCTTCCTAAGAATAGGAAATTGATAATTATTATAACACTATATAATTTAGAATATGTTTAACATGAATTTTTTTTATATAAATTTAATAATTATCAATGTATTATCATAATAAAAATATACAAGTTTCCATCATATAAAGTTCAAGTCAAACTATTAAAATCTAATAAATCTAAAGATTGGTATCCATGCTTAAACCCATAAGCTAAATCCATAATCATTACAAACTCTAATATAAAATTAGAATAGACCAATAACTTTAAAAAAAATTATGAAGTCCATAATAGTCAAATTTAAATTTAAAATAAACTTATAAATATGAAATAGACCTTCCCAAATTTTAACATAGATTAAACAAAGTAGAGGCTATACACTCAACATATGTTTTTAAATAATATAGGAAATCAAAACAAAATATGAAAATATCAAGATATTTACCAAACTAATTTAAGAAGGCCTAGAAGAATAATGACTCTTGATCTCCCCTTAATTATTGTTTTATATTTGTATCATCATTACAATAAATCATGACCAGCCCTATATATTACTTAATTCTAAAAATATATAATGTAATGAACCTATTTAAAACAAGTTGTATGCAGTTAGAAATGCATCATATCTATAAATCAATCCTAGTTCGAGGAAGATAGAACATACCTACACTTCCAATTGGGAATACATTTGTTAAGTGGGAGCATGACCAATATGGGGATCTATGAGACCCAATTAGGGGATCACTTTTCATAATACACCATGTTAGGAAGGGTTACAAAGCCTAAAATATAAAATAATCATGCAACAACCCTAAAAGAGTCTTAGGTTTAATGTTCACTTTATATCTAATAAATAAGTAAATCTAATCTAGTGCACACAAAAGCTTTTGGCACAACATGAGGGGTTAGCAAAGCAATCAAAAAATGAAAAGGAGAATCTTGATTAAGATAAGTATGACTAAGACCCTAATACATGGAATATGAAGAGTAATATTATTCTAGCCAATACTTATGCTACTTATAACTACTAAAGGTAGGAGCATAAAATTAGAATATACTTACTTGAATGTGCACCCATTGAGACTAAATATCTCCCTTTGCTAAAATAGCTTTGTAAGACATTGTTATTTTTTGTAAGGATAAATAAGAAAGGCCAAAAAATCCAAGACTTATCCACAAGATTAGACTCTCCAAGTAGAAACCCTAAGCTAAGACTCCTCGAGTAGAATGGTTGAAGAGTATATTACAAAGAAGCATGAACAAATAATAACTATTGATTGGATATTCAAATAATGATGAAATGATCTTGTATTTATAGGTGGATCTCACCTTAAATCATTTTGAATATGTTGGTTTTATAAAGTTGACCTTATATTTTTTTGGTCAATTATTCACTAGGTCTTGAGCTAGGTCATCCAAAGGATAAACACAACTCTCAAGTAAAAATCTCCCAAAATTGTATGGGGTCCACTCAGTCGACCCTATAAAATATTAAAGGCTAAAAAATATATATGGTTGACCCAGTGAACCTAGTACAACTGACTATTAAAAGGGGATTAAAGTGAGGAAAAGAGGGATGAAAAGAGGAAAAATATTGGAGTGTGTAAGGGAGGAGTAATAGCTCAGGTAATAGTTTTAAGATCTAGTTAAATTGTTAATAATGTGGCAATAAGGAAAAAAAATCCTATAAAGCACCAAATTTCTACCCACCACTTTCCCAGTGCACCCGTTAGGGCGTGCACTCAAAGAGATAGAGTTTTGATGGGTTCTTATAAGATGTAAAGCATCAAAATTTGATAAAATTAAATAATATTATGTCTATACATATGCCCTAATTGAATCTCATCATGTGTCACTAAGGTACAATAGGGGATGGTGCTTTGATGATGAATATAAAGACACATAATGTTGAGGCTAAAAAAGGTTTTAGTATTTTAAAGCAAAAAATAATTGAAAGTAAATGACTAAAAGGGAAAATAATTGAATAGTAAATGTGATGCATACCTTGCCATACCTTTATTTATGGATGGTTATCTTATATGTTGTTATATTTGATGGTGTATGAAATAGATACTACTTTTGACAAACCCAAGAGTACAAACCTAAAGAGGAAAAAAAAAAAAACATAAGAAATCCAAGATAATTGGTCCTATGAAGATGGGACATACAAGAATTTAGCAATTTAGGGTGATAGGTGTTATGTTAGATGAAATGACCAAGTAAAAAATAAGAGTAAATTAGGTAACCAAAAATCCAAGGCTATTAAATACCAAAAAACACTCAAATAAGTAAACCTTAAGTAAGAAAGGTAAACTCACTTAGTCAAACCAAGGATACATGTAAAAAAAAGAAATGGTAATAAAACATCAATAAAAATAAGAAAAAAATGGTAAAATAACATTGATGAGTAAACATTAACAAGCCTTATCTCATTAAATCAATGGAAAAAGGTGCATGAAAAGGGAAAACAACATTACCGAGTGAGAAGTAACAAGCCAACCTCACTTAACAATGGAAAAAGGGGTACAAAATCAAGTGTTCATAATAGATAGATAGTACAACAAATGATAAATGGTAAAATAAAGCAAGTCTAGGAATGTAATTTTATGGTAAAAAATAAAGAAGTAATCCATAGTTTCTCAAACATGTTGTTTCTCTCTAAGGATAGATAAAATTGAAACAAAGTATTGATAGCATGTTTTTAAGAGATGAAGAAGGAATTAAAGAAGGGAAAATAGATTTGGAATCATAATTTGTCTATCAAGGGGGGAAATTAAATTGGTGGAGGGGAGAATAAAATAAAAACTAAGGTAGAGGAACTCTTTATCGAAGTCAATACACTCAAATAAGGTTTGTCAAAACAAGAGGACATTCAACCTTAAGGATTCTAAAGATCTTGTCTTAGCCACACAAGTATTAGATTAACAATTGATGTATGCATATCATCTTATGGAGGCTATATGCATGAAAATTAAAATGGACCTACCTTGCCACAATATGTTCCACATTCTTCAGGACTCCTTATAGAGTCATCAATATACTACAAATATTGGTTAGTTATGTGAGAAAATAGGTAGCACCATAATGTTTTTTGAATTCCTCTATTCTAATCTACTAGCCTATCTCACCCTAATGGACCTCACCTCTATGTGAGGTTGACTGTGGAGTTTGAGCTTCAATTAGAGATAGGACATGTGCTTATAATCATGTCTTTTAGTGTGATTTGAATTTTGAGATTTGTATGTTGCCTTTTAGATATCATTGCCTTTTGATTCAAATGATTTGTATTTTAACTTTCTTGATGGCCTTTTCTATTCCTCCTCCATATGGATTTGGAAAACCAAACATGAGTGCTAAAGATGAATTTCATTTGAATACTTGGGACTTGGTTTCTAAGAGAGAGAACTTCAAATGGCATGGGGTCTAAGAGTCTCATAAATCTAGGTGAAATAAAATTTATATCTTGACTTCAACCACCGTTGCAAAATTTATCATAGAAAAATAATGAAAATATGGTAATTTTATGAGGGTCATGCCTTATCCATGGTCTTACACTACAACTTCATAAAAGAGAGACCCATGAGGGTGATAAAAATTATGTATGTGAAAAAATGAAGTATATAAAATATGGTATTTTGTGAGGAGTTTTGGGTCTTATCCACAATTTTAAAGACCAACTCACAAAAGAGAGACCCAAGGGGTGCCAAAAAAGAATGTAAAAATAGTAAAGATAAAGAAGATTGTGGTACATCAAGAAACAAAAAGACCAAAAGGGAGGACTAAAGGTTTGTAAAAAAGATAAAACTTCTATAGGAGGAGAGACCCATGTAAGTAACCTACAAAAAGTGTTAGATAGATACAGATAAAAATCATGAAAAGAAGGAATCTATATTAACATATATATCAAGGATAAGTATATGAGAGATAATATTATGTTTCAAAAGGTTTATTTAAGTTGAATTAGTTTGGTAGCATATAATGGAAAATAATAGTGGGCATCATAAGATGCCCCAAAGGGTAATTAGATGTAGGGATGGGCATCACAATATGCCCCAAAGTCTAAAATAATATATGGGTGGGAATCACAAGATGATCCAAAGGCTATAGTAATGTGTGGATGGGCATCACAAGATGCCCCAATAACTAAAAAGAGGAAGAAAATATAGGAAAAGATAAGAAGCAAAGAGAACCCCACATAGTGTCTAAATGGATTCAAGTTGTCTAAGAAGATTCTGATAGGGGATATGATGCTTGAGGAAAGAGAAAGAATCATAAGAAAGAATAATAGTAGATAGAGATAAGGAACTAAGTCAAGAAAATAGAGAATTAATTTAGACATACAAGGATAGAAAAAAAATGTATAGAGTTGACTAGGTTAACCAGGTATGGAAAATAAGGTCTGCAAACTATACAAGGTCAATTGGGTTGGCCTAATATAGAAAAAAGATTTGGAAACTAATAAAACAAGAATATAGGGTCGACTAGGTTCACCTAGTTCTATATATAATATATGGAAAAGAATATTGCATTGATATGGTCGATCTAGTACTAAAAATACATGAAAAAATAAAATGATAAATTAATGAAACTAGTGAACAAAATCCTGCAAGGGTTAGTTCATGTCAGGTTCAATAGAATGTATGCAATCAAAAAAGTAATGTCTATAAATCAATGTTGTCTTAGAGAAGATAAAGCATACCTACACTTTTGATTGGGAATACATTTGTTAAGTAGGAGCATGACCAATATGGGGATTTGTTAGACTTGATTAAGGGATCATTTGTCATAATATACCATTCTAAGAAGGGTTTCAAATCCTACAGTCTAACACAATTACATTAAAACCCTAAAATACTCTTAAGTTTAATGTCTACTCTATATCTAATAAACAAGAAAGTAAATCTAATCTAGTGCACACCAAAGATTATGGGACAACATGAGGGGTTAGTAAAGTAATCAAAACATGCATAGTAGAATCTAAATTAATATAAGTATGAGTATGACCCTAATACATGGAATATGAATAGTAATATTATTCGAGCCAATACTTATGCTACTTCTATCTACTAAAGAGAGGAAAACAAAGTTATAATATACTTACTTGAATGTGAACGCATTGAGAATCAATATATCCATTGTAAAAAGGGGATTAATAAGAGTTTTTTGTGATTTTTAAGGATATATGAAAAAGGCTAAAGCATCCAAGACTTATCCATAAGACTAGATTCTCCAAGTAGAAACCCTAAGCTAAGACTCCTTGAGTAGAATGGTGAAAGAGTAGATTGTAAAGAAGCATGAGTGAAAAATAGCTCTTGGTTTCATAGTCAAATAATGATGAAATGATCTTGTATTTATAGGTGGATCTCACCCTAAATATTTATAAATATATTAAATATATGGGGTTGACCCAGTCAACCCTGTATGTTAATGATCAATTATTCACTAGGTCTTGAGCTAGCTCAGCCAAAGACAAAACACAAATCTCAATTGAAAATCTTCCAAAACAATATAGGGTCAACCTATTTGACCTTGTATAGTAATGAAAGGTTGAAAAATGTATAGGTTTGACCTAGTTGACCTAGTACAACCAACTATCAAAAGGGGATTAAGGTGTGGAAAATAGGGATGAAAAGAGGAAAAAGACTGGAGGAGTGTGTAAGGGAAGATTAATAGATTAGGTTATGGTTTAAAAATCTGGTTCGATTGGTAATAATGTAGAAATAAGGGACAAAAATAATTTAAATAACCAAAGGTCTTCCCATCCCTTTCTTGGTGCACCCCTTAAGATGTGCATTTAGAGAGATTGAGTCTCGACGGGTTCCTACAAGATGTAAAGCGTCACTATTTGATAAAAGTTAAAAATATTATATGTTTATACAATCCAAATAAAATAATATATTCCATTATTATTTCCTTTTATTTATTAAAAAACAAACAAACTAAAATATTGAATAAAGTTACCATTTTTTCATTTATTTTCATAAGTCAAGGAGAACCCATTTACCAACTCATCTCACCTAATGTAAATATCTACTAAAAGATATGTAAGTACTCATTTTAAATCCAATATATTATTATTATTATTATTATTATTATTATTATTATTATGTGTAAATGTATAAGTATGTATGTATACTAAATTGATATACTTTATTATCATTTCCTTGTTATCACAAAAAATATAGAATAACTAAAAAAATTACCATGTTTTCATTTATTTTCATAAGTCAAGGTCAACCCATTAACTAACTAATCTCACCCAATATAAATATTTACTAAAAGATATGTCATAACTCAGTTTAAATCTAACATATTCTTGTTCTTATGTGTATATACCATTATACATTTTCTATACATGTGTGTGTGTGTGTGTGTGTGTGTGTGCACTCGTGTGTGTGCATGTGTGTGTGTGTGTGTTTGTGTGTGTGTGTGTGTGTGTACACACACACACATACAAACATAAATATGTATAAAAAATTAATGAGATTACTTCAACAATAAAGTAGAATAGCATAAGTAGATCCAAAGATGATTGAAATATATGATAATAGATAAGCCACTTTGAGGGGGAAACCTCCACAAGCTTTAATAAGAGAAAAATTCACAATACGATCATAAATAGTTACCCACTACCTCCTATATATAGTCTATCTAGGCCATGGTTACTCCATAGGCCAACCTTATAACTAAATGAATGCATAGAGAAATATGAAATAACATCAAAGAGGGATAAGTAATCCACAAGTTGGCTATTCATATCCTAATACATGCGATAGGTTAGGGATATAACATGCCCTTCCCCTTCAAACCAAAGTTGTCCTCAATGTTGAACAACTTTGGATGTTGTTATAGAAAGTATAAGTAATCCACAAGTTGGCTATTCCTATCCTAATACATGAGATAGGTTAGGGATATAACATGCCCTTCCCCTTCAAACCAAAGTTGTCCTCAATGTTGAAAAACTTTGGATGTTGTTACAGAAAGTATTCACCTTCCCAAGTTGCATCTTCACTACTCAGGTTCTTCCACTTGATCAGATATTCCCTAATCTCTATGGTTCTCAACCTCTTAGTACGTGTTTGGAGGATCTTCTCTAGTTCCAAAATGACTCATCTTTCTTCATCTAGTTCAAGGATTTCTATCTAGGATAAGGATATCTATCCAATGACCTTTAAACATGAAACATGATGTACTAGGTGTATGCGAGATGAATGAGGTAACTCGAGCTTATAATCCACACTTCCAATTTTCTGCAAAACCTAATAAGGGCCATAATACTTAAGAGCAAGTTTGTTGTCATTTTTTTATTGCTTCAAGGACATCTACTTAAAAGGCTAAAAATGTACAAAGTCACCCACCTCAAAATTTCTCTCACTATGGTGTTGATCTACTTGTTGCTTCATCATGTTTTGTGTCAAGGCCAAATTCTCTCTCAAACTAGTCAAAACCTCTTATTGATGTTGAATGTGCTCATCCACATTTCAAACCTTGGTTTTCAAATTTAATGAAGAAGTGATGGAAGGTGGATTGTAACCATATAGTGCTAGAAATGGAGACATTTTAGAATAGGTATGAAAAGATGTGTTATGCCACCATTCTGCAAGTGGTAGCCATTTAACCCAATGTTCCTGCTTATCTGATACAAAACAATATAGATACCCCTCTAAACATTTGTTAACCACTTATGTTTGTCTATTAGATTGGGGGTGGTAAGATGAGCTATGAGCTAGCTGAGTACCCAAATAGGAAAATAGTTCAGTCTAGAAATTACTAGTGAAAATAGGATCATGATCACGTACAATTATTTTTGGGGTTCCATGTAGTTTTAGAACTATGTCCAAAAAATAGTTGCTATTGTACTTGCTAAAAATGGGTGTGAGAGAGCACAAAAATGGGCATACTTTGTAAGCCTATCCACAATGACCAAGATAACATTATTACCTTAAGAACAAGGCAACCCTGTGATGAAATCCATGGAAACCTCCTCCCACCTTTGACTAGGAATTGATAATGGTTATAATGGACTTGGGGTTTTAATTATCTCACCTTTATTCTATTGGCACATCAAGAATTCTACCACAAACATCTATACATATCCTTTAATTCATTACCAAAATAATTATTTCTTAATTCTATGATATGTTTTCAAGAACCCTGAGTGTCCCCCAATTGGAGATGCATGCAACTCCTCAAGAATCTTATGCTTAAGCTCTGAATTTTTTCACAAGTATAACCTAAACTTATACCATAGGACATTACCTTTCGATTCAAATTTTTTAGAGGCTAAATTACCTTGCTAGAGATTTTGAATCAAAACCTATGTATCCTTTTCTTGCTCCCATTCTAATCTGGCTCCATCCACCCAATCTACTTGCAATATGGATATTGTACAAAGTAATGATTCTGTTGATGTATCTTGTCTAGATAGTGCATCTACTACTACATTATCTTTACCCTTCTTACAGATGATTTCAAAATCATAACCCAAAATTTTGGTTACCCACTTTTGTTGTTCCTTAGATGATAATCATTGATCCAAAAAGTATTTGAGACTATCATGATCAGTTTTCACATTAAAGTGTCTACCCATTAGATAGGGCCTCCATTGTTTAACTGCATGAAGAATATCCATCATTTCTTTCTCATAAATAGGTTTTTGTAGATTCTTACCTTTGAATTGATGACTCTCAAATACAATGGGTCTTCCTTCCTACATTAGTACCACTCCCAACCTAGATCCAGAGGCATCACATTTAATAGTGAATGTCTTTGAGAAGTATAGAGTAGCCAAAAATGGAGTGGTACATAGATACTTTTAGTTTCTCAAATGCTTGGATGGTGGCATCATTCCAATGGAAGGCATCCTTCTTTAGCATTACAATAAATGCCATAACCTTTCACAAATCTTTGGTAGTAACTTGTTAGTCCTAGGAACCCTCTGAGGTTTTTGAGAGTTTTTGGCATGGGCCATTCCATCATAGCTTTGATATTCTAGGGATCAACTTTGACACCTTCATGGGAAACAATGTGACCTAGGTACTCTACCTCTTGTAATCTAAAAGCACATTTGGATGGCTTTGCATAAAGTTGATGCTTCTCCAAAACTATCAATACCTATTTCAGATGTTGTAGATGTGCTTCCCATGTCTGACTATAAATCAATATGTCATCAAAGGAAACCAACACAAACTTCCTTAAAAAAGGCTTAAAAGTAGTGTTCGTCAAGCTCTAAAAAGTAGATGGTGCATTTGTAAGACCAAAGGGCATTACCAAAAACTCATAATGGCCCTCATGTGTTCTAAAAGTAGTTTTATGAATATCTTCATCCTTGATTCTAATTTAATGGTACCCTAAGCAAAGGTCTAATTTTGTCAAATAATTAGCACCATGCAACTCATCAAGTAAATCATCAATTATGGGAATAGGAAACTTATCTTTGATGGTGTACTTGTTGAGTTCCCTATAATCTAAGCACATCCTCCATGTGTCATCCTTATTTCACACCATGACCACTGGTAATGAATATCCACTTTGGCTATGCCTGATGAACCCTACCTCCACCATCTCATGGACCATTTTTTTGATTGCACTATTTTGTGCATATGGATATATATATGGTCTAATATTTGGTGGTTGACTCCCTAAAAGTAGTTAAATGGCATGATCATGTTCTCTTTTTTGTGGTAGTCCTTTTGGCATGGCCCCAAAAATAGATGGGTGGTCATCAAGAATCATCTATAGATCAGGATGTGTAGATGCTTGTGTGGGTTGAACTTCTATGGAACATAATCATGCAATAATTCCCTCTGCCCCCTTTTTTAGTATCTTGGTCATCTAATGTGAACTACCAATTATGGAGATTTTGCCTATAATACATGTAGTTAAATTTTCCTAACTTTAGAATGAAAGCACATGAATAATTCTTGGAAGTTCATCTCAATGGTACCCAAGGTTGTGAGCCATTGGACTCCTAAAACAATGTCTGTGTTACCCATGGGAATAGTAAACATAGGATAATCAAGATTGTACTCACCCATAACAAGCTTAATATTATCGAATTTGCCTAAATAATTAATTATGCCACCATCTACAATCATGACTTGAAATTCTAGTGCTAGGTAGATGAAACAGTTCAATCGAGTGGCCAACTTATGGTTGATGAAGTTATGTGTACTCCTTGAGTCAATCAACACTGTCACCTTCTGTTTCTTGAGGAAACCCACCACCTTAAGATTTTGTGGAGTGCTAATACCTAAAAGTGCATGATAAGAGATTTTAGGTTGGGAATTTTTAAGACCTCCTCTATCTCTTCCTCATCATCATTAGAGGCATCATCTTCTTCTTCATCTTCATTGGATCCCTCAATATATAATAACTTCTTCTCAACTCATCTATGTCCTTTGCTCCACTTGCTATCACAACTGAAACATAATCCTTTTGCATGCTTCATGATATTTAAACTAAGTAAATGGTTGCTTCATATTGGCTATGAATTTTTCCTCAGCTCTGCATTCTATGATAATAGAATCAAAAATCTTAAGTGGATTAAAGATGCGTACCTCATGTTGAATGTGGTCCTTGAGTCCACCCAAAAATAGGTCATTCAAGTTCTCCTCAGAAATTATTTCCACACATAATGATAGGTTCTAAAAATGATGAATATAATCCTTGACAAACCCAGTCTATCACAATTTTGCCAGTGGTTGAAGTAATTCTCTATCACACTATTGCCATAGTGGAATTGTAGTTCCTCTATAAAAATTGACCAAGTGACATTGAGAGTCATCTTTTTCTTTTAAACACACAACCATCGATACTAAATGAATTGATCAAGTTCAAGATACAAGGATGCCATGGTAACCTTATGTCCACTTGGGATCTGATGTAGATCAAAAAAATTCTCCATTTGGTTTATCTAATTGAGTGGATCTTTTCCATCAAATTTGCACATATCCATCTTTGGTAACAGGTTCCTCTGTGGCACTATAGTTAGATTTGAAGTAGATTGGTTAGGATAAATACCCTAGTGGGGTTATATAATAACATTAGCTAGATGATTTGACTAATTATTTTTCAAAGCCATTATGATATCTACCAAACTATCTTGTATGGATTTCATATTAGATTGTATGCCTTGCACCTCACTCTGAATGTCTTGCACACTATAGTCAAGCTAGCTCACTTTATGATCTATGTTAGAGAACCCTAGTACAAAGGGTTAATTACATCCCCCTTCTGACTCCATCTCTTCTTTTTTATGATTTTTACCTAGAGTTTTAGCACCTTTTCCTTGCCCTTGAGTTTGTGGATCTGCCATAAAAGGGCTTTACGATGTCGACCCTGATTGGCACTTTTGACCCAACTTTGACCAAGTGATTTTGGAATTTTTTCAGCCTCAAATAAAAACATACAAAGAAAAAACCCTAGCCAATTTTTTTTAATATTTCCAAAAATGTAAATAACTAAGAAAAATTCTTTTAATTGTGTACTATAGATTAATTTGATGAAAAACCCTAAAATGGAGATAAATTTTGTAAAATAGATCCAAATGATATAAAATTTTAGTGGAAGCTTAAATTAATTATTTCTCAACTCCAATAAAAAAAATTTAGATAAATTCTCAACCATTTTATATATATAGCCAAATTTAAAAAAATTAGGGTTTCACCCACAAGATTGCCCAAATCGTAGCTCTTATACCACTTGTAATGAAATTACTTAAACAATAAAGTAGAATATTAGAATTAGATCTAAATATGACTGAAATATATCCAAATATATGATAATAGATAAGCCACTTTGAGGGGACAACCTCCACAAGCTTCAATAAGAGCAGAATTCACAATATGATCATAAATAATTAGCCACTACCTCCTATACATAGTCTATCTAGGCCATCGTTACTCCATAGGCTGACCTACTAACCAAATTAATGCATAGATAAATATGAAATATCATCAAAGAGGGATACGTGAGCCATAAGTTGGCTATTACTATCTTAATACATGTGATAGGTCAGGGCCATATAAAAAAATGTATAATGGTTCAGAACTCATTTTAAAGCCAATATATTCTTGTTCTTATGTTTATATACTATTATACATTTGATATTCATATAATTATATACATACACACTTATATACAAGTGTACAATGATGGTATATACACATAATAACAAGAATATGTTATATTTTTAATGAGTTATTACACATATATACCAATTATATATTAATGTGTGTGTGTGAATGTGTGTGTGTGTGTGTGTGTGTGTGTGTGTGTGTGTGTGTGTGTGTGTGTGTGTGTGTGTGTGTGTGTGTGTGTGTGTGTGTGTGTGTGTGTGTGTGTGTGTGTGTGTGTGTGTGTGTGTTTGTGTGTGTGTGTGTGTGTGTGTGTGTGTGTATTTGAATTTAATATTTCAAATATTTCATGTAGATATAAATTCTAAGTCAAAACCTAGATCTGTATGTAAATATTTTATTTTTCATTTTGATAGTGTTCCATCGATAAATACACACACACATATCAAGAGAGATAGAGAGAGATACTAGGGAGGGAGGTAATTTATATTTATTTTTATAAATTTAATTTTATCTCAAAATAAATTTTCAAATCTTCTAATTTATTTGGACCTTTCTCTCTATTCTAAATATTTATCCTTCTTAATTTTCCAACATAAGCCAACCATACTTTCATTTTGTTTTTTTTCCAAATTATATCACAAATAAATATTAATATATTCATCAATGAATTGGAAATTTTAGTGCATGAAAATCTCATCCATATCTCTCAATTAAAAAAAACTTCACAAGAAAAAATTTTAAAAATATCTCACGAACTATTGTTTTCTAGCACTCCCAAACTAATTAAATAACTATTAAATTTCCTTTAGTTTTTATGTAACTCAAGTGACCACGTTTATACTTTGTTTAAAAAAAAAATATACCTAGACCAAAGCCATATTATATCTTAAATACCATGGAAATTCTTCCATGATTTCATCTCAATAGGGTCTCAACCATGGCCTACGAACGGCATATAGAAATGATGTTTTTTAACCATACTTAACATATACCCAGTGACCCTAACTCCACATTAAATCATGGTAAACACTATTTTTAATTGAATTTTATATATTATTAAGGGAAATTCATGAATTACAAGGAAATATTATCCTATTTTAATATTATTACCACATTACATTCTATTTTCTATGTTTATTTCTTGCTTCAAAACCAAGTCTAATGCAAGTTGTTTTCTAGCCACATATCTGTTCCAAGTTTCCATTCATGGTTTATAATATCTGAAATTAAAATAACCCTTTACTTTCAAATATACCTAAAAAGGGTTAATTTCATAATATGTAATAATACTTGAAACATATATTATATATGCCATGGTCAAAGAATGATTTTTCAACATGCCATTTAAAAATTATTATACATTATCATATATCTAATGTTTATAAATTCAATGAGGGAGGTTATTAATATGTTATTCAAGAAACAAAGACAAATAAAAAAACACTAACACTTACACTCCAAGCCTATATCTTAGGGAGAGCTTAGTATCAAAACACAAATGAAAGCACAACTAAAACATAAAAGACAATAAATGCTTTACCTTCCTTGGGAGCTCCAAATGCTTTATTGAGTGGCTTGTTTAGCTTGTGCATCGATAAGTCTTTGGAAAATTAATATTTTTGCATCCTTATCTCCTTGGAACCACGGATTTAATGTGTCTTGACGTTTCTTTGGATCAATATTTTAGCATTATAACACTAATTACAAGGCAATTTTGGAATTATAAAACTATATTAAATGACTTGTCTCCCTCCAAGTTCACATTATAACTTTGGATTATGAGAGATTAAAAATGAAGAGGTATGACATTGTATTTATAGCCTACGAATTTAAATCTCATGCAAGGTGAGTTAGGGTAGAGTTAAGGCTTCCAATGGGTTCAAACCTAACCTAGATGAGCCAAATATAACCCTAGTAGAGTTAATAGTTGTTAAGTAATTATGAATATAATTACTAGGCATGAATCTATAAAATAGATATTTTAGGATATTTTCAAAGAGTTTGACAACTCATAAATTCAATGATGAAAGGATAGGATGTTTTTAATTTTGAATTGAATTTTTTAGATATTCATTAATTGCAAATGGATAATTCAACTAGGAATTTAATTTGTTTTAGCTTGTTAATTAATTTTGATTATCCATTTAGCTCTTTCA
Organism: Torreya grandis; assembly: GCA_037957365.1. NCBI lineage: Eukaryota > Viridiplantae > Streptophyta > Pinopsida > Cupressales > Taxaceae > Torreya > Torreya grandis. The sequence goes on from JARHVA010000647.1 coordinate 4,280,254, forward strand.
AGATTTTATATTTTCTCATGTGCCCCTCTTAATCCTTATGAATAAAATTATTAGGGATTTATAATTAGGTCTTAATTGATGTTAATTAGATTATAAATAATTTGTAAATATAAATTAGTTTTAACAAATTAAAATGAAATTTAAGCTATGGTGTGTTATGATACACTTGATTATATAATTAAGTAGTTGAAATCCATATTAATTAATAATTTTATAATTAATTATGTATTAATATAATGCATTTACCAATTTAGTTGTAGATTCTAGAATAGATACATTTTTAAAAAAGAATCAAAATATCCCCATAGATGGATCCCATCACTCACTAATAGTTCATTGTTGATACCCTTGTCATGGATGAAGCCTTTATAATCTAATATAAGGCCATCAATTCGGTGCTTAAAAATTATGAACTAGTATTTGGGTAGTGTGTGAACTTATGTAAAAGCTCTATTTTTTTCCTACACACCTATGCCAGATTTTAAATTAAGATATCCAAGATTCTCAACTATCAAATTTAAGAACTATTTTAAAAAAAAAAATTGGGATGCCTCTCTATAGTAGGAAGATCAAGGTGGATAGATGGAACCATTTATTAGATATACTATAAAATAAACTGTCATGATATAAGGGGTCTCATCTTTCCCAAGAAGAAATTGAATTTGTCAAAAATTCTCTTCAATGTATGCCTATATATTGGATGTCTATTTTTATCATTACCTCAAATATAATATAAATAATAGATAATATTATAATAATATTATTATTTTCAAGTAATCAAGAATCCATCTAGTTCCCTTTGGTCATTTGGAATAAGCTGTGCAGACTAAAATTCTAAGGTCGTCTATGGCCGAGGAGGATTAAAATCATGAATAGGGCCATCATTACTAAATAAGGATGGAATATTATGAAAGAGGAGTTTAATTGGATAAACACCATAAATTCTAAATATCTATGTTATATAGAATAAGACAACCTCATTATGGAGGAATTCCAAAATGAAGGTTATTTATTATGGAAAGGGGTTATTAAATGTAGAGACTTTCTTTACAAAGAAAGTAAATGGATGGTTGGAAATGGTAAAAATGTAAAAGTTAGGGATGATACATTGTTTCTAAACTTCCCTTTAAAAATATTTATACCATTAGAGGGTGGTTATTGGTCATTTTGTCTCATCTATTGGGGATAAAATTTTCAACTATTGAACCCAAATTGAGAATGGCCTAGTCTGGAAAGATCTTGAGTGGAATGTTATTTAAGGGATTTATATACATGATATTTAAAACCTCAAAAATAAGTTCAAATATATTCACTTATTCAATCATCCAAAATAATATTTGATAATTTGGTAGCAAGAGGATTTTGGTAATTACTTAGTTATAACAATCTATAAACTCAAACTAGAATTTAGGGAAGATGGGGCCTAGTGGTGTAAACTTTGGGACAAAATATTAATATCTAAATTCAACTTATTTTTTTGATCTCAAGCTAGAAAAAAATTATAACCATTAATAATATAAATAAACACGGGATGAAACTCCCTAATATATGTTGCTTTTGTAAAAAGGAAGAAGAAATGATCAAGCATATGTTATTTTAGAGCCGACATCATTATTTTTTTGTGAAGAAATTTAATTTGGCTTGGGTCTTCCCCATCTCTATTTTGGATCTTATTTTTCAATTAAATCCCTCTTAGAAAATCCTAGTCCTAGAATTTACTTTGAGGATCAAGTTACCACACATTTTCTAGGGTATATGGAAAGAGAGGAATGACTAAATTTTCAGAAATAAGAGTGGTAGTATCAAATTGGATCAACTCATAATATGAGTAGAGATCAAGAAAATTTGGTTGGATTTTTCATATAATAAAAAATTGGTGCAAGGGTAGGTTAACCCTTAGAGGGTTGGTGTAAGCTCAATTTTAATGGAACTATAAGAGGGAACCTAGGTCCTAATGGGGGAAGGGTTATTATAAAATAGAATGGTATTATTATGGATTCCTTTATGGGGGGGTTATGGGTTCCTAGACCAACCATGTGGCCAAGTAATATCATAATTATGGGGTATTCAACTAGTTGTTCATCTCAAATTGTAATAGTTTTTCATTGAATGAGATTCATTAAACATAGTTAGATGTCTTTTTGGGAAGTCACACCCATCTTAGACAATTTTTAATGAGATCAATGATTTTATAACCCTTATCCATTCCATTTATGAATTTAGCATTAAACATGAGTTTAGGTAATGTAATGGTTGTGTTAACTTCATGGCCAACTTAGGCATGGAAGAAATCTGATTGAAAACTATGATGCCTAATCACATAGTTCCTCCACAACTTATTCATAAGTTGGAGACTGAGGTTAAACTTGACAAAGATTCATATGGACATAATTTTATTTAAAATTCTTAAAAATAAAGACCCATGATATCACTTTATTGATTACCACATTAATTTTCATATTTAGGCCATTATTAGATTTTGTGGGAAGAGGTAAGGTTCAATTGGTAAGTGTAATACTATCATTAAAACATATGATAAGAGTAATTTAAAGTTTATCCCTGAGTCAATTTAGTGAAACAATGTGGTTTTAATTAACTATTCAAGAAAAAACATATAAAACTAAGAATATGGGTGGTGAACTAGATATAACTGATCCCCTTTCCTATATGGATGTCATGAAAAATATGATTTTGAAAATTTTATGTAAATGAGGGATAAAAATGTATATGGGATGTGTTGTTAGTGATGACCCCATACTCTCAATTGACTTTGATAAGGCTTAGAAGAATAAGATGGTTTACATGTTACTAAGGAGAGTATAATGACTATTAAAGGCATGTATCTAGGCAACATCAAAGCCTATAAGGATAAATGGAAAAGGATGGAACTAGTCAAAACTTTATAAAAGAATTATGCCTTCAAAAAAAAGTGAAGGGATTTCTAAGATAAAGTATCATGGATGCATGGTCAGATGTCCTCCTACAGATCCTAAGGTACCAGACATCATAAAGGAAAAAAGGGTGGTGCATTCTCATAATTTTCTATTACTTAATCATTTTAAAAACAATTATGTGCTTAACTTATTGTTTTACCTATTAAAATATATGGAGTCCATGATGGTTACCTATCAAGATGACACCTTGGATGTTATCATTCACTAGGTCCTCATTATGTCATTGGTTAAGGGGTCTAAGCCTTTAATTAATAATGAGTGGTGGTTTGGAAGGGGGCTTCTGGAATTAGAAAAGGAGGATCTAGGCAAATCTAAGGAAAAATCTAAATCAAAGTCTAAAGAATACAAAAAAAATGTTATCTCAAATCCTAGAGAATAAGAATAACAAAGACCCAAAGAAGTGGAAAAGGAATCTTATTGTTTCTAATGATGAACATGATCATGCCCAATTGGAAGCATAAGCCCTTTTAAAACTTATAAACAAGTCCCTAGACATGACTAGGACAATTTTTTTCCTAACAATCTAAGTGATACTCATAAATATATTGATTTGAATGGAGAAGTGTAGGATCCGAAGATTAAAATAGAGGAAGGGAATAACTATAACCTCAAACATGAACTTATGGATCTTGAGGGGAGGTTAAAAATATACAAAACAAACCTAAGATAAATTATAAAATACTTTAAGGAATTTAAGGAAGTTATCCCTATTAGAGTTGGTGTGGGAATAAGAGGAAGAGAATTCTAGAAAAATCCACTCAATATGATCAATCTTGAGCTAGAAAGGGCTCTCAAAAGAGTATTTTAATTTGTATGAGTAATAAGAGGAAACTCAAACCAAGTGTAAGGATGGGGGTAAAATATGAAAAAGGATAATATGGTTGAGTTTAAGGTAGGAGTTGATAATATAATTTTTGTGGATACCATGGAGGGCCCCTACAATAAAAATAGAGGAAACATGAAGAAAAAAGAGGGTGATAAAAATGAGGACTCAACGAGCATTCCAAACACCAACAATTCTAAAGGAATTGGATCTTGAGATAATGACTTTTTCTTTGTTTAGTTTTTTTATTTTCTAGGTTTTATTTATTTATTTTTAGTCTCATGGTGGGTTATGTGTGGGTTTTGAGTGGTCTTTTGTTGGCTCCCTCCTAGGATCCAGTTTCTTGTTGGTTTTTTGGGTGTGGGATCTGTCTGATCCAGTTCAATATGTAAAGGTTATGGGACCCTTCAAAACTCACTATTCACTTATATCAAGGAAAAAAAAACTATTTTAAGTATATTAATAGGATATTATTATGAAATAATATAATAAAAAACTATATCATGTAAATATTGAATCCTTAGTGATATGTGACTCTACTATAAAAAGCAAGGTAATATGTTCTAGATTGTTACTAATTCTTAGCTATGAGAAAAATTAAATTTAAAATCACCTTGTTACATATTAATATTTATTGTAACCTTGGGAAGTGTGAAAATAATATAAATAATACTTAAACCTTCTAGTTATAGGAGATGTGTATGTACTCAATACTATTTTTCTTAAGTTCCTTCTTGATATTGACCTATTCTTAATAAAAAATACTGAAACAATGGAATAAATTTAATTCATGAATATTTTTATTTGATCAATTAAATAACCAAGTTTTAAAAGGATACAATAATCATAAAAGTGTTATACAAAAAATTACCAATCGACCAAGGCTGAACAACAAAAGACTTGTTAGAACATCCCATAGATAGTGAAATAAAATAGCAAAAAAAAATGATAAAGAGGGGGGCACTCTAGTGTTTACTTCTCATCCTTAGGTATCTTTAAATGTTTTCCCCCCTTGGTCTTGGAAACTTTAGACCTCATCCTATTTCCATGTCCTTCAACATCTCTTAGGAGGATCATACATGGCCTTTTCTATTCATGTACTTGTAGAGAGGTTTTCTTTATGGGGGTCAAGATAGGGATATCAAGTGGAGGGTCTTTATAGACTTCAATGTCTAATTAATATGGGTCTAATTAATGTTGATGGAATGGACACAATACTAAACAATAGAGTCCACTTACTTGTGCAAGGCATTCCATTCTTGGATAAGGCTAGCTAGGTAAAATCTAACTTCATACACCCTTTATTGAAATTCTCAAGTTACTCTTTATTATTTTTAAAATCATCAAATAAAAGTAATTTGCCCTTTCTAGTGGCCTCTATAGAGGTTCCTTCATCTATAAATATTAGTTTGGGCTTAGGAATAAACAACTTTAACAAAAGGTCTTCAGTGTTGGTTATAGATAGGTTAGCTTGGGGGGTACTAACAAATAGGTGGTAGGATCCCAAGCTGGGGTCCTCCTCTAGAGAGACCTCCCTTTTGGAAAAACCCTAGGGGGACCTACCTCCCTTGAAAAAATTTATCATGTTTAACTAATATAAGTATAAGCCCTTGATGTAGAATGGGGTTAGACTCATTAAATTGGTGGTCAAGGGCTATTCATTCCAATGAATTTAATCGATAAAATGGTAGGCTAATATTATAACCCTAGAAATGGTTTAATAACAAAAAATGATAGGAGAAAAATAAGGTATGCTTACCTTCTAGATTCAGGGATATCATCACCTAAAGACATACCTCTAGGCATTACTATGAGGGATTAGCTTAGGGGAAACCCTTCTTATCTATTTTCATGAACTGATTCATGTAGAAGAAGTGTTAGAGGAATTATTTATTTTTAGTTTGGTCTTTGTAAGCCTTATCCCTTTCACACAACATGCTTATGCCTTGTCTATGGTTTCCTTGATGATTTTAATATTAATTCCCTACATCACCAGCATTTTCTTTTTCCATTGAATGATAAAGTCCTAAAAACATCGACATCATGCACTATGATCCACAACATTAGTTCTATGAGACCCCCCTTTTCATAACTTTTTTTATACTTTCTTTTATCCACAAAACTCAGAACATGAGGTAGGATATACTTTATCTCTGTCTCCCCCCATTAACACTATCCTAATGGATCCAAGACAAATGAATGGGAGGTTATGAAATAGACTAGTATGAATAATTCATAATAATTTTGGGATATACATTTCCTTCATCCTTAGACAATAAATCCACCTCAATCCTTCATAATGGTATTTCATAATTTTTTTAAACCATCTCTTGATAGGGGATGTTCACATGTGTGTTAGCTTCATATCCAACCTAGCCCATTGTAGTTTCATTTCATCAATAGGATATTATTAGGGGAATGGTCTCATTTATGCTAGCTATTTAAAAGGTGGACTCCTAATCCTATGTTATTAATTAGATCAGCCACCCCATTACCTTCACAATATGTCTAAACAATTGTCTTTTACCATACCCCTCAAATGTAACTTGGCATCATCCATGATATCATTTATAGTATGATATGGGGTTTATTTTCCATCCAGGGTATTTAGAATATTTAAATAGTTTCCCTTCATGATAATTCTTTCTAATTTGAGTCTAGAGGCTAGTTTAATACCTCAACAAGCTACCTTGGCTTCAAAAATATGATTTGTTTAAGTTCCCAAAGGCCTTACATATGTAATAATCAGCTCCCCTTTTGAGTTCCTTATGACCCCTCCCCAACTTGTAGGCCTTGGGTGTCCTTTAGAATCACCATCAAAGTTCAATTTATCCCATCCTTTAGGTGGAGCCTTCTATTTTATATGTTTGAAAATAAGAAATTTTGAGGAAAAACATAGTTTCTAAACAACATCCCAGTTATTGAAGATTGTTGTGCTGAAGTAGGTCCAAGATTTCTATCTATGGGAGGAAAAGCTTTCCAAATTTTAGTGATATCCTAGTAGAGTCTAAGAAAGGCTCCTTTAGTTTAGAACCTTTTGTTTGAGAAAATGTTATCATTGTGGTATTTCCACACACACTAGAACTAGTGTGGAAGAGATAAGTAACATAGGAACTCTAGGGATGGGAGATTCCAAGTTGGTTTCCATTGCTTTATGATATCAATCACATTATTTTATTTTACCTAAACCAAGTAGAAATTATTTATCATCTAATTAAATAATTTCAAACCAAAGGGGTAATTTAGAAATAGGTGGTGGATCGAGTCCTCTATATTTTTACATAATGGGCATCTATTGGGGACTATAAATTCTATTTTATCCAGGTTATCCACTATCAAGATTTTATCTTGAGCAGCTATCAAAAAGGAGAAGTTGACTTTTGGAATGAGATGCTTAATCCAAAGGACTTTCCAAAAATTCCATTCACTTTCTAGGTTAAGATCAGTGGCATGTCTTAAGGTCACTAATTATAATTCACTATCTTATGTATCCCATATAAAGTGATATTTATTTGGGAATGGAGGAATGTGGATTTGAATGATAGAGGAATTAAGAGTCTATATTGCCTAAAACTCTCCTTCTATGTGCCCTTCTATGGCAATTTTTTTTCTAGATTTCTTATCATTCATTCACCACCCAATATTATTTGACTTTTGAGCCCTATATTTTATTGAAGTCCTTATAGAAATTATCCCAAGTGTATTATGAGGGAAGGGGGTAGAAGATAATCAGGCATCCCACAAAAAATCATTTTTTTCTTCACTTTTGATTTTCCATTTGATGCATTTCATTAGAAGGTCCTTGTAGTTGGTGATGGCCTTCCAAAATGTTGATCCATCCTCAAGACATTATTCTCATAGGATTTGATTTGATTTCGGCCCTTCTAGGTGTTGATTTTTAACTATTCTTACCCATTCATTATATTCCTTCATGAATCTCTAATATATTTTCTCTAAAATCACATTATTTACATATTTTATGCTTCTAAGGCCCAATCTTCAATTTTCTTTACAGAGATAGGCTTTTTCCTATGATATGAGGTTGTACCCAAATCTATCTTTAGTACCCCTCCAAAATAATTTTTTTTGGATTTATTTAATTTTAGTAGCCACCTTTGAGGCTATTCTTAAAACTAACATTTGGTAAATGGGAGTGCTCTAGATTGACGCTTTGAGTAACTAGTACTTCCCTACCTATGTCATAAGGTGTCCCTTCCACCCTATAAGCTTCCTTTATATTAAATAAATAATGGGGTTCCAAAGCTCAAAATCCATTTGTTGATTCCTCTATGTGTATCATAGGTTCTCTTAGTGTTTAAATAATACTTCTCATTTTAGAATTTTGAAAATTCAGAGCATGAATAGTAGGTTTTGGTAATCTACTTACCTGTGGTGAAATAAAGGGAAAGCAAATTAAACGAGTCCAAAAATTTATATTGATTCATGGTTGGGAGCCACTATGGTCCATAATATATGAAAATATTAAAGCATTTATGTTGATGTTAGTGAATTATGATCAGATTTCTACACTAAAGACTAATATAAATGAAAATATCTATAGTGGAGCTTAAACTAGAGTGATTTGGTCAAAAAAAGGATGCAAAAGGAAGGATAGGTTAGAAATAAAGTATGTGATCACTTATCTTTTCATCAAACATCATGTGAAGGTTTTACTTCTAATTAAACATGAATTTAACCAATATATAATGTGAAGTAGTAGATGCTCAAATCCCACCATATAGGTAAATATCTAAAGAAATCATGAAAGAATACATGTATGAATTGACTTTGCCTTAAAGGTTTATTATTGTATTCAAATAACATTTACACATCCTAATGCTAATAAAATAAAATGAAACATAGTCTAATAATATTCAACTAATATATCTTCAACACAAATTATCAACCCTGTATTAAATATGCACATTTAGAATTCAAAAAAGCCATTCAAATTCAAGACATATAATAAGCAATTGAGAGAGAATCCATGTAAAAATTGATACCAACAAATTTGGACAAAATTTTCAGTATTCCTTACTTATATTAATTACTCAAAAGTATACAAGTTTTACCTCAAAACTCTCTCCCTTTACAAAATGATAAAACTATCTTTTGTAGGAGACTCAGGTAGTATACCACTTAGTCATAAGATTACACGTGTACAAAGATAAAGACAATTGTCCTTCTTCATAGTTATAGAATAAATTTGTCTTTCCAAAATGTATTGACCCATAGGAAAATATGATAAAAAACTAGTATATCCATTTACAAAATAATATTTCACATTCAAATATTACAAAGCTTTTACATAGAATGGAATATCATCAATTATCTAGTGGGCCCTCAGTTGAAGTGCTCCCTTGAAGCTCTTTGCTTCAATAATATTTTCTTTAGTAGTGAATATTATGCTCATGACTTGGTTGTTATCACCTCTATATTAGCCTTGACTCTTGTTCCTCTCTTCTTGCATTACCAAAGTGGCTTTGTGTTTATACTCATCATCATTAATGATGCCTAAGGAACTAGATTTTATGGGGTTGGCTAGAATGATGCCAAGAATTTGTTTGATTCTACTTATCAGTTCTTCATCATCTCTCAGGAGATTTTCTAAGTGCCTTAACCATGCACTTAGATCTTGGATATTATCAATAATTATTCCCATAATTGAGTTTAGATGACCCAAGATAATGGTCCTGAAATCAAGAATTTGACCCTCAATTAGTATGTCAATAAGTTATTTTATTTTGTCCCTTGAACTTTTCCATTGGTCTATCAATCCTTTAGATATTGTACCTTGCTGGGTTAATGTAATTTTCCTTAGCTTCATTAGCTTTATGGAGATGAACATGTCATAAAAAGATGCTTCAAACATATTTATCATTGCCTTTAGGACTGACAAGATAGTTTGTGTCTCCAAATTCTCCTTTTCTTTCTCCATGTTCTCTATTCTCTACTTCATGCCTTTAATACCTACTTTGAGCTAAGGTAAATGAGCATAAACTAGTCCTTCTATGTCATCCTCATGAGTTGGGTGCTTAAAAAATTTTTAACCTCTACTGGGAGTTAAACTAACAAATTGTACAACTTTTTAAAATGTGATTACCTCACCTCTAATCGTCGTTTTCTTGGTGGTGACCCTTATAATCCTATTATTTATAGATTAAACTGCACACTAAATATTTAATCTATGATATTTGGATGTTTTGGGACCTCCATCTATGTGATACTTAAAGCTTTAGGAGTGCCCATTTATGCACTACTTGACCCTCCTATGGTAATTATTCTTCTCTCTTCCTCTTGTTTCATCAAATCTAATATACATGGCTTAACCTCATCACACACACCAATTTAGGTTATTTGGGTTAAGGCCTATGAATGTTGTAATGTTTATATCTTTTGGATTTTCCCATAAATAAACCATTCTGGGATGATTGGCCCATGAATTGGATACTCATCACTCAACCAATTGACTTCACTCATGGGGTGAGTGAGAGTCAGTTTGGGATTCTTCTTACCATCTATAACTAATGCCAATTCAACCTTCCTTTTAAGGGGTACCATTAGAACCAAGTCAAAAGTAACCTCCTTCCCTATATTTTGTTCTACATCCTTAACTTAGGCTTAGGGTTCATTAGCTTGTTATTATTCATTGTCTAATCCATATGCCTCAGCTAAAACCTTAAATGCATCTTACACTATTTCACCAAGTCCTAATTCAATCCTATCTAGGAAATCTATTGGAGGCATTAGCCTTTTAGGTGGGGCCAAAGATGATCCTCCTTCACTAGGTCTCTCTACTAATTTATCTTTTCTAGTTCCTTTTTTAACTTATGCTTCTAGATGTTGTGTTCTAGCTTGTGGCTATTATGGAAAGGTCCTAGAGGATGGTCCAAGAAACAAGTAATACTTCAAGGGCCCCATTTTCCATATATCACCTTGTGGCTTGTCATCTTCCCTAGCCAACCTAGGCTCTAGCTTAATGTTATGCCTATTTAACCTTGTTAATACCTCTAAGAAACCAGAGCCCTTGATGTATAGTGTGTAATATACATTAGGCTAATGTTCATAGGCCTTGCTTATGGTTTTGGACTTCAGATGTTTAGTGACCCTATCACTGGGATCAAATTGATTCAATTCATCTAGCTATATTTTGAATGAGCCCTTATTTCTATAAATAACATTAACATGATCCTAATTTTACAACATAGTTTTACTAATTATGAAAGGAAAGGAATGGAGGAGGCCATTCCTTTTCTCCTTGAAAAATCCATCTGTACCAAAAGGAAGTTGGTACGCAACTTCTTGTTCTACTAGTTTTATGGGCACATAGATGGGAAACCTATAGGGTTATGTCAAAGTACTTTATATCCTTATTACTATGCAATTTGGGTTGAACAAGATATCCCCTTTTAATTACACATATTTCTTAACTAGGGGGATGAACCTACTCATAGGGATCCCTATAATGGCTTGCACTAGAGATGGATAAACATAATCACAAATGAAGTACATGTTGTACCTATATTTGAATATGTACAACTTGAAATAGTGATGAGAGATAATATGTCTAACATCATGTGACCAATTCTTAATGCCTAGAATATTGGTGGTGGTCAAGAGGGTATTTATGTGATAGGATATCATGTGGAAGTAGTTTTTAGTTTTCCTCTTGATGGCTATTAATTGTGACTTCAAACATATATTGATCATCTCAACCAATGGAGGAGTGAGTCCCTTCTTTACCATGAAGTAAAGATAAGGCACCCAAATTTTATCAATATGTGTGGTGAAAGGGGATCTAGATAAAGTATTTATTAAGCTCATAATTATATTAATACCCTCCCTAAATTAGGAAATTATGATCTTCCTTATGGGGTCCTGGATTACTTGGTTCTTGATAAGGAGTCATGGAGAAAGGATTATGTCTAAGTTATAATCTCCAGTCCACTATATAATGGTGGGCAAGTTTATCTAAGCCTTGCATAATTTATAATAGATCTCAAAATCAAGGGGGGAAATATATGCTTATTTTATTAAAACTATGCTCATGAACTATCAAATATTTCTTAATTTAACAATCCTTGAAAAGTGGAGCAATGACATTGATGCAGTGCAATACCTTAAGCTTTGTGGCAGCATAGTAGAGGCTAGTCATCTAGATGGAGACTAAGTCATCGTATCTTTATAAGATGGTTGAATTATTTTATTCCTCACTTGTTATGGATAACATATCCTCTATGGTCTAGAAGAGATCATACCAGTTCTTATTCCCAGTGTTTAATGCCATGGTATTTAGGTCTGTATCCTTATAAGACTCTTCTTTCATTGTTTGAAGTTAGGTATAACTCTATCTCATGACTTTGTGATTTCCTTTAAGATGACATGATTAAGAAACTTGTAATTTCTTACTAATAGTTCTCAAGTAGCCTCTAAATCAATATGTTCTTGCTTAGATATAAATTGAACTCATTTTAGCTTGACTATGATTAATCCAAGTTCAAATTAGGGCTTCTTATGAAGGTTATGTCTTTTATAAAGCTCTAATGGCAATGGAAATTCAAACTTGGACTAATTAATGTCTTGGATTTGATTTAGATCCATGCCTTTATATCGTTACCTTTTAGAGCACACAATATTTAATTTTGTCATTTTGTGCTTGTGTGGCACCTACGTGTTGTCTATTTGGAAACTTTCATGGCATTTTTCATAAATGCCTTAAGGGACTATTCCTTTTATTTTTAAAATCCAAATTTTCCTTCATGTTGTTAGATTCTTTCCCCTAAGGATCAACATGAACTATTGATCATGATCCTGGGGCTTGAGAGTTATTGGTTGCTTTCGTATTAGGCCCTATGGTTGTGCCACTTGACACCTTTATGGGCCTTATGAGCTCTACATTTTTTGTAGTGAATGTGTGCTTACCACATGTTAATCCCATGAGAATTTAGAGGTCTATTTAATAGTCTTTTAATATTATACTCCATTTGATTAATCATCCCACTTATGTGTGGACCATAGATTAGTATCTAGGTGGATGCACATCATTGGTCTAATAGATCAAAGTCTTTAGATCCATCAGATCTTCTTCACAGTATCAGATCATATTTCATGATGAAGTGATAGTTGTTAATCATTACAATATGTATGATGTTTAATTAGAATTGGGACATAAGAAGGGACTTACAATAAATACTTTGGGCTAAAGTCTATTTCGTATTAATAAACACAACATAGAATTTTGGCTAAAATACTTATTCAAAGTTTTACAACACACATATAAAAGGGCATAGGAAAAAATATTTTAGGCTAAGGTTTATTTCCTGTTGATGAACATGATGTAAAATTTATGTAAAAATATTTAAATAAATTCTTAAAATTCACATAAAGGGTGGCCCAAATAGTAAGTGGTCTTAATGCAAGGTTTTAACCTAGGATTTATAGTGTTGATAAACACAATGAAACTTTAGGTTAAAACTTTTTAAGCTAGGTTGTGGCATATGTATTTATTAAAATAATATCAAATATAATTCTCTATCCTAAGGTTTATTATATTTAAATAAATATAATTGAAACTAGATAGACTTAAAGTAAGACTATGTCTACAAATATTTAGACCACAAGATCAGTTTATCATTTAAAGTCCAAAGGTCATGAGTATTTGAATATTTTTTGAGGGGTGCTTTGATTTTTAATATGAGAAACATACTTTAGCCATGTTTTCAAACCATATTCATATGCCTAAGTAATATATTTTATGAGATTAAATTTGATGACATCATGGATGTCAATGATGGTATCATGGGCATCAAATGATGGTTTACAGAAAATCAAATTTAAGTTCATGAATCATTGGGTTTGATGGGATTAAAATTGATGATCTTTCAAATGTCAATAACAGACTTATGGATGTCAAATTATAGTCATGATAATTTAAATTTTAATCTCATGAAGTTGATTTGGTCTACATATCTTGGTTTCAATATGTTTCATTTGATCATCTTGCTCCAATGAACCACAAACTATCGATCAAGATCTGGGTAGATGCATGTCATTAGTTCCTACAATCATAAAGGATATTAAGTCAGTACAGGACCATGTCATAAAATTTAGACTAAGAAAAAATCCTAAGTCTAAAATCATAATAAAATAATTCCTTTTGAATATGATAGTCATAATATAAGGTTTCAGTCTAATGTTCCATTGTATTAAAAAATACAATTATCCTTAGGATAAAAACTTAGGTTAAGTCATATTTTTAATGTGTGGGACCCTTTATTATCAAGTTCAAATGTGGGAGTGCCACATGGTAGCTCCATAAGGATTATTAGAATTTTATTTTTCAGTGCAACATTCACTCCATTGGATATACTTTATGTGGGTAACCATGGACCGTTGATCTTGATCAAAATACTTGCACTTAATTGGCTCTTTTAGAATAATTTGTATCCTAAGGTTTTGTTGAATTAAAAAATAAAATGAGACATTAGGGTAAAACTTAGGCTAAGTATATGTTTGCTAAAATGGGGGCCCTTTAACTTTAATTATGATCACACACCATCTGATCTTTAATCTTTTTGAAGCATGAATCATTGATCATAATTTGGGGGATCATGCAAGATTGGTCCAATGGATGAAAATATTTTTAGTCATTATGCCAACTATGATCCATCATATATTTGTATGTGATGAAGTGAGAGCCATTATATCTACAAATAAGTAAGGTTCTTAAGTTAGGATGCAAGTTAATATAGTAACTTAGGATAAATTTTTAAGACTAAGGTCTTGTTTGTGTTAATAAACATGGATAGGGCATTAATATTAGGACTTCAAAATAAGTGCATAATAAAGGGGACTAGGATAGGAAAATAAAAGATCCTATGAACATATATGCTAGACTTTGTTAAAATAGAGGGAACAAAAGGGTGAAAAATAAAGGGACCAAGCATGATTTTTAGGTTAAGGTTCGGTTGTGTTAAGAAACATGACCAAGCCTTAATATAAAAATTGGGCTCAAGTCTAAAGTGAATTTTTAAAAATATTCCCACCTAATTTGCTCCCACCAAATTTGAATTTAAACCAAATGTCTAAGCTAGGGTTTTCTTAAGTAGGGTTTCAACACATGATTCTAACTACAAGGTTTTAAAGACTAAATGCCAGTAAAATATTGAATGAGGGGGACTATGAACATCCTAGTATGATCCATAAAAGCAACTCCATAGAACCTGTAACTTAAGACATAAAATTCAATTGCTAGCAACATTAGGAAAGGTTAAATAAAAACCATGGGAAAATGGGCTAATTTTATTAGGAATGGATGATCTTCAAACACTAATAAAGTGAAAATATCAAATTTTTAGTGTTAAGGTTCAAAGTAATAACAAGGGTCCCTATTTTTTAGAAATGGGGGTATGTTGACTTCAAAAAATGGTGACTTGTAGGGGAAACATAGCAATATGTTAGAACTTAGAGACTCTGGTTTAGACAAATAACTAGGTCATTTATTCTAGTTGATCAATGCCATTATTAAGATTATTTCATGGTTGAAATAAACCTTGTACATATATAATTAGGATCAAACATCAAGACATATCCATTTTTTGTGTATGCTTTGATTCCACTTACTATTTTCCATGGGATTTAGGGGAGAAATTATTGGTTTTATGGCTTTAATCATTAACACTAAATTGAAGCGTGTTTATATATTCATTAAGAACCATGATTCTAATTCAAGGAAGGTTGGGGCATTGCTCTACTACTAGCTAGGCATCCATAACATTGACATAGATGACTTAGGATCTAATCATGTACTTAATCCACTACCAACCAGATGTCCATAACCTCAGTGGAGATTACCAACATCACCTTTTCTTAAAAGTTTTTGATTTTGCAATAATTTTTTTTTTGTATTTTTGGATCTTTTAGGCTTTTAATAAAGGTTGAAAACTAGGGTAGCTAGGTTTAAGGATTTGGTTAAGTATATAATCTATAGATAATCACCTATGGTTGAAACCTTTATTTGAGGAAAGGATGTTCGTTAAGTGCAAGAATGATTGTGCCTTAATAGGTTAGGTTTTCATTATATATTCACAATCATTCTTAAAACTAGGTTCATGTTAAGTTAATGTTTAAGGTCTCATATAATGGTTAACCTATTAATGTGACTTTACTAGTTTTTTTGAAATCTTAACATCAAGCTCACATCCAAAATTCACGGTCAACATATGTATGAGGTTCACACCATCATTTATAAAATTTTTGAGTTTCAAGTAGACTAAGGAACTTTGAGTTGAGGGCTATCCAAAATGACTTATTGGAAGTAAGGCACACAACATGAGCAAACACACAATATAAAGTAACAAAGTAGGAAGTAAAATTGAATCAAACAAATATATATAAACTTATGTACAAACAAGGGACAATAAGTAAAGGTACAAAGGTAACTAACTAGCCTACCTACATTAACTCTAACCATCTTATAGATTTACTCCATGAAAACCCCAAGAAGAAGAAGCAAAGAAGTAATGGTTGAGATATTGTTTGTTGGTGGGTAGTGTGAACTATGATCCTTTTAGATATTTTAGTTAAAAGGTGTTATCTCCAAATGTATTTGTAATCTAATAGGGGCCAATCCATAGAGGTGTGATCTTTCCATGTTTACCCTTTGGCTTAGATGCTTTATCCCAAAGAAGAACCAAATATCCTTATCTAGACACTTTGATCTTTGATCTCTTTTCAAACCACCACTTTAATATAGTTTAGAGTCTATTAAAGTTAGATAAATCCTTTTATATTGCATCTTTCATCTAAATAATGTTTAATAGCCTTGAGTTTACAAATTCTTGATCTTCCTCTATATACTTTTGCATAAACTTGTAGGTTGATAGCTTGAGTGTGATGGGGAATATAGGTTCCTAGTCAGATATTAGTAAGAAGGGAGATGCTTTGAGATCCTGCTTGACTCTTATTTTATCTACCTAAATTGCATACTCAAGAATATTATGCCATGTTCTAATTTTGTCTAGAAAAAAAATTCTAATGGATTTCATCAAGTTCTTGTTCATAGATTCAGACACTCTATTACCTTAAGGATAATGGTTAGATGAGAACTTAAGGATAATATTATTATGATATGCCCATTATGTCATCTCTATGGATATGGATGTTAATCCATTGTCACATAATAAAGAGACTAATGTTCTAAATTTGGTACATATGTTTTCTTCTAAAAACATGATCACTTCTTTTATCCTGAATTATTTAGTGTATACTACTTTAGTTCATCTTTTTCAATAGTCAGTAGCTATTAGAACATACTTGTGACCTTTTGATGAATTAGGGTTGATTACCCCAACAAAATCTAGTCTGCACTAGGTAAAAGGTTTGTCAATTATGATAGGTTGTAAAGGAATTACTTCCTTAGGCTCTTTAGTGATGAAGATCTGACATGAATGGCATCCTCTCACATGTCTATGAGTATCCCTAAAGATAGTAGGCTAATAATAACTAGCCTTAAGTATCTTATGAGATGTTGTTCTCATAGATGGATGTCCACTTCCCAATTTCTCATGTAAAGTATTCATTACCCTAGTAGTTTCTTCCTTTTAAACACATCTTAGGTATACACCTTCAAAGTTGTTTTAGTATAGGACTCCATTTTTTATCAACTAATGAATTGATTTGAGCCTTATATATATTTTATACTCTTTGGTTAACCTTGTAGGATAAGTTACATTAATTAGTAAGTGAATAATGGAGTCATACCATTCATTAGACTGAAAATTTTGATTAACAACGTGCATAATACTTAGCTTTGGACTGGTATTAGCAATCATTTAGATCAGACCTTAACACCTTACAAGTTTTTTAGTTTTCATCTCTATGTCATATTCTTGAATAAAAAACATCCATTTACCTCTTCGCTCTCCAAGTTCACATTGATTTAGCATTAACTTAGTAGCTAAGTTTGGTAGAATGGCATGCACTTTGATCCTAAGAATGTAGTGCCTAAATTTCTTGATAGATTTAACTAATGGAAAGGCTTGTTTATCAATCAAAATATATTTAAGCTCAACATTTTTCAAATTAGTGCTAATAAAAGCAATTGAATTGTCAGATCCTTCTATTTTTTAGTTAAAATTTTAGTAATAATGTGGTTAGAGGAAAACAGAGTACAGATATAAATATTTTTAAAAGTTATGACTTATCAAGATTGGAGATTGATTGATTAAATCTTTGATATCTCCAAAGTCTTTCTTTGAGTCTTCATTACATGAAACTTTAGCATCTTTGTTTAGCATGTCATTTAATGGCTTGAAAATAATTGCAAAGCTATAAATTAATTTTCTCACAAAGTTTATCTTACCAAAAAATGATTTCAACTCTTTTTTACTATTAAGAAGATCTGTCTTAGATAAATCATCCACTCTTTTAGGATCTATGGAAATCCCATCCTTATTGATAACATGCCTAATAGTTTACTTTTAGTGACACAAAATATTCTCTTTTTCGAGTTAAGGGAGATCCCATACCTTTTGCACCTTTTAAATACCTATTGTAAATGATGAAATGGTCCTCTCTATTTTTAGAGAAAATAGTTAGATCATTCATGTAAATAATGATACATTGACCAATTAAGCCTTATAATGCATGTTCTATGGCTGTTTCAAAATTGGCTCCTACATTTATTAGTCCAAATGGTATTCACTTACATGTAAAGGTACCCCACTTAGTTGTGATTGTTGTCTTCATTTTGTCATCTTTGTCTCCCAACACCTGGTTGTATCATGAAAAACCATCAAGAAAGGACATCATGGCTAAACCTAAAATAATTTGTACTACTTATTCAAGAGAGGGAAGATGGTAATTATCCTCTTTAGATGATTTATTTAAATTTATAAAGTCAATACACAGTCTAATTTCACCTTTATTTTTCCTAACTAGCACCAGATTAGTAACCCAAGTAGAGTGCCTAATGGGAAATAAAATTATAGCATTTAATAACCTCTTGACTTATTTGAAGATCATGGGTTCTAAAATAAGATTCAAAGGTATTTGTTTATACCTTAAGGGTTTGAAAATATATTTAAGAGGTATAGTATGGGTGATGACTCTTGGATCAAGGATCTTCAAGTCATCATAATACCAAGCTATGACATCTTTATACTTTGTCAATAGCTTCTTAGATATTTTATTTATATAACTTGTACAATATTTCCTAATGTTAACCAGCTGAGGTTGATGTTGAAGTCCAAGATCAATTGCATTTTAATCTTTTCCATATACCTTGAAAACCTTAGAAGCTTTAGCTAGCTTGTCTTGATCAAAAAACCTTTCCAAGGAAAAATCATCCCTTTGGGGATTTTTTTGTCATTCATTTTAATGACTTTGGCATCAAAATTTCCTTCTATAAACACATTTTCATTAGCCTCATCAATGATCTGCACCTCAAATTATCCTAAAATAGTCAAAAAATTTAGGATTTGTTGGTCATCACTAAAGACCCACAGAAGGCTCACATTGTCTAGGATAGAAGGGTATGGTATCATATAAATTCTAGAGTTTGGTAAATCTTGGATAGGCATGAGATTAGTTTCAGTAGAGGTAAGCTCACAAGTACCATTATTTTCTTCCCTAGGGATATAAACAATATTGAAGGCATCAAAAATTTCCACTAGATCCCAAACCCTAAATTTGTAGCTCTTGAGGTATGATAGTTTGTACTAATACTTAATTCCTACTTTGTTTACTACTAGTTATGAATCACCATAAACTAATATTTCTTTGACCTTGTTTTTGATGAGGAAATTATAGACCCAAGATAAGAGCTTCATACTCTACAAGGTTATTGGTGCAAGGAAATTGTATTCTATAAGAAGCATGTTATTTCTTACTAATAGGGTTGGTTAAGATAATGCCTACCCTAGATCTAAATTTACACCTAGCCCCATCAAAATACAATTTCCATATCCTAGGTACAGCATTAGAAGATTTAAAATCACACACCTTAGTAGTTTCTAGGGTGAAAACTCTTAAATCAAAATTAATTATGTTGACCCTTTCATTGACAACATTATACTCAATAATCATATGTTTCATTCTTGGTTCCCTTTCAACTCTGATCTAGTTGGGAACTCCCTTCCAAGGTAG
Organism: Torreya grandis; assembly: GCA_037957365.1. NCBI lineage: Eukaryota > Viridiplantae > Streptophyta > Pinopsida > Cupressales > Taxaceae > Torreya > Torreya grandis. Next base: position 4,300,177 of record JARHVA010000647.1, read on the forward strand.
CCATAGATGTGAATAGTCTATGGACATGTATCCATTTAAAGCCTTTGTCCATTATCTATTCAAAATTAGTCCATAAGCATCAGGGATATCTACCACTTGGATTTATATAAACTATTGTAATCTTGGATTATAAGCCAGTTGTATGTGGGTAATTAAAAATTATCCAACCAGCTTGACCCTAGACTTATCTAATTAGGTGATAACCCTATTAGACTTAATGGGAGTTAAACCAGGTTGTTTACAAACAACTATAAACATGATATTTATAGAGGTACAAAAATTTAACAAATAGTTATGAAAATTCTTACCAAACATTCTAAATATAAGTAAGAAGGGTGGGGACTCTATTTTAGCTTTATACATAGATATGTTGGCATTATTAGTATTGTACATCTTGTTAGATTTCTTGGACAAAGATTTCAATAATAGATCTCTTTGTTCTACGATTTGTGTCAATTCATGCAAGGTAATATTAGCTTTAATATTCTTTATGTCCTCTATAATATTAAACCCAATCCTATTTGAAGAATAAGAAGTATCAGTGCTAGGTTTATAATTAATTCCTTTTGAAGGCTCTAGATTATTATCTAAAGTGGTATTCAAAATATTATGAAAGTTATTTGGAGGAGTAGAAGTGGTCAAAGGCTACCTCTATTCTCTATTTCTTAGAGGATATGTTTTCTTCAGGAACTATTGGAAGGCATGAATGTCTTTTGGAACATCATCAAGGTTTTTTGGCTTCTTAGAAGTGGAAATAAAACATTTCCACCATGAAGGTTTGGTCAGTAGGCTTGGATCGTGAAGTACCTACACCATTGTATTTATTAGGTACCACCTCAAAAGTGTCTAGTTCTTCTTGAAATGCTTCAAAATATTTATAAAACCTAATGCAATCAATCTCACCATGCTTATCAATATAATGGACCCTAAAATATTTAGGTAAAGCAATGTTGATAATATTAATATCCATAGTATTTTTTTTAGAAGATGGTTCACTTTCTTATTGTTGTGTAGAATTTCATTATTAAACCTATTATTTGGCCTATTTAATATTTAAAAAGAGAATTTACTACCATAATTTTCTCTATTATTACCAACCTTTTTTTGTATTTTATGGATGTCAGTTCTCAAGTTTTGGACCATCTTCATAATGGACTCATTCTTACTTTTGGGGGTTTTTGAATTATGGACCTAGTTATTATTGGTACCAGTGGCTAGTACCAAGGTCCTTTGATTATTTGAATTAAATACATTGGTATCAAGGTGATTCAAAGACCCAAAATTTTGGCCATGAACAACATGTCTCAAAATTAATTGGTTTAGATTTGGGATCTAGTTGAGAGTAGTCACATTCTAGTTTTTATTAGGAAAGACATTCAAGGTAGGCATATTTAAATTGTCATTAGGGATAGAGTAGGCCATATGAAATTGTTATTTAATTTGGTCATTAATGATCATAGCCTCAACATAGGCTAAGGATAGTGTGTTCATAGGACCTACAACCCTCTTGATGAATACTAAAGTCATGGGATCAAGAACATCTTTATAGTTTTACAAGGCTACCACTTGATCAGGTTTGTAATGGTCAATGGTCATGTTGTAAATATTTTGGAACCTATCATTAAAATATTTAATATGTTCATTAACATCCCTTTTTAGGGTTGTAAATTTATGGTACAAGACACAAGGGTTGATGGTTTTGCCAAACTAGTTAATGAAAATGTTATTAAACTCATCCCAGGTGGTAATGCAATCATTAAGTAGGTTTAGGAACCATTAATATACAACATATTTTAATGTGAAAGGAAAAAAACTACATGATACATCTTGATGGGTGACATTTATAAATCTTAATACAACCTTAAATGATTTAACATGTTCTTATGATGTTATAATACCACCATGACTAAAAGTTGGTAAATACTTTTAAGCATTGTAAGGAAGGTCATGAACTACACCTTTAATGTTGATAGGAGATATTCCTAACCAAGACATACCTTGATGAAGGTTTAATGTAAGATTACCTTAGATTATTGGAGTTGGTAAAGACTTTAAATGCCTGTCTACCTTTGTCTCACTTAACTTTCCTATGGGGGTCTAGTTCCAACAAATGTTTGCTTGTTTCAAAGTATGGTCTTGCCTAGATTCTTGGTAATTCTAGATTAAGGAATTTGGATCCTATTTTAAATATGATGTATCAAATCAATCCTTACAAATAATAAGGATCAAACTTGCACATTAAGTAAATTTATCAAAGATTTATGTAAAGAATAATGAAGGATGCCAACTTTTAACTAAGCTATCTAAAATATGTGTCCATGTACAGAAATATGATTAATATTAATAGTTATAGGCTCAGAGGAACTTATATATGTAAAATATCTACCAATATTTGATCAAAACAAGATATTCTAACATCAAATACTTTGGATCTTTTAGATTTCAAGATATCTTTACCAGAATTACACATCTATCCTCAAAGAATTTTGATCTTTGTCTAAAATAAGCATAAATATGGGTTATAAACCACAACGATCAGTGATATTTACACTTTTGAGTGAATTTTTATGCAAATGTGTAAAGATAACATCAATATTAGATCAAAACACACCAAAAATAGAAAAAAATTGAGAATATTCACAAAGGACCCTCCTAGCACTAGTGGAACTCATCCTATTGATGCATCTATATGTATCATAGGTGATATTAGTGTTTAAATAAAACTTATCATTTTAGAATTTTGAGCATGAGTAAAAGGTTTTGGTAATGTAGTTACATGTGGTGAAATAGAGGTAGAACAAATTAATATGTTCCACAAATTTATATTGATTGGTGGTTGGGAGCCACCATGGTCCTTAATATCTAAAAAAATTAAAGAATATATGTTGATTTTAGTGAATTATTATCAAATTTAATCACTAAAGACTAATCTATATGAATATCTATAGTGGAGCTTAAACTAGAGTGATTTGGTCAAAAAGAAAAGCAAAAGTAAGGGTAGGGCAGAAAGAAATTATGTGATTGTTTTTTTTTTCCTCAAACATCATGAAAAAGTTTTAATTTCAAATGAACATGCATTTAACCAATATATAATGTGAATTATTAGATGCAAAAAGACCACCATATACTAGGCAAATATCTAAGGAAAACATGAAATAATACAAGTATGAACTAAGTTTGCCTTAAAGGTTTACTACTACATTCAAATAAAATTTTCACGTCCTAATGTAGAGAAAATAAAATAAAAAAATGTCTAAGAACATTCAACTAATCTAGCCTGAATACAAATTAGCAACCCTGTATCAAAGACCACATTCAGAATTCATACATACCATTAAAATTTAAAACTTAAAACAAGCAATTGAGATACAGGCCATGTAACAATTGATACAAGCAAATTTGAAAAAAAAATAGTATTCCTTTCTTATATTAATTTATCAAAAGTATACAAGTTTTAGCTCAAAACTCTCTCCCTTTACAAAATGGTAATACTACCTTTTATAGGAGACTCATGCAGTATACTAGTCAGTTATAAGATTACACATGTATAAAGATAAGGATAGTTATCTTTCTTCATAGTTCTAAAATACATTTCTATTTCTAAAATGGACTAACCCATAGGAAAATATGATAATAAACTAGCATATGCCTTTACAAAATAATATTACACATTCAAATACTATAAATCTTTTACATAAAATGGAATATCATTAATTATCTAGTGGGCCCTGGACTGATGGTCTCTCTTACTGATCTTGGCTTCAACAATATTTCCTTTAGTAGTGAAGATCATGCTCATGAATTGACTGTTGTCACCTCTAGATTTGCCTTAACTCTTGTTCATCACTTATTTCATTACCAATGTGGCTATGTGATTATAGTTATCATCATCAATGATACCTAGGGAGCTAGATTTTGTGGGGTTGGTTAGCATGGTGCCAAGAAGTTGTTCAATTTTGCTTATTGGTTCTTCATCATCTCTTAGGATCCTTTCCAAGTGCCTTAACCATGCACTTAGATCTTGGGTCTTATCAAAAAATATTCTCATAACTGAGTTTAGATGTCCCAAGCTAATAGTCCTAAACCCAAGAATTTTTCCCTCAATTAGTATGTTGATAAGTTCCTTTATTTTTCCTCTTGAATTTTGCCATCGGGCTATCAATCATTTGGCTACTGTACCTTTCTAGTTTAATTCAATTTGCCTCAGATTTATTGAATTCAAGGAGTTGAACATGTCATATAAATATGTTTCAAACATCTTTATCATTTCCTTTGGGACCAACAAGATAGCTATAAATTCTCATTTTCTTTCTCCAGGTTCTCTATTCTGTACTTCATGCCTTTAATACCTACTTTGAGCTAAGTTGAATAAACATTGACTAGTCCTTATACATCCTCCTCATGAATTGGGTGCTCACCAAGATTTTGAACTTAAAAGGGAGTTAAAAAAAAAATGCTACAACATTTTTAAATGTTAATTCCTCACCTCCAATCATGGTTTTCTCTATGGTGACCCTTTCTAATCCCATTGTTTCTATATTTAACTACACACTAACTATTGACTCTATGATATTTAGAGGTTCTAGGATCTCTATCCATGTGTTAATTAAAGCTTTAGGAATCTTTATCTATTTACTACTTGACCCTCGTATGTAAATTATTCTTCTTTCTTCTTCTTTCATCAAATCTAATATCCATGGTTTGAACTCATCATGCACATCAATATGGACTATTTGGGTTAAGGCCCATGAATGTGAGAATGCTGGGATTTTCTAGATTTTCCCATAAACAAACCATTCTAGGATGACTAGACCATGAATTTGATACTCATCACTAAACAAGTTGACTTGACTCATGGTGTGAGTGAGAGTTAGTATGGGCTTCTTCTCACTAACTATAACTAATACCAATTCAACCTTCCTTTTGAGGGGTACAATTGGAACTAGGTCTAAACAAACCTCATTACCTCTATCTTTTTTGACTTCCTGAGCCTGGTCTTAGGGTTCCTCAGCTTGTTCTTCTTCATCTTCTAACCTATATACCTTATCCAACACCTTAAGTTCATCTTCCACTATTTCACTGGGTCTTAATGCAATCATATCAAGGAACTCTATTGGATACTCTAACATTTTAGGTGGTGCCAAAGGCGATCCTCTCTCACCAAGTCTGTCTTATAATTTCTCTTTTCTAGTTCTTTGTGAAACTTATTCTTGGATCTATTGTGTTATAGCTTGTGTCTATTCTAGAAGGGGCCTAGAGGATAGTCCAGGTAGTAAGTGATATTACAAGGGCCCCATTTTCTATATCTCACCTAGTGGTTCATCATCTCCCCTAGTCAACCTGGTCTCTAACTTAATAATATGCCTCTTAATCCTAGATAATACCTCTAGGAAACTAGAGGCCTTAATGTATAATGTGTCATAGACACTGGGTTGATGTTCATAGTTTTGCTTATGGTTTTGGAATTTAGATATTTAGTGACCCTGTTACTAGGGTCCTATTGCCTCAATTCATCTATCTGTAGGTTGAATGAGTCTATATGTTTGGAAATGACATTCACATGCTCCCAATATTACAACACAATTTTATTGATTGTCAAAGCAAAGGGATGGAGGAAGACCTTCATTTTATCCTTGAAAAATCCATATATAACATGAAGAAGTTGGTATGCAAATTCTTGTTCAACTAGTTTGGTGGGCACATAGATGGGTAACCTTTAGGACTATGTCAAAGTCTCTTATATTCTTGTTATTGTGTAATATAGGTATAACTAGATATCCTTTATTAATTCCACATATTTATTAATAGGGGGATGCTCATGCTCATGGGGATCCCTATGATGGCTTCTAATAGAGAGGGATAAACACAATCTCAAATGAACTACATGTTATGTATATATTTGAATATGTGTAACTTGGAATAGTGATCAGAGATAGTATTTCTCCCATCAAATGACCAATTATTAATGATTAGGATCTTGGTGGTAGCTAAGAGGGTATCTAGGAGATAAGACATCATGTAGAAGTAGTTTCTGGTTTTCCACTTAATGGCTCTGAATTGTGACTTCAAATGGATATTGATCATCTCACCCAATGGGCGAGTGAGTCCCTTATCTACCATGAAGTAAAAATAAGGAACCCAAACTTTATGAATCTATGTGGTGGAGGGGGATCTAGATAACCTATTTAATAAATTCATAATTATCCTAATCCCCTCCCTAACTTGGATAATTACAATCTTCCATATGGGGTCCTAAATTATTTAGTTCTTCATAAGTAGCCATGGGGTAAGAATTGTGTCTATGTTATGATTTCAAGTCCACTCTCTAATGGTGAGCAAGTATATTTGGGGCTTTCATAGTTTATATTATCTCTCAAAATCAACAAGGAAATATATTTTATTTTATTAAAATTACACTTGTGAATTATCCACTCTTGATCAATTTTATAATCCTTGAAAAGAGGAGTAAGGACATCGATGCAGTGTAATACCTTAAGCTTTAGGGTAACATAGTGGAGGTTATTCATATAGATGGAGTATATGTCATTATATATCTAAAAGATGGTTTAATTATTTTATTCCTCCATTTTTATGTCTAGCATGTCCTCTATGGTCTAGAAGAGCTCAATCTAATTCCTATTCCCAATGTTTAATGCCATTGTATCTAGGTTCATATCATTAAAAACTCTTCCTTCATTGTCTAAAGTTAGGTATAAATCTATCTTGTCCCTTTGTTATTGCCTTAAATATACCATGATTATGAAACTTACAATTTTTTAATAATGGTTCTCAAGTAGCCTATAGATCAATATGTTCTTTCTTATATTGTAATTAAACTCCTTTAGGGCTTCTTCTAGAGGTTAGGGATTTTTTGAGAGCTTTAATGGTGATGGAAATTTACACATAGAATCATTCATGTCTCAAATTTTATTGATACCCATGACCTTATACCTTTTCTTTTTGGAGCACACAAAATCTTTAATTTTGTCATTTTATGCTTGTATGGCACCTACATGGTGTCTATTTGGTAATTTTCATAGCATTTTTCATCAATTCCCTAAGGGAATAGCCATTGTCTTTTGAAAATCCAATTTTTTATTCATGCCTTAAGATTATTTCTTAAGGATCAATGTAGATCATTGATGATGATCTTGGGGATAGAGAGTTATTGCTTACTTTCATATTAGTCCCCATGGTTGTGCCACTTAGCACCTTCATGGGCCTTTTGGGCTCTACATTTTGTGTAGTGAGCGTGTTCTTACCATGTGTCAATCTCATGGAAATTTAGAAGTCTATTCAATAGTATTAATTGATTACACTCTATTTGATCAATTATTCCCACTTAAATGTGGATTGTTAATCACTATCTAGGTGGATTCTTGCCATTGATTTGATAAATCAAAGGCTTTAGACCTATCAGATCTTATTTGCATCATTAGATCATCCTCTATGATGAAGTGAGAACCATAAATCATTGTAAGATGCAGAATGTATAATTAGTATCATGATATAGGAAGGGACTTAGGTTAAATACTTTGGGCTAAAATCTATTTCATGTAAATAAACATAACATAGACTTTAGGATAAAATAATTATGCTAAGTTTTACAACACACATATAAAAGGGCCCAAGCTAAAATATTTAAGGCTAAATTTTATTACATGTTGATGAATACAATCTAAAATTTAAGTTAAAATATTTAAGCTAAGTATTATAATGCACCTAAAGGGGGGCCCAAATAGTAAGTGGTGTTAATTCAAGGTTTTAATGTAGGATTTAATAGTGTTAATAAACATGATGAAACTTTAGGTTAAAACTTTATAAGCTAAGTTTTGGGATAGGGATTTCCTAAAATAAGACCAAATATAAGTCTCTAGCCTAGGGTTTATTACATTTTAAAAAATTAATTAGAACCATAGGAAATAGACTTAGATTAAAACTATGTCTAAAAATATTTAGACCACAAGATCATTTTATCATTTAAAGTCCAAAGGTCCTAAGTATTTGAATATTTTTGAGGGGTCCTTTGATTTTCAATATGAGCAGTATAATTTAGCCATGTTTGCAAAGAATTTTCATATGCCTAAGTAATATATGAAATGAGCTTAAATTTGATGTCCTCATGGAATTCAATGATGGCCTCATGATCATCAATGGATGGTCACTAGAATGTCAAATTTAAGTTAAAGAATAATTAGATTTGATGGGTTTAAATTTTATGGTCTTGTGAATCTTAATGATGGCCTCATGGACATTAAATGATGGTTGTGAAAATGTCAATTTTAATGTCATGAAGTCCCTTTCATCCATAGATCTTGGATTCAATACACTTCATCTATTCATCTTACTCTGATTAACCATAGACGGTTGATTGAGATCTAGGTAGATGCATGCCATTGGTTCCTACATTCATAAAGGAGATCAAGTCAACTTGAGACCATGTCATAACATTTAGACTAAGACAAAATCTGAAGTCTAAAATCATAATAAAATAAAATCCCTTAAAATATTATAGTCATAATCTAAATTTTTATCCTAAGGTTCCATTCTAATAAAAAATACAATGAACCTTAGGATTAAAACTTAGGTTAAGTCCTATTTTTTATACATGAGACCCTTTGTTATCAAGTTGAAATGTAGGAGTACAACATGGTAGCTCTATAGGGATTGTTAGCATTTGAATTTTTAGTATCACATTAACTCTATTCGATCTATTCTATGTGAGTAACCTTGAACCATCGATCTTGATCAAGATACTTTCAATTGATTATCTTTTTTCAAATATTGAAGCCATACCATAAATTTTATTATAAGGTTTCATTGTATTATAAAGTAGAATGAAACCTTAGGATAAAACTTAGGATAAGTCTATGTTTGATAAAAGGGTGGGCCTTTAACTTTAATGATGATCATGCACCATCTGATCTTTATTCCTATTAAAGCACATATTATTGATCATGATCTAGGGGCTCACATGGATTGGTCTGATGAATCAAAGGATTTAAATTCATCACGCCAACTAAGCTTCATCAGATCTTTCTCCATGATGAAGAGCCATTAGATCTACAAATAAGTGAGGTGATTAAGTTAGGATGTGAGTTAATATAGGAACTTAGGCTAAAGTTTTAAGACTAAAGTCTTGTTTGTGTTAATAAACATGAATAGGGATTTAGGATTAGGAATTTAAACTAGGTGCATAATAAAGGGGACTAGGCTAGGAAAATAGAAAACCCTATGAACATACACATTATACTTTGTTAAAATAGAGGGAATAATAGGGGAAAATATAAAGGGACAAAGCATGATTTTTAGGTAAAGGTTTGGTCATGTTAAGAAATATGACCGAGCCTTAATATAAAAATTGAGCTCAAGTATAAAGTGATTTTTTAAAAATATTCCTACCCAATTTACTCCTATGAAATTTGAATTTAAAGTAAAGGTATAAGCTAGGGTTTTTTGAAGTAGTGCTTGAATACATGATTCCAACTACAAGATTTTATAGACCAACTACAAGGTTTTATAGACCAAAGGGTAGTAAAATATTAAATGAGGGGGACCATGAACATCCTAGTATGATCCATAAAAGAAACTCTATGGAACTTGCAACTAAAGACATAAAATTTAATTATTAGCAAAACTAGGCAAGGTTAAAATAAAACCATGGGGAAATGGGCCAATTTTATCAGGCATGGATGATCTTCAAACACTAATAAAATGCAAAATATCAAACTTTCAGTGTTAAGATTCAAAATAATCATAAGGTTCCCTATTTTTTAGAAATAGGGGTAGGTTGACCTCAACAACATTTTTCATTTTAAAATTAGAATGCCCAAATGACATTATATAATTTTTCCCACCTATCATTCCAAAGTTATAGAAATTATTTTCTATTGAATGAGAGGAGTTTTAATGAAAAATAGATAACTCTTTTGAAAATTGATGCATTGATTTGAAACAAACTCATAACTTTTTAGGATAAGTTTCAAGCATTCAGATTCCTCCATAGAGGCTTCCCCTAAGATAATGGTATCATCTACAAATTATTCATTCATGATAGGCTTTGTGTTAAGTGACATTGAAATTCATTTTATCAATCCCTAAGTGTGGGATTTCAGTAGACTCCTTCCTAGCATTTATGCTAAAATAATGAAGAGGTATGGAGAGAGGGGGTCACCTTGCCTTAGTCCTATAGAATTATGGAAAAATACTTTTAGAATTTCATTTATGATAATAAAAAATTTAGGAGTGGTTATTCAGTTCCAGATGATCTTACTGGTGTCTTGATTAAATCCCAACCTCTCTAGAATCAGCATGAGCAAGTGGCAAGATACTCGATCATAAGATTTTGTAATATCCAATTTATGGAACATTACCTACCTCAATGATCTAGAGATGGAGTGAATGGATTAATGAACTAGGATGATACCATAAAATATTTACCTACCAACCATAAAAGCACCTTGTTGTTCCCCAATGACCTTATCTAAGAGATGTTTCATTCACTTCACCAAGATTGAGGAATATATTTTGTACATGTGTATTGCATCAAAGGTTGATAGGGGTGGAAGTCCTACACTTTATTTGTACCCTATTTTTTAGGGATCAATATTAAGGAAGTGTTATGGATTTCTCTAAGGATGGTTTTAGCTTGGAAGAATTATCTATCTGTCACCTTGACCTCATCATGAACAATGTCCTAAAAATTTTGGAATAAAAATTTGGGTCCCAAATATTTGAAGCCTTCCATCATGAATGACTACACTTTTTATCTCCTCTTAAGAAGGGGCATTAGTAAGGGGAGACATTTTTAGCATCAGAGATAACTTTATCAAAGTTTTTTAACATGGTAGCCATTAGATGATCATTGAGCTAACCTTCTTTTGTGAGGTGGTTTTAAAATAAATTGATTGTATGGTAGGATATTTCCTCCTCATCTCTAATAATAGACCTATTTTCCATTTAAAATTGATATATTATGTTAATGTTCCTATTTATCATTATTAAATTATGGAAAAAAATGGTATTCCTATCTGCTTCCTTCATCCAAGTACACCTAGAATTTTGTCTCTAATAAGCATCCTCTCTTAGCTTCAAGGTTGTGGAATTGACACAAAATTAATGTTTCCTTATAATGTGTTTGTTCATTTTTACCATCCATTACAAAGAGGTATTTAATAGTTGATAGTTCTACCTCTAGTGCCCTCTTTTATAGGAAGATGCCACTGAATACTTCTTTATTCCAAATTTTCATCTTCATTTTGATGAATCTTTGTTTTTTAGTTAGAATAAACATGTCAGATCCCAAAAATGGTTCTGTCCACTATTAATTTATGTATTACATAAGATAAGGATGATGGATCTATATGCTTTTTAATCTAAAGGGATTGTATTTGGGTTTCAAAATTTTATCTCCTTCAAAAATTGAAGGGTTGTGATCAAACCCAATTATGGGAAGGGAAGAGAGTCTATTGGAGAAGTGGAGATAAGATAGTTTAAGGAAATTGAAACTCTATCAAGCTGGACCTAGATTAAATTTTCACCCATTCTTCTATTCAACCACATAAATGTGTTACCATTTAGATCCACATTCATTAGTCCTACATTTACAATGAAATTGTTAAATTTCATCATACTTTTAGTGAAATTTGTTTGCCCCATAAGATAAGGATGATGGATCTATATGATTTTTATTTTACTTTTATTTGGGTTTATTTTATCTCCTTCAAAAATTGCAGGGTTGTGATCAAACCCCTAGAGTAAGGGGGTATTGAAGTCCCCAACAATAATCTAATTATAACTATTTTAGGTCCTTTATAAGGTCAACAAGTTATTTTAAAGATTATATCTGGTGGTTTTAGCATTTGGGGCATAGACATTAGATAAGATCCATCAATCATTTCTATCTAAATTCATAAAAATGATAGAAATCTAGTCATTTGGCTTCCATAAAAGATCACCTCCAAGGTTCTTCAGGTTTCAAAAAATTACCAAGACCCTAAAGGCACCTTTAGAGTCTGAAGCTAAAATATGGGAATTTCCCTAAATCTTAGAATAGATCAAACATTTTGGTTTCTTGGATAATAAGAATAGAAGGGTCAACTATTTTGATGAGATTATAGAGGGTCCTCTATTTCCTAGCATTATTTAAACCCCTAACATTCTAAGAAAGGATTTTCATTTCTTATCCTGCTAGATTTTAAGAGTTTGATGGGAACCCTTTACAATCTCTTTATTTATTTCTAAATTCCTTGTGACCATTCTGGGTGACCTACCCACAACTTTGGGGGAGAATCCAATCTTGGATTTTTTCCTCCCTCTATTGATCCATGAATTTTGATTAGGATAGTATAATTTGGTCCTGAATTTATTTCCAAGATAATCCATAAATATGACAAATAATATTCTCATGTTTTGATTTCAATATTCAATTTATTTCTCATATTTTTGAGTTATTTTTATATAGAAAATTTGTTAGCCTCAAAAATTTATTATTAAGTGAAGATACTAACCTAATAATGGAATTTATAACAAATATTGAAATGTTATTCCAAGTGAAAAACTAGTAACTATTATATATATGATAAATTATACTTTAGAGGTTTAATGCTCACCCATGCCAACTATTATTACTAGGAATTTACATGAGGAAGTGACCATATTATATTAGAAAAGTAGTTAGGACTAAATTATTTCATAATTTTAATTGGATTAGACCCCTTATGAATATTTTATTTTTTGAATTCATAAGAACGTATCATATATGTAAGACAACTCAATTCAAGTAGTATAGTACATTTATTTTAAGAGCATAAATTTACTAAAAATTCATGAGTCAATATAATAAGGATTGAAACTTGTTATTCCTAGTTTCGTATCCTATGTTATATAATGCTTATCTTAAATTGAATTCAATCCCAATATTGTAATTACATGATCTAGTAACTTTATTTGAATTAATATACTTCATGGATGAACTATGGAGTAGGGTTGCATGCTTGGTTGATGATTATATGAAATAATATTATTTTTTATTTTACATGGAATTATAAATTCATCCATAACCTTTTTATATGAAAATAAAGGTACAATTAATACTATAAAATTGATTGAGTTTTACACTTAAGAGTTACCAAACCTCATTAAGACTTGAAGTTGTAATGTCATATAAATGAAACAATATTAATTTGGGTCTAACCCTATATAACAATATATAATTATATGTCAATCCATACTATTAAGTGAGTTATAACCTTGGTAAAATATATATTATTAGTTCAGGATTGTCTTACTTAGATCTAGATAAGTAAATTGAGAAATAATTGAGATGCAAGTTAGTAACCCTTCTTGAAATTTGAATTTAAACCCTAAATCTATTATTGTCTTCAATGAGTATGGCATTCATGTGTGTAGATATTATAATTATCCATATATGTTTTTGTTAAGTAATTCCATTAATGATATATTTATAGGGTTTAAACATGTCATTCTATAATTTTGAAGAATACCCTATGGTCATATGGTCATACAAAAAAGGAAGAACATTCTAACCATTATAGTAAAATTTTAAATGCTAGTGGGCTTGAATATCCTAAAAGTGCATAATTTTGATTCAAGTGCAAGGATAATATTTATTACAACTTTAGTGACTAATATGTTATGTTAGTGAATCTTGAAACTCTTAGAGGTGTCTCTATTGGTTCTAAGGTGAGTCAAGGACTCATGTATTTTGATGAGAATTTTAAGGGTTAAAAGGAGAAGCTTCTAGAAGCTTCAAAAAAAATCTTAAACAAACAAAACATAACTTGAAATTATAGTTCATTCTATTTCAATCCAGTGAATTATGATAGTAGAGCTAGTTGGATTTATGGTGAGAGAAACAAAATGTGTTTACCTAATATAATTAAACTAGAACTATAGCCTAAATTCAAGAAAAATGAAAGAGTATGGGCAGATCTATAGGTTGGTGGCTTTTCTGGTTTTATGGAAAAGATATCAAGTTTTGATAGACATTTCTCTATCTTATTTTTAAAGTCTTGGGAAGATAGATTAGTGACCACCAATGGAGTAAGTTTAGACATTATAGAGGAACTCATCTCCCATGTGACTAGACTTGTGATTGAGGAGATGAAGAGATATTATATGCCAAGAGACTTCAAAGCTAATAAAAAGTATTTTTTATCGGAAGGTGAGTAATTAGATCAGTTGTAAAATGGATTTGATAAGGAATACTTACCCATGTCATTTTCATAGGTTGAATTCTAATTAATGTAGTATGTCACTTTGGAAGGTAGGTAAAATGTTGTGAGATGGTATCTATTTACAATGTTAGACTACTTTAGGCATGGTGTGCCTTTTAGTCTCACTTTCTTTATCATAAAATATATGGAGGGGTCAATTCTAGAATTTAAGCATGGAAATTACTCCACTCATAGACATGAGGGAGTAATATACCTTATTTTCAAGTAATTCAAAGGTATGAATAAAATCATTCCTAATATCCCATATAACTAGAGGGAAAATATTGAGGGTGGTCCTATGGATATTATAAAGATTAAAAAAGTGTGAATAAACTATCTAGGGAGCCTGAGCAGGGTCTCGAGGAATAATAATTATTTTATTGAAAATGCTAGTGTCAAGGAGGTTAAAATTAACAAAAAATATAAAGATAATATTACAAAAATACTCTTAAGTGATTTAAAATATAGGTGGCCCATCTAAGAGAAATAGGATAAACTTGGGAACAAGGGTCTTTGGGATTTTCATAACAATAAGGGAGTGGACACTGTCATTGATGTGGAAAAGGATAGTGAGGAGATGGGAGAGTATTGGAAGGAAATAAAATAGTGAAGTAAACCTTAATAGGAATAGAATGTATCAAATAAGTGAAAGGGGATTGGGGAACTAATAGATACCTACCTAGAGAAAGGGGATATTTCCTTGAAATAGAAGTATCAAAACATGGCTTTTAACAACTTGGTTACTTCACTCAAAGGCAAGGAGAGATCAAAAAATATGGATGGAATTGACATCCAAAAATCTATCATGAGGTGGTTTATGCATGATATCACTGACCTAAAGGGCAAGGTGAGTGTGTTAGAATAGTAAAATGCAAGGATGACCCAAACCTTGGTAGCTAGTGAGGAAGACAACTAGATTCAGGGACTAGATTTTAGACTAGAATTATTAGAACAAGTTAATGAAAATCTTCATAATAAGATTATATTTTTAGTTACTTTTATTAAAGTTATAATGATTGAAGGAATTCAAAATGTTTAAAACCTAAAGGCTCGTTTTTGAGAGATGTTTGAGCTGAGTTTTACAAGCAAAGGAAGGGCAAGAAGGGTCATAACAATGTATCTCAATACACCATAGATCATGAAACTTTGTTATTGTAGATTGATATGAACCTCAAGAAGATGAAGGATTTTTGGGAGGATGTGTCTAGTAATTTAAATTTATATTTATTCTTTTGTTGTCTTGTGACTATTTTGGGATATTTTTTAGATGTTTCTAGAATGTGTTAATATTGGTTTCTTTTGTTGTATTGGATATCTTTTTATTTATTTTGTGTTTGTCCATCTCCTCGGGTCTAGGGACCCTATTTCAAAAAAATCTCCCTTTTAACCTAAATAAAAAAATATGTTATGTTAACAATTACCTTATACTTGTGAAAGTTTGATTTCATTATTATAAGGTGATATGTCTATTTTAGTCACAATAACCTATGATGGTACACTTTGTACTATACTAAGGTCTACTAATAAATCCTTTCTCATAACATTAATATTACTTTACTATAATTTATAAAATTTAGACATGTTCTACTATAGATATACACATAAATATTTGACTAAGTTTTTCATATGTTTTTTGTTCTTGACACATGTCAATTAAAGGATATTCAAGATTAGTAAAATTTCCAAGGTAGAAGGGTAACCCAATTATTAAAATATAAATGATCCTAGGCAATCATAATTAATATTATTTTCTATTAAAATTCAAAGGGTGAGAAAACAAACTATAACATATGGATCCATAACTCATAGGTCATAGGATAGAAACATGAATTCTAAGTTGTTTGGTAGAAATGATAACTCATTTCTAAGAGAAAGTGTCAAGGTTTAAAAGTATTAAAGTGACTACATATCAACTCATTATTTAATAAAGAAAAAATAATTCATGCTATTTTTAGATATGATGTTATGTTTGGTATAAGATCTAGGTTTTTAATGATAGGGATATCTATTAAATTCACTAGTTTATTTCATATCTATAAGTTCAACACTTGAATTCATTGGGATAAAATCTCACTTGATTTCAATAATTTATTGTAGATAATGGAATCATATATAATTCCTAAATGAAAAATATATTAGGTCCATTAGGAAAGGAATAAGATCTCTTAGTGTAATCACCATAATGATAATATAAACATAAATGTAAAGGTAAAAATGATAAAGTGAGACAACCTAAAGAGTCCCAAGAAAGTAAGATCTGATTATAGGATGTTATAAGACCAAAAGGAGGGGTATAGAATTGTAATATATGATCTAGGAAATCATATAATATAATTAAGAATAGTATAAAATCAATAGGGTAAGTACCTAACTTGTAAAATTTGAGAAACAAGTTAATAAATTTTAACTCGATAAAAAATAAAAAGGGTATGAAATTATGCAATTCCTTGTGTTTAAAGATTAGTTTTAGCTAAAAATGTGTACCTTGATTGAGACACATAGGATAAATAGGGTTTTCGTGTTTTTTTTATATAATTTAAACTCATTATTTTTTGGTAGGATAATCCTTGAAATCTTTAAATTCATCAAAAATGACTTCTTCAAGGTTATATACTAAAAGTGAATAATGATATTTTTCTATATAATAAGGTTAATTACATAGTTTTGATATAATTATCAAGATGTTATCTCATGTTCTAGTTGTTAAAATATGCAATTTAATGAAACTCATATTCCATATAGTAACTAATCTTGTTGCATGAGGTGGATATTCTAAGTAAAAGTTGGCCAAAATACCATAAGACATCATGATAATTCCCTTTTGGTGGGGGTAGAGGGGTTGTAACATCCACCATTTTATCCCTTAAGGTTTATGTCTTTTATCAGAAATAAGTCATAATGGATCACTTTAAACATAGTGTCTTTTCAAGGAAGACTCGACCACTTAGTCACAATTTCATACCTTTTTGGTTAATGGAAATTTTCTTAGGATTTTGATGCACTAAATCATGAATTTTGGTGTTTGAATTAACTTATCTTGTGGAGTAAAACTTTTCCTTGGGGAAAAAACAAATTATTAGTTGATATTTAAGGTCAATTTTATATCTTATACATTGACATTATATTTTCATATATCACAAAGGGGTTATAACACTATGGTCATAAAAGTGGGACCATGGAAAGGGTTGGGTCACATAATGTTCCACATAAAAGGTAAAATGTAGAAATGCATATTATTGGACACACACACACATACATGAAAATATTAATATAAAAAATTTATATTATTATAGAATATTCTTTTTAGTAATAAAGACTATTGTAAATTTAAAATAATGAATTTATTTTTAATTACATTATATATATAATATCTTAGAAAGAGTAAATTGTTATATTTATGATAGGCATTGGCTCTTTAAAAATTGTTATAAAAATGTGTTAACATATGGTGGGGTCATTTAAAATTGGAAAGATTCAATTATTTTCAAATTGTGACTTTTTAGAAAGGATTTATTTTGATTGAGTGAGACATGTCAAAGTTAAATATTCCTAGAGAATATTTTTGGAAGACAATGGATTTAACCTAGAATGGAAATAGTGAAGAATGTATGCAATTAGGGAATGCAATCCTATCACTCCACTTAATATTTTTAAAAATATATTTTATAGAGTTTGGAGTCATGAGAATAAACTAAATGGAACATCAAGATTAAGATATTCTACCTGGAGCATGTATTATGGCATGAACATTTGATATAAAATAGAAATAAAATGTTAATACATTAATTTTTTTGGTTAAGGCCATAATGATAGGTATGATTGAAACTCTATGTTGTATCTTAATGTTAATTATATTTATGCATGTATGGGTTGAGAAAGGAATCTAGGGCACAAAAGTGGACAGTGTGAGATATGGCACATTCAAGTGGTATTTACAATATGTTTCCTTTATCAAAACATGTCTTCCTTTCCCTTTTTTAGATCATGAATGGCATACATTTATGTTTTATTTCTTTCTCTAAATGTTATATATTTTAAATTGAAATGGGTGGGAGCGTTTTTAACTAGATGATTATTTTTTTATATGTGGTTATAAAAACCTATACAAATATAATAACACATGAATAGAGATCCATAACAAACTATGTGTGAATTATGGAATATTCATGTACTTTTAATACTCTTAGTGTGGATTCATGAATTGATAGATTTTGTTCAAACTTTCTTAGGAATGTATTTATATTTATTGATATCTAATTATGATTATATCTTGTTTTCTCTTAGAAAAATGTATAGTTGAAATTTGAGATGTTTATACTTGTGTAAATAATTCATGGGTGTTTTTATCATATATTTTATAAAATCTAAATCAACTAAATTGAATGGGAAGTGCAAGAAATGAATACTTCTATTGCATGCTTTGATATTTTTAGTGGAATGGCATGACAACATTATGAATAATAGTGCACTTTCTAATGTTTAGAACCATAGTATACTACTTGATACTGTTATTCAATATGGTTTGACTATAATATATTAAAAATATATATTTTATTTATGTAACAGGATAGTGTGTGGATAAATTATTGGATCATGCATATCCCAACTAGTAGCTACCCTACACCTTATTAATATAAGGTTATGATTTTCACTAACCCTCATAATATTTGTAATATATCATCTAAATGTATTATTATTCTTGAATGGTTGTATAAATACTATATGTAATTAATATTTGGCTATATAATATTAATATATATGTATAATATAATTCTACATTATTTAACTTACTAAGTTCATTTGAATTTTTTGAATGGTGAGACAACATATTTCACCTCATACCTTTCCTCCAAGTTGAATATAATCCTATACACATCCATTATATAAAAATAAATGATTGTATATTAATCTATGTGGATGCTATTTGGATTCAACATTATTAACCACTATAAAGGACATGAAAGTCTAGCCTTTCCATGTGGTAAAATATTTGAATCTTGTGTACCTTGAGATCATTAAATATGAAACCCAAATGATTATATAAATCAATGTAGTAATATGTTCACCTCTAACATGATTATAATTTTGTGTTTATCATTGCAACATTGTATTGTTTTACCATACCATATGTTTTTAGCTATATCATATATATCCATTCCCAGGATGGAAATAATACTAGTTGGAATATCAAGTGAAACCTTTATTATGTATTCATAAATGTGAATAAATTACATGTTATTTCTCACTATTTTTTTTATAAAATGTATACAAATTTTAATATTGTATAAATTTATATTTGATCATTAGGCATGAAATAATTTATAAAGTGATATTCATTTATATTGGATTTACCTATTTGAGTTGACCCTTATTGATAATAAGAAATGTTGTTAAATTATCTTATATTTGCACTAGTAGGGGATATAATAATTTTTATTACATAACTATATGATTTGATTAATAAATTTAAAATCTAAATTAGATAGGAATTAGTGTCAACCCATAATTAAAATTTTAAACTAAAATAGTGTACATTTTACACACTTAGCTCATACCCTATTTCACAACCTTTTGATCACTTTCCTTCATTTCCATCATAGATGACCCATTCCCATAAGAAAACCACTGATCCCAAAATGTCATTATTATTCATTAAAAATATAATAGGTTTATCCATAAAGTGTTACATATTATTATATCATTTTTTTTGCTTTTGGGAAAATAATACCTTATCTAGACAAAAATTCTCTTTGAGAGTGTGCAGTTCCACCACTCTTGTCCTCTCACCAAACAATGGCTAATAATCAAATTAAAATTCATGAAATAGGTCATATCACAAGTTTATAAATCCCCATTCAAAGGAATTACCTATTGATCAATATAAGTACACATTTCAATTCATTTTTCACATAAGAGGATTCTATATTGAAAATCACCCTCATTTTAATTACACATTGAGATAAAATTCCTTATTTCTCCTATCTCTAATGACATACATCCATAGTATCCCTAATCTAAATTTTGAAAACACTTATAATTTTAGAAGTCATGGTTGAATCACTTATCACACTAGGATTGCACCAACATTTAGCATTTAGCACTAGTATTTTACACACAACTCTATAGCATGGGAAAAATACATGAAGTTTGATCTAGCACTTAAACACACCTATATCACACCAAAATTTATCATTTATAACCCATATTTTACACATACCACCATATCATGGGATAAATACATGGAATGTGATCCCTCTTTAGATTATATGTATGTAGGGAACACTCAACATAGGGGGCATAAAGGTCAAGTACAAATTTACTCGCTAACCCCTTCTTACCTCTGATAGGACCTAAACTCCCCAAAGCTCTGACACAACTTGTCAGAATTAAGAGCACACATGATTACCAATGTATAAGCAACTAAACATGCAGAATCCAGAAGAACAAATAACTATCAATGAGAAGACACACAGAATATGAGAGGCAATATACAATTATATTCAACTCATTACAAAGGAATCTACAACAAAGAGGTGGCACTCTTTCTTCCACATCCTGTGGGCTTACAGTAAACTTCCCTCCAGAGTAATCTTCTCTCATAGGTCACAACACACAGCTAACACAAGCTGTTGTTCACCTCATTGCACATCTGTACAATCGAGTACACAACCGTACTCCAAGTAGATCTCTCCATGACCTTGCTGATGTATTGCTGTCACCTTGGATCTAACGTCCCCGCGCTGATCTCCTTTCTGAACCTCGCATCCATACACCCCTGCAAGTCAAACCTGATCTTACTTAAACACACATGGGGAATCCTACTTGATTCCACCATGGGAAGAACTCTCCAAGCTTCACATAGCTCTTCTCCAAATTCTCCACATAACAATACAGCCCATGAGTCTGTTATATAGATCTCATGCATACACTGACTAGACTTGCGGCTCAAGGCTTCGAACAAGCCTTTACCATGCAAACTTTGCGTTCATGACTTAACTGTTATGCCGACGCCGGCGTAATTAAAACTGTAAACAGCAGTTCAGACCGCTACAGGTGACCGACGTCGGTCCCTGCCCTCCTGGAGGTGACCGACGTCGGCCGATCTCCTGCCGTCGCCGGTTTCCTTTCTGCGTCCCCTGACCGACGTCGGTGTGGCCTGCCGACGCCGGCGACTGCTTGCGCTAGAAACCCTCCTATCTGTTTGCCTTAAGGTGTAGCTTTTAGCTCCACACCCTAACAACCTCATGATTACATTTGTAAGGACCCACATGAGAAAATAATGTGACTATACTAAATCAATGGTGATACTCGATGGTATCAATTAAAAGGTGAGCAGATCATGTAAATGGTAAGAGTTGGCTAGGAAATGCTTGAATTATTGACTTATGTTGTAATTAAAATCATGATTTTACTAGGTGTTATATTGACACCACTTCATAACCTTATAAATTAATAGGAAAGACAATTACATTAGTTTAAGTAAATAATATATCATGCTTATTATTCAATCCTCATGTATTAGCATAACATATTTCATCGGTGAAATAAGAGTGAAGCATAGGAAAAGGGCTTATGAAGGTAAGAGATTACACCAAACATGGTTTTATCAATAAATAGTTTTATCTTAACCTTTCATAAACCTATGTTAAGTAATCAGTTGCCTAGTCTACCACCTAGTAGATGTAGTGTTTGATTATGCAGCCAACATTTAAGCCTAGCTGGTCAAACTTGTTGTCACCTAACCTAAATTTCTTGTATCCAACATATAGAATGTCTACTATATGATTGACATATCTTCTATTTATTTCCTTAGTCTAAGATCAAGTAGAAAAATAGGTAAGTATGTCTTGGAAGTGACCACAAAATCCTTTGAAGACATCATGCATCTTAATTAAACATAGAAGAGAATCTCCCTTAATGAGGCATGGGTTATAAAGTGGATAGTGTTTGGCTGATTCTCAGATGATTATATGTAGGAGTTAATATCTATTAGTTTGGGAATTTTTTCCAAATTGAAAAGAAGTTAGACATAGCATAAGAGAAGGAGAATCAATAGATAAAAACCATGGGTTAGGAGAGTCTAGTCTAGACAATTGGAGGATAGTAGCCTAGTGATCTATAGGTTAATATATGGGCTTCTTAATAACATAGGTTTTTGATACTCATTGGGAATGAAATGATTTTAATCTTTATTTTATCTTCTTACTTTCAATAGAATAAGACTACTTGGTTTATTGTGCTTATTTGATTTTTTGTTAATGGTTTTGCATTGGATGTCATGTAGTGATTATCCTTTGAAGACTTCAGAAGGGTCATTTGACACTTACTTGGACATCATGATTGTATTTGTTTAAGTCCTCCCATATTAGGGATGGCGATATGTTATTTAAGTCTTCTATAACCATTCGTAGGAAATAATAGAGTGAGATATCATCTTGTTACTCCAATATTTTGGTGGGATTTATTACATTCTAAGTACTTTCTTGTTTAACTTATATTATTGAATGCTTTGCTTCATCTGTATGATCATTTAGATATTTTCTTATCATATATTTGGGACTAAAATATCTTTAGGTAAGAATTAGGAATAGGAAAATAGGTGGTGTATGGTCATTCCCTTGTGTTATGATAACCTTGATTAGATATCCATCCTTACCTTTGTTAAGTGATAGAGTCATGATCTAATCTTGGAGTCTCAAGTTTACAAGTGTCTAGAGTAGTAGCTTAATGATGAAAAATTTTTGGGTGGTGAGTCTTATTTTTTATGGTCATTTGATACTTTAGAGTAGATGTGGAATGCTTTTAAATATTGTTTGGTGCTTCCCTTAATTAATCAGGCCTAAAAGTGTGCCTCTTGATATGTAAATAAATGGATGAAATATTATGTACTATTAATGTTTTTAGTAGCTCGCTTGCTTAAAATATTATTGTGAAAGGTAGTATTTTATTCAATTACCCATATATAGGTAAATACTTACGTTATATTCAATTGAACCTCTTTGAGAAACTAAGATCTAACTAAATGGTATTTATTATATATATAAATCATTAGGAAGGATTAATTTTGAAATTAAATATTCCTTAGTTGGTTTGGCTCTTTAATAAATATAAATAGATTGATTCAATTGATTAAATCATTGATATGAGAAGATTATTAATAAGCCTTCTGTATCTATACATGATCTAAATGAGATGTGATTTATTGAATTAGACATATTTTATGATTGAAACTCAAATAACTAGCTAGGAGATTGTTATTGGGGAATAACAATATAGCTTGTTGAAATAAATTTAATATTGATATTATTATGGTTAAGAAAAGTTTTCTTATGGAAGATTTATTTTAATGTTTATAGTTTGATTAATATATCTATATCAAACCTTCCTTATAACAATATTGTCTCCTTATAAAAGAAGAGCTTATGTAGCTTAGATTTACAGCAATATTATAACAAGGCTTTAACCTTAGGTTTGACTAGTGTTTCTATACCTTAATAAATATATTTTTTGACCTCTCTACCTTAATGGAGTAAATGGATATATGTGTTAATGTGTAATGTATAATATTTTAAATAATAGAGCCATCAACTTATAAGAGTGAGTAGTTCCTTAAGTGATGATGGATAGAGTAAATTGCCTTGAGATTATTTGGTAGTCAACTAAACCAATAAGAATATTGGTTTAGTGTTAAGTCATGTCGATCAAAGTGAAATTAAGCTTCCTTAGATTAGTAGAGACCTTTTAAGGAAGGAAAACCTAGTCTTGGATGCATTAATGATGACACACTTTTAACAGGTGAACTTTGCCTTTACTTTAACATGTTAACCTCTATCGAAGCATTTTCTTTATGAACTTTGAATTGTATCTTAGTCTTTTACTAAAATGACTAGTTCTAGCATTATCTTTATGCTTTAATACATTTTTTACTTCAGATCTTTAATCAGATCTTGGAGTCGATAGTAAACTCTATAGTCATTTATCTTTCCTTAACCATTCACTGAGCTTCTTAGCATGGAATGTTTCCATAGATGAATAATTAATTTGGCCTTTTGTTTCAACATTTTTCATAACTAATTGGGTAAGTTACCTTGTGAAACATTTTCCTTAGCTTCTCAATAAGTTCCTTGTAAGACTTTGCTTTTGTATCACTTATCTTATCCATTCATTATGTTACCTTGGATAGTGCCTTACCTTATAGAATTTTTAGTTGGAACCTTTCCATGGCTTTTTTTCCTTAGCTGATTACCTAATTTTGCCTTTATATTTTTATGTTTTCCTTAGTTGATTTCATGAATTTTGATGGGTGGTTCCGAAGAAGCCACATGTCACTATCTTATTAAACCAAGAGTGATGTCATCATGGTCTAACATATGGTTAGAGCTAAGCTAGTAGGGAAGAAGAATTTTGTCATGTGGCATCATCCTAGTGACCTATAATACCAAAGAGGATTCTATAGAGTGTGGAGCCTTCAAGATAGTAGGTGAGTGAGATGTAGCCACATGGCATCATCCCAATGACCTATGATCATGGAGATAATTATATAAGAATTGTGACTCCAAAATAGTAGGGAAGTGGGATGTTGACACATGGAATCATATTAATGATTTATGATCTTGGCATTGAACATACAAGAAGCTTGCCTCTTGGTTATAGCCAATCAATATGTTACCATGTGGAATTATCCCAATAAATTTTAATCTCGTAGTTGACCATATAATTAGATTACCTATGAGATTGAAGGCAAGTAGGATGTTTCCATGTGGTATCATCTTGATAGCATGTAGTCTTATTAAAGTTTACATTGATAGTAAAGCCTCTAGGCTAGGGGATATTAGGATGATGTCATGTGCAATCATCTTGATGGCATATAATCCCAGGGTTGTAAGTGCCATGTGATATATTGTTAGAACCAAAGGTAATTAGTAGGATTTCAAGTTGTAAGAAAGGTCCTCAAGAGCATGAATAAAATATATGATGGCCTTAAATTCATTGAATTTTCCATGTGGATGTTGTCTACATCATATTTTAACTTGGTTTCAATTGATGACCATAGAAACATCATAAGAACAATTATCTTTGATGCAAGCCAGTGAAGGGGTTTAGTATTACTTGGTTAAATGAATCATCCTTTTAACCTCTTAATTTGTGGCATGCACTTGATTATGGAATGGCATAAGTGGATGTTAATTCATGTGTTTTATGACTAACATGAATTCATGTTTTTTTAATGTGTATATGATTGGGTTTTTGCATTTTTGGTTGTCATGCTTTTTTTAGAGAAAAAATGGGCATGAAATTTTAGTATTAGATCTCAAGTTATACTCTGGGAACTCTAGGGATGATTTTAATGATTTCACTACCTTGTTAACTCTAGTAATCTTGACTTGTGTAAATTGAATGTGATGCATGTTGCTTGTTGACCTTGTTGAAACTTGAATTATGTAGACAAGATGTCACCAAAAGAAGGCATGAAGGACACTATAATGGGGTGTCACTAATATCCCTAAAGTATGCATCTAGTTGAAATCCATATTCAAAATCTTGAGACCCTGTAACATGTAATGATTATGTTAGAGGAAATTTTACCTCAAGTTTTTATGTTGAAAATATCAGACTCTTCATCCCAGCAAGGGTATGATCAAGTTGGGTAATCATCAACATCTCATCATCAAGAAAGTATTAAGATATAACTTCAAAAGTATCACAATAGGAAACATACTAAGACATGAGCTCAGCCTATGAAAGCTCTAAATGGAGGACTAGGGAAGGCCTCAAAAGAATGATTGGGAACTCAGTCTTCTCAGGGTGTATGTTTTCATTGTGGAGTTATTGACCATTATACATGATATTTTCATGAAAACACTTAATCAAGGGATACTAAAGCCCTAATATGGGCTAGTCACGTAGATTTTTTTTTAATAATCCTTTGAAACACTTATTTTGATTTTTATATTATGGAAAACATGAAATGCCTATGATACTATTATCTTTGAAAGGATAGTGGGACTTCTCATTAAGAAACACCTGGTGAAAGATATATATGATAAATATAGATATATTTACATATGTGAATTCACATGATGCTTACCTATTAAAGTGCTTAGCTTGATAGATGAAATTATACTATGGTGTGATTATGCTAATGATGGAATGTAAATCTAACGTAAGTTGGCTTGTAATGTTTAAACAATGCTCAAATGCTATTAATTTAACTTATTATTATAAAAAGGATTTGATGACCTCTCTTTTTAAATTATGAATTCCCTGGATACATTGATTGTGTATGTTAGAATTGTGGTAATTTATAAAAGTATTTATTATAGTTTAGAGCATTAGAACCATGAGATGGTAAACCCTATGATTGAGGTTATGACTTGTGCTATGAATTAAAATTGTTTTATGATAACTATATGAGTGGTAGTAATGCATTTTGAATAAAAAAAGATGAATCCCCTTGTAATGAACTTGAGCAAGTATGTCTCCACTTAATTACTCGTTCATGAGAACATGATATACTTGAATAACTTTAGGATACTAATTGATTTGTTGTATATATATGAGCATAACCTGATTTATGATGTTTTTTATGGGTGGCATGTCAAATGGTTACAAGGGTATCCTCTTAGATTTGAATTATATTTAATGGATTAAACTAACCTTGCACATTCTTGATATTATGTTGATAAATGAATTAATTGATGAATATGCACTAATAATAATGATTGAGAGATCCTATAAGGGTTTATAATCATGTTGAGTTACTATGAAGCTATGTAGCAATAAAATGGAATGAATACTTCTAGTATTACTAAATTTTCTCATAATGAAAACTTGTCAATTTTGGTATCTAGAACTACTAAATACCTTGGGCACTTATATAGCATTGTGTGTCAATAATAATTAGAAGTGGTGAACACAAAGGTGCCCTTATCACAAAATGATAGCCTTGCATCTCTCTTTCCATAAATATTATGTTTAATAGGTGGGACCTAATTATAAGTGGCATTTTATCTAAATGTTCATGTTAAAATAGGTAAGGCCTAATTTCAAAGCCAAATCACACCTTGGTAGGAAGTGAATATAGACTATATATAAGTATGTCATCCAAGAAAGCATAGGGTATTAGCTAATTGAAAGTATCATTTTTGGTGTATCGCCCTCATACATGTTATTTGTGAAATTGACAGTATCATTTTATGTAGTGGAAGTGTTGTAACACCACTCCTATATGTTATTACTCATAATCAAACAATAATGAATTCAACATGATAAAGTGGTAATTGGATCCATAATAAATGTTGATAGTAATATCCATCGGAACATATCCCCTAATATATGATTTATTTTGATTCTATGACACCCTTTTACTTTATTCCTTTTTCCATGAGTGGTTCATAGATCCACATAGTGATCATATTATGATATGATTTTTACTAAATGTGCTTTCTAAATTTATTTTAAGTTGTTTGAGACCTTATATAAGTTGATTAGAAACCAACATTGTTTTCTTTTTGACTTTGAATGTTTCAAGCTAAAGGTCGATCCTAAAATTCATTGATGAATTCTAACTAGATTTGATTTCATTATTGAGACTACTTGGTCTTGTTTTATTTATTTTGTGTTTACATTATCAACTGATGTTTCTTCAAGTTATTCTGATGATTTTTTTATGCTGGTTCATGTGTTAATATGTGAATATATGTCATTTAAGGTGAGTTTACTAGGAAAAAAGTAGATTATAATATATCTTATTGACTAATATTTTACACTCTACACTTTAACATGCTTATGGCCATAGGCACATCTATTATCTCTTACTCTTTATGCTTTGAAATTCCTAGGGCCATATATGAATTAATTATCTCATATTGTATGCACGTTAACATGTATAGGGATATTTTCACATTGAATATCTATTACTCTTTGTGATTTAACATTTTTGGGGCCATATGGGCATCAACAATATTTTACACTCTATGATTTCGCATGTCTAGGACCATCTATGTATCAACTATTTATTTCACTCTATGTATCAGAATGGTTAGTAAATAGATGTCTTAAGGGCCCCTAACATATTGAATATTTTTTAATCTTCACTTTGAACTTGGATATTAGCTAGTGGACTAATGTTCTAAGGGCCACATACATATTAATTGACACATATATCATTCAAAATGATGTTTCAGTAATCAAGTAGATTTTTAAGCCTTGTTGGAAGAATAAATCAATCCAAAATCAAGGATGATGTATTTTTTAAGGTAGGGATAATGGAAGGACCATCATGAAAAAGTAATGTGACTATGATAAATCAAGGGTAAAACTCCCTTGATAGTGTTGATTACAAGGTGAGTAGATCATGCAAATCATAAGATTTGGCTAAGAAATGATTGAATTATTACCTTATGTTACAATTAAAATTATGATTTTAATAGGTGATATATTGACCCCAATTCATGACATTATCAATTAATAAAAAAGATAATTATGTTGGTTTAAGTAAATGATCTAGCAAGCTTATGATTGAAATGATCATATATTAGGATAGAATATTTCATGGGTGTAATAAGTGAGTAGGAATAAGAAAAGGCCCTATGAAGGAAATAAACTATCCCAAGCTTGGTTTTATCACTAAATTATTTTATCTTAATATTTAATAAAATCATGCCAAGTAATTGATTGCCTAGTACACCACCTAGTAGACATACCATTTGATTAAGTGGCTAGCATTTAAACTTGGTTGGTTAAATTTATTATCACTTGATCTAAAGATCTTGTAGCTAACATATATAATGTCTAGTGTTCAATAGATATATATTGCATTGATTGTCTTAGTCTAAGATCAAGTGGGAAATATGTAGCTATGTCTTGGAAGCAACCAAAAAATATTGATAATTCCAACATGCACCTTACTTAAACATGGAAAAGAACATCCCTTAATGAGGCATGGGTTATCAAGTGGATGGTGGTTGGCTAATTCTCAAATTACTATATGTAGGAGTTGATATCCCTTAGTTTAATACTTTTTCCCAATTTGAAAAGAAGATAGATGTAGCATAAGAAAAGGAGAATTACTAGATAGGAACCATGGGTTGGGAGAGTTGAATTAGGACAAATGGAGCATAACACCCCAATGGTCTAAGGATCAATATGTGGGATTTTTAATAAATTATGTTTTTACTACTCATTGGGAATGAAATGATTTTATTCTTTTTTTTATCTTCTTATTTTCAAGAGAATACAAATACTTAGTTTATTCTACCTATTTAATTATTTTCTCATGATTGTGCATTGTTTTCCACATAATGCTTCTATTTTGATGATTTGGGAAGGGTTATTTAACCCTTAATTAGATGCCATGATGGTATTTCTTTAATTTCTTGCACATTGGGCATGGAAATATGTTATTAAAATCTTCCATGACCATTGGTAAGAATTAATAGAGTGAGACATCCTCTTGATACTCTAATCTTTTAACAGGCCTTGTTATGTTATAAGTGCTTTCCCACTTGACTTATAATCTTGGATGGTTTTATTCACTTGAATAATGATTTGAATTCTTATTTATCATGTATTTGTGTTTGGAATCTATTTGGGTAAGAACTGATAATATGATTGTAGGTGTTTCATGGTGATTCCCTTATGTTATGATACCCTTACATAGATATCCATCTTTACCTTTGCCAAGTGATACAATCATGTTCAGATTTTAAATTTTTGATAGGGGTGTTTAGAGTAGTAGATTAATGATGAAAAAATGTTGGGTAGTGATCCTTCTTTCTTATGTCCAATAGATGCTTAGGAGTAGACATGGAATGCCATAGAATATTTATTCATGTTTTTTTTAATTAATCAAGCCTAGATATGTGCCTCTTCATATGTGTATAACTAGATTAAATCTTATGTACTATTAATATTCTTATCAACTAGCCTACTCATAATATTCTTGTGAGAGGAAATCTTCTATTCAATGACCCAACAATGGGTAAGGACTTGTTAATCTTCTATTTAACCTATTTAAAAAATTTAAATGTAACATAATTGTGTGTGTGTGTGTGTGTGTGTGTATATATATATATATATATATATATATAAAGAATAAATACCATTATGTTAGATTTAAATTTTTTAAATAGGTTAAATAGAATATTAACAAGTCCTTACCCTATATATATATATATATATATATATATATATATATATATATATATATATATATATATATATATATCTTAATAAGGATTTGTTATGAAAGGAAATATTAGTTAGTCAGTTTGGCTCTTTAATAAATATAGATAGATTGATTCACTTGATTAAATCTTTTTTATGAGAAACTTATCAATAAGCTTCGTGTCTCTATTCATGATATAAATGAGATGTGGTTTATTGAATTGGACTTATGTTATGATTATAAATCAAATAACTAGCTAGGATATTATTATTGGGAATAACAATATAGCTTGTTCAAATAAACTAAATATTGATATTATTTTTGTTAAGAGGAGATATCTTGTGGAAGTGTTCCTTGAGTTTTTGTAGTTGATTAAGCTATATAAAATAAACCTTCCCTATACCAAGATTATATCATTATATAATAAGAGTTTATATATCTTATATTTAAAATAATACTATAACGAAGATTTAACCTTAGGTTTTATTGGTGTTTTTATACCTTAATAAATGCATTATTTTAACTCTCAACCTTAATGGAGTAAATGGATTTATGTGTTAATACATAAAGTGTAATATTATAAAAATTAGACCCATCAGATCATAGGAGTGATTAGTTCCTTAAGTGATGATAAATAGAGAAAATTTCCTTGAGATTATTTGATAATCGATAAAACTAATGATAGTATTGGTTTAGTGTAAGTCATGTCGATCAAAGAAAATTTAAAATTTATTAGCTTTTTAGAGACCTTCTAAGGAAGGAAAATATAGTCTCAGATATGTTAATGGTGGTAGACTATTAAAAATGAGTATTTCCTTCGATTTAACCTATCAACCTCTATTCAAGTGTTTTCTTTATACACTTTGGCTTATATATTAGTCAATTTATAAAATGACTAGTTTTAGCATTATCCTTATGCCTTAAGTGATTTTAAATTTTAGATCTATAATTAGACATTTTAGTTGGTAATAGCTTATACATCCATTTGTATTACCTTAACCATTCACACTGATTATTTGCATGACTTTTTTCCATAGCTGAATAATTTCTTTGGCCTTTTTTTTTAGGTTTACCATAGCAAATTGGGCAAGTTACCTTATGAAACATTTACCTTAGATATTTTATGAGTTCCATATGTAGATTTTCTTGTATATTCTTTTCTTATGCATTCATTAGGTTCCCTTGTATAGTGCCTTGAATTATAGAACTTTTACTTGGAACCTTCTATAGACTTCATGTCTTAATTGATATGCTGATTTGGCCTTTATATTTCAAAGTTTTCATTAGTTGATTTCATGAATTTTTATGGGTGGTTTAGAGGAAGCCATGTGTCACCATCCTACTAACTTAGGAGTGACATCAACATGGTCTAGTGTAAGATCAAATATGGGCTAGTAGGTGAGAAAGATGTTTCCATGTGGCATTATCTCAATGACTCATTATCCCAAAGAGGACCAAATAGAATCTAAATCCTCCCAACTAGCAGATGAGTAGTGTTTCCATGTGGCATCATCTAATGACCCAAAATATTTAAGATGACAATCATATAGGAAGCCTACCTTTGGGATACCAATAAAATGATATGTTTCCATGTGGCATCATCCCAATAACCCATGATCTTAGAGTTGACCATAAAATAAGCCTATCTCTAAGCCAATGGGAAAGTAGGATGTTGCCATGTAGTACCATCTACTTGACCCATGATCCTAAAGTTTACTGTATAAGAAGATTGCCTCTAGGATGGTAAGATAGTGGGATGCTTCCATATGGCATCATATGGATGGTTCATAGTCCCATCAAAGTCTATGTTGAGGGAAAATCCTTTGGGATACTAGGATAGCATGATGTTTCCACATGGCATCATCTTGATGGTATATAGTCTTGGGGTTATAGGTACCACACAAAATCTTATTAGACCAATAGGTAAGGGGTAGGATTTTTCATCCTAAGAAAATTCCTTAGGAGAATAAAAATGATATCATGGTATTGTAACTACCTATGTTTGCATGTGTATTTTGGATGCATCATATTTGAATTAGGTTTAAATTGATGGTTGTCTAAGTGTCATAAAAAGAGTTATCATCAGTGCAAGCTAGCAAATGGGATTAGTAGTACTTAGTTAAACAAATCATGCATTTAGCCTTTTAATCAATGGCATGTGACTAGTTATGAAATGGTGGTAGTGGTAGGTATTACATGTGTGTTAAAATTTAAATGAATCCATGTATTTAATTATGTGTATATGATTAGTTGTTTATGTTTTTTGTTGTGTCCTACTTGTTTTTAGAGAGAAAAATGGTTATGATGACATTTCTCATCTTGGTCTATTGAGATAGGTTTATAAGGGAATAATAAGATATATGGAGGCTTTCATAAAGGATCATATCCTACTAAAAAATACATGTAACATATAAGCAAAGTCAAAACTATCATATAGAAATCATAGCTTTATCACCTACATGTCACAAGTGCTCTCTAAGGATAATAACTCACAAATCTCCTATCTAATTATAGTGATCCTATCTAAATACCATGTAAAACCATGTTTAAAATTTAAATTAAGTATATAGATCTTCTAAGTCAGTTTTAATCCTAATACATTTATGCATTCTAGTTTTCTAGATAATTTTATTTCCTTGGTGTTTCCATATTTAGAATATTTCCAAATCTAGTAAGTTCCAAATTAGTTTGTGTTATTTATTGAATATCTATACCTTTTTTATTTTATAAAATAATTTGTATAATTATGTAATTAATTCAATTATTTTACAAAAACTAATAAAAATATTGGTAAACTCATATATGGTTTGAATGTTGAAAAATAATAACCATAGATGTTATTCTGGTTTATATCCTTCTATTTGTTATTTTCAATTAATTTTTTAGGGTTTTTGGATCCAATAAAATATTAAACAAGATATTTTTTTCAATTTTTCATTTCATATTTAATTTACTCTAAAAACTATATTTCTATCTCTCTTTGAATAAGTGCTAGATTAAGTGGTATTTCAATTGAGCATACTTAGATTCATTTTTCTAAATTTCATAACATGGATAAGAATAAAGGTATATCATAACCTTTAGATTATAATACACATAATTAGAATGTAAGGGTCAATAAAATAATTTAGATAATTAATATTATGATCAATATAACCTTGGTCCTCAATATGAACACTAATATGTACTCTCACCTATAGGTGATGAATAATAAGAGTTTAACAAAGTATATTTAATTAAGACTTTTTGAGAAAAAATCCATGAAAAATATATTTAATATCATAACATTTTTAAAACACTTTTGGACATAAAAATTTCAATTATGAAACCATCACTTTACACTTCTCAACCCATGGGTACAACTTTTATACCACTATTTACTGTAGGGGTAACCCAAGGGATTCAATATGTTAATATGCTAATTCATACTTATTCATTGGGAATACTACTTATTTTTATTATCCAAATGTAAAATAACTTATTCATGATATTAAACATTTGAAAAATTAGTTGTTAAATTTGGATAAAGGTGCTTCAAAACCTAATTATTCAGTAGATTCTCACATTTTATGGCACACTCCATTGGAAAAAACATATAGTAGTATATCATCTACTTGTAAGTTTTGTATCACCTAAACTTTCACTATATGATGTAAAGGGTGATCTTAAATAACATATGAGATACTTCCATGAAATAGGTTTGGATTGCATCCAAGGACATTTTATTAACTAATTTATTGCCAATGAGTCTAATTTAATATAACTTACAATGGTTTATAATTTACCTCATTAATCATTGATGGAATTTAATCCATTGGATAATATGGTTTTATATCTTTATTAAATAAAAATGAGTGATAATATTTCATATTCTCATATTTATCAACTCAAACAAAAATCTAATGAGATTATCATAGAATATGTCTTATGGTACAAGACTATGTTATCTAAAATGATAAATCTTATTGAAGAAATAGAATTACATGATATTTTTGTTGACTATTTTCAACCACCATGAAGGGTAGTATCCATTTTAGGTTCAAGGCTTTATTAGTGATGAAGGTTTCAAGTTTTGGTCCAAGTTCATGAAAATGGCTAAGTCTCAAAAGGAAAAATCAATACTTCACAAGTTTTGCAAAATGTTGGATCTTTGTGTCTTTTGTAGTGAAGTAATCAGAGAAAGTGTTTCAAAAGTTTTGATGACTTCACAAAGAATCTACTAATTTTTTTATTTTTTAGGAAATGTTGAGAAGATTCATAATAAAAAATTTGAACAAAATTTTTGAAGACCAAAAATTATGTCACATTTTCTTACGTGAAGACTCAACATGCAAAAGTTGGGAAGATTTTATCTTTTCCTAGAGCCACATGTCACTTCTTTACTCAAAAGGACTTATCCATTTGTTTTAAAGTTTTATCAATTCCATGTTTTAATCTCCCAATGGTCCTGAGCCATTTTAAATTCTTTTAAACACTTAGGAAAAATTATTCAAAGTTTCCTAGCATATATCCATATTATCAAAGTAACAGACAAGCGGGTTAGAAAGATGCTTCCATTTGTTGTAATCATAATAACCCAATATCTTAGAACCATCCATATAATTTCAAAATCCCTTGGGCTAGTGGGTGATTTGGATGGTTCCACATGGTGAAATTACACTACTTTGTATCCCCTAGATGGTATGTGTAATCCCAATAATTTATTAGAGTAGAAGATGTGTGGGATGATGCCATGTGGTGAAACCCCACTTCACCAGAAGAGGAAAAATTAACACTAAATTCAAATCTATGTTGAGTATAAGGTGAGTGAGAAAGATCCATATGGAGGTGGTAGGCCCTGACCACATATAAATAAGAACTCCTAGTGAATAAGAGAGCACTAGCTAGCACTTGATAGAGCTCAATCAAGATAACCCAAGTTAGGGGTAGACAAATAAGGAGACATTTGGAGGTGGTAGGCCTAAAACCCATGTCACACATCCTAAAGTGAATAGGGGCATGATATGTGGAGGCCATAGACTAAGACTGGGGCGTAATTGGTTAAAGTGACGATGTGGCCAATTAACAAAGGAAGTAGCAAATGAAATGGTGCCATGACATTAGTAAACCATCATAAAATTGATGGTTTATCTGACCATCAAGACCATCATAAAAAACATTTTAGAATCAAATCATGATGACTCAAGGATCATAGGATTATGAGATGAATGAATCAAGATGGCATTATAGTTATCACAATAAATTTAAGTAATCCTGAGTCTATAAAATTTAATGGTAATATAACTAATAACATTAAGGCATGAGTGAGTCCAGCATGACAAGATCATGACTAGAGTATATAGGAAAAAGAAGTATCTTAATGATAAGTATGGCATGAAAGTATCCAAAGAGTAGCATTGAAATTAGAAGTGGTAGAATTAGGCCTAATTATTCCAAGGAAATAATTCCATGAGATATACATCTACATTTATTTACATAAAACCTTTAAATTTGAGTTGTATCCATTGAGCGATTAAATATTAGTTGTTACACAATCAACAGGAGAAGTAGTTGAGGTGACATATTCAAATTCAAGGTAGTCATCACCATGCCTTAAGGATGTAATTAGAGTCCCAATGAACATTGTCTATCCTTATCATATTTTTAAAGAGATTGTATGTCTCAAATTATGATGTTTATTAAATTTTATTAGTTACATGTATGATTATAATCAATGATCCATGGGCTTCCCATTGACTATAAAATATCATTTATTGTATTATAAAATGGTAAAAAAAAATTAAGAATAATAATGCTACCAAAATTTGCCCTCCACAAGCCCTTTTTACTACTTAGGCCTTAAAATTAATGAGAACTAAATCATCTTTCTTTAATCCTTTATATTCTATGTGCACTAACAATTGTTGATCTTTGTTTATGGATGTTTGTCCCTTTAATTATCATCTTTCCTTCACACCTAAACATAGAAATGGAATTATATATAGGTTGTACATTTTTTATAAACTAGTCTACATAAGTGTTATTTTTGGACTTTTTGTCATCCCACCTAACACTTCTTTGTGTTCTCACACCTTTGTGTGAAACACTTATGTAATGGGTGTATGATTTTAAGGCTGTGTGGTTTAGTTCATTATTTTTATTATGTCATTAATAAGGTGATGTTATATCTCTACTCTTGCTGCATCACTTCATTTCCCTTTCAACAACTCCTCCCTTTTCCCTCAAAATGTTTACGTTTAGCATTATCCATAGATTTCATTTCTTCTCTTTGTAGGTTTGTGCATTGGTCTTAAAATATGTACACTTAGATTAGAATTAATTAATCCTTATCTATAGGTTCATCCCAAGGATCATAAGAGTTTCATGCCTTGGGGATGTTACCATTATTGGGATAAGATATATGATATTCTACATGCATTGGTAGGCTTGAATACACTTACACACTGCACCAATCACTTCTGCACCTTGTGCCAAGCTCTTGTGTTCTACCCCCATATTCAATCACCCCCAATGTATTAGTCTATCCATAGGTTCATGTTTCAAATGAAAAAAATATTCAAAATTATTTTTCTTCCACCCTTACATGAGTCTATCATGTTTATGAAATTCAT
Organism: Torreya grandis; assembly: GCA_037957365.1. Lineage (NCBI taxonomy): Eukaryota > Viridiplantae > Streptophyta > Pinopsida > Cupressales > Taxaceae > Torreya > Torreya grandis. Next base: position 4,337,193 of record JARHVA010000647.1, read on the forward strand.
CTCATTCATAGATTTGTGCCTTATAGTAAAATAAATGGAAGTCAAATTATTGGAAATGAATAATTTTAAGTATGCAATGAATTTATATTAAAATACAAATATTTCCAATAATCCACCATAAAATATGATGCCAAATGATAATAAGAATAATAAAAAACAAATATCACATGTAGTTTTATATCCCATTACATGTATTATCATATGAGCCCCTCTTAGGAGATAACTTACTAGTGTATTAGAAGCTCTGTATATGGTCACAAAAACAATATTAGAATTCAATCTCATATCTCTCCCTTCAATTAAAGAGT
>JARHVA010000647.1:4342500-4422500 GCA_037957365.1 Torreya grandis
TCTTCATGGAGTTTGATCCAACACTTAATCACTTTAAGATCACATAAAAATTTAGTATTTATCACTAATAATTTACCAAAACCACTATATCATGAGATAACTATATGTATTTTAATCCCTCTTCATATTATGTGTATATAATAAACACTCAACATAGGGGACATTTAAGTCAAGTACAAATTCAATCGCTAACCCATTTTTACCTCATGATTGAATTTATCTTCTTAGTCTTTTCAAATAGGGTTAAAAGTGAATAATAAGACATACTAATGTTTTCAAAAAACATAATAGGATCCCACACAATACATGGAACACATAGGTGAAGGAAAACCTATCATATAAAAATCCTAGCTTCATTAGCTACATGACACTATTGCTCCCTAGGGATAATGTCACATTGCTCTCTTATCTATTTATACTGCTCCTATCCAAATACCATGAAAACCCCTATGTTATATCCACACTAAATTTACATATCCTCCCATTTATTTTCAATCCTTAATAGAATTATGCATTATAGTTTTCTATCTAAGTTTGTGTTTCGTTGGTGTTTTACATATCTAGAATATTTACAAATCTATTATGTTCCAAATCATTTCATGTTATTTATTGCATATCTATAAAATTTTGATTATATCAAAAACAAATTCTATTTAGGTAATTAATTCATTTATTTTATAAAACTTGATTAAAAAAAATATTGGTGAACTTGTTTATTGTTTGAATGTTGAAAAATCATAACCATAGATGTTTCTCTAGTTTTTATCCTTCTATTTGTTTCTTATAAATATTTTTTAGGTTTTTTAGATCTAATAAAATATTTAATAAAAAACTTTTTTCAATTTTTCATTCCATATTTTATGTAATCTAAAAAATATATTTCTACCTCTCCTTGAGGAAGTGCTAGTTAAGTGGTATTTCAGTTAAGCATACTCAGATTCCTTTTTCTAAATTGCGTAAAATGGATAAGAACAAAGGTATAACATAAACTTATAATGTTATTACATATAGCAAGCATGTAGAGGTAAATGAAACTAATTTATATCATGAACATAATAATCAAGATAACCTTGGTACTTAAGAAAGGTGAGGAACCAATGATTTATGCTCCCTATACTAGCTTCTTAACAATACTAAATTACTCAAATTAACTAAAACATTATTACACTCTCCTAAAAATAGGTTACTCATACATCAATATTTAATATGAAGGTTGTGATTCTATGTACAAATAATTGAAGGGATAACTAAAGGGCCTCAAATTAGACACAATTAGTTGGTTTCCAAAATAAATTATTAGCCTAGACAATGTCAACACAACATAAAAATTGAATAAAAATTAACCTATTGATAAGAATATGTAAAAAAATGACATAAAATATGATGAACATATTATGTCAAAAATTTAGACCAACTAAGTATAAAATCACACAATCATATCAGGATAAGGAAGGTAAATTTTAGTCTTATATTGATTAATAGGCTTCAAATATAACATTATATAAAAGTAGAGTCCAATCATATCAAAAGTAGGGATCCTAGATGGAGTAATTTATGTAGTGTTTCTATGTTAAAAGAGAGTCCCTCTAATAATGTTAATAGATGCCAACAATTTCTCTAGTGGAGGGTTCCATCTGCATGTCTTCCTCAGGATTATTTTGGTCTCTTTGATTGATATGAGTAAATTTTCCCTTGGGCCCATATACTTGGTATTTTTTAGACTCCCAAGCTTACTTAAGGCTCACCAACTATCCCCTTTATATTTACTCAATGCCCATCATCTACTAATTATGGCTAAGACTATGCACTTGAGGGCCTACCACCTTCATCTAATAGACCACTAATGGTATTTAAGCTCCCCATAGTATGAAACAAGGTAATTTACCAAAGTGATTCTCATTGGTTAGGTGCTTATGAGTGTCAGTCTTTGCTACAAACTTGCATAGACCACCTTGGGACTCCAGATCACTAGGATTTCACCATATGGAATTATCCAATTAACCTAGTTACCTAGAGGATTCTATGTTTATATACATGGACTCAGGATTCCATTTGAAGAAAATCTTATTTTATTCTTAACACTTAGAAATTTTTATAAGTCTTTTTCATTTGGTAGAAGTTTTAATATTTTTTATGTTCCATTTGGATACCACTTGTCACCTTCTCACTCATTGAAGGGAATCACTACTTTAAACTTGGCAAAAGGATCTAGGATATTAGTTTACCAAGATATTACCACATGGCATCATATTGTGACCTTTATTTTATAAAAAATTAACTCAACTTCATAAATTATTTTGGGGTCTCTGGTTACTAACATTTTAGCACATGGTGTCATCTTGCTAACTAACTTGCTTTGGCACTTTACTGATGTGGATTATTTGGAAAATTTTTGAAGGAAAAATACTAAATCTAAAAAAGGTTTTTAAATAAGTTTGGGGATGCATAATTTTGACACAGAGCTTTAAGGGGAAAGTTTAATAATCGACTAAGGTATGAAATATTTTAAAATAGACCTGAGACTATCAAGAAAGTGATGCATAACACCAGGTAAATTTTTGAATATTGACTAAGTATAGAGATGATTTTAAAAGGGTTTTAATTCACTATGACCTATGAATGAATTTTTCATGATATTAGTAGGCTTGGACTAAAGACCTAAGACATTGACAAATAGGGATAATCTCAATATATCACTTGATGCCTATCAAATTTAACAAAGTGCACCCAAAACCATCACTAGAAAAAAGGCCTAAAATTGACTTAGTGTTTTTGTTGTTTAACTCATATATAATTTTAGAGTGCTCTATGTTCACTAAGAAGGATAATAAGAAGGATAGGAAGATTATAAGAAGGCTAGGAATGACCTTAAAATGTCTGAGTGTTTTGAAATCCCTCTTTGCCTTTAAAAGCTATGAACTAAAAGATGTTCTTCCATGGTGAAAAACAATGGTCAAAACTCATGATAACATATTGGGATGATTTCTCACTAATTACTTTAGACTATTATCCTTTTAAAAATACATTGGGTATGAAGTCATAAGAGCATACAAATCCTTCAGTTGTCCTTTTAATCCCCTTTGCATAGAATCACAACCTTCATATGAAATATTTATGTATGATTAAAATAATTTTGAGGAGAGTTTAAGAAATTTTAAGTCAATTTTGAGTCATTTAATATTGTTAAGAAGCTGGTAGAGTGAGCATAAATCATTGGTGCATCACCTTTCTTAAGTTTTTAGGTTATGTTATATTCTCTTTATCTATTTTCCTAAAAGTGTAGTAGTTTATTGTTAGTCTAGTGATCCATCAGAGGAACCTAGCCTTATATAGATTTTCACTTCAACTAAAAGTGACCCACAACCCTGAAGTGTTCCCATTGTATCATCTAAATGAGGAAGGCTTGAACAACATCCTCGAGGGTGTAATTCAGATTGATAATAGTTTTTGGCATGCCTAGTGGGAACTCTACTCAAATATATTAAGTTATAATGTTTTAGGTAATAATTTGGTGTTACTCTTATCAAGATTCAAGTGTTGAAGATATTAAATAACACCTGGTGACTAAACATTTCTGATCCTCTAGTAGACTAGTCATAAAATATTTTCATGCCAAGGGTAATGAGAGGTTTTTGAAGAAGTAATTTCCAATTTGTCAAGTTGTCTAAACTATCCAAAATAAGATTAACTAAAGTGTCCTTGTATCCTATAATAATATTTTAAAACCTTAGATAGCCTTCTTTAATATCTCAATCTACACCCCCTTTTAGAATATTACCCTAACCAAAAGTAGGATTTCTTCTAGTCCTTTACATGGCTATCCATATAAATTAGATATTTTTTCCATTCAATGGAATAAAACCACTAAAATTTATCCAATATTATGATATTCTTGTTTCAATCATCAAGAGTATTCCCCATTTCACTAGAGGAGATAATACCAAACCTATAGATCACATTAAAGATATTGTTAATATTTATTTATTACATCATGTTACTAAAGAGAACATTTGTATTAGATATTAACATACTCATTAAAATGGAGAGATCTCCAATGCTATAGGATCTTGATTCCTAACTCTATCAACTCATGGGATGGACTAGGAGAAGCTCTATGCAAATAGTTTGAAGACAAATCAAACCATTTGGCCTTGGTTGAATATTTGATTGATATTAAAAGAGTACCACATGAGTATATGGACAATTTTAACCTCAAATTTAAGAGTACATGGGATAGTATAACATTATTTTTAAGGCCTATACATGTATATGTTTTTATTTTATATCTTAAAGACTTGAATAGGGATGTCTTTGTGATGATCCAATCAATGGGTGTGTAACATTACCATATGCTTATGAGGTATCCATTAGGGTTGAGAATAGTCTTATTTAGGATAATAATATTGCACCATGGACCCTAATTCCATTTAAAAAATAAATAAAATCCACTTTTCCACCTTAAATACCTAAATTAGTACATATTTTGGTACCAACTAGCTAACCACCAAGCTAGTATATAGTTACTCCTAGCCCATCAAATGATCTAAAAGAGGTTAAAATACTTATCCATACTTTTCAAAATAATATGTTTACTATTTAAAGGTAGTAGGCTTATAATTATAGGCCATATCAAGCACATTAATGGACTTATCAGAATAAAAGGCCTACATATCAAGGACCTTATCAAAATAATAGGCTACCATATCATGCAAATCGTTAAGGCCAAGGGAAAATTACCACTAAAAAACCTTATCAAGATTTTAATCCTAATGCTATGAGTTGTTCTTTCCATATAAACTTCCCCTATTCCAAACCAATTGTCCTAATGGTGTCCTCAACCAAGCATTGATGGTGTAAAGCATAACACTACCATAAGAGACACAAGTTGAAGCACTATCACAACCAAAATATTGTAAAGAGATAGAGAAAAGTGATGATACACTTCTAAATTGTAAAAGGGGAAATTATTATGGAGTAAATTAGTTTCAAGGTTAGAACCAAGTCTCCTCAAGTATGGAAGCTTATACTAGGTCCAAGAAGAGATATATGGAGATTGAACCAATAATCAATAAGTGTCCTACATCATTTTTTCAAATGTTACAAGAGATTGATGATCCTAATTTAGCTCCAAAGGTAAACAAAAATTATAATAATCATACTCCAACAAGTTGAGAGTAACCCAATATCCATCCTCAATTGGCACAAGTGCAAGAATTTACTACTACTAACGAATCACATCAAATGGTTAGTACTTATCCATTAAATATTATTGAACATATGAAGAAAAAAATGTGAATATACTAATGTTGATGTTCTTATACATTATTGGATGAAAGGACATATTACAAGAAGCTTTATCCAACTTTGGTCTTTCGTAAGAGTCATCAAAAGAACAACTAAAGGTAGTTATCATAAATACCCCTCACCCAAAAGATGGTTAGTTAAAAAAATTGTGAAGCCTCCACCATTATATGTTTTTTTATCATTCATAGTCATTTATCCCATAAGTTCATGATAAATTCAATGGTTAGTATCTCAGTGATGCCAAAATAGATACCAAACTAATTGGGTTTGGAATATGAGCCAAACTATTTGGGTTTGGAATATGAGACACTCTCTAAAGGAGTAGTTCAATTAGATGGAATAGATATTAAGTCCCTTGATGTCGTAAAGGTAATAGACCTCACATTTCATGGTTTTCCAAACTTTTCCATTCCCCAAAATGTTTTCATAATTGATCCCTCCATACATCCCCTTGTGTCTTTACAGGGACTTTACTACCAAGATTAGAGGATACCTATCATCTGATTGGTCTCACATGATCTTTACAACTAGATGTGGCACTATAATCACCATTATGTCTGATCCAATTACTAAGAACCATATTTACCTTATGTGTTAGATGTCATAAATGTAATTTGTACACTCTTTGACCAATAAGACTATCTTACTGAGCTAGAACCATGTATACCCATTGAAGGAACACCTAATTTATTTCTTGATGAATGGGGGATAGATCATCATGTTATTTATTCCTATAAGCCCATTAAAGACACAAATTTGGGTAACTATTACTTGAATGAATAATATTCCTTCATTCTAAATCTTTTGAAGACCAAAGGACATGACGATGAAGTATGGAAGATACACTTTGACATATCTAGAAGTAGACATGGAGAAGGAAGAGGTGTCATGTTGGTGTCTACCTTAAAGGAGAAGTACTATTCTACCCTATGTTTTTATTTTGTCTACACTAACAATTCTATTGAGTACTAATCTCTTACCCATGGTCTCTAATGGGCCAATAAGAGGGGAATTAAACATCTCCAATTCTTTGAAGACAATGGGTTGATTGTGAACCAAGTAAAAGTGTGACAAAAAATTAGATACTAAAGTCCTATAAACATAGAGTTGGGACCCCATAGAGGACTTTTAAGAATTCAACAACCAATCTATCGTAATAAAAATGAATAAATAAATTGATTTATTGGATGTTATTAGTATATATTTAAAATTTATATGACATCAAAAGTGACATGATATAACAACATATCAAGGTAGTTGTAAGACCTTCAAAACCTAATAACACCACCAAATATAATGTGTTTGATAGTGATAAATAGATTATCCATTTATTGAAAGAGGAACTAAATTTTATGTGAGAAATTAGGGTAATTTTAAATAATAATATAATGACTAGGTCATTCAGATGAAGTCAAAAAAACTTCCAAAAGGGTTGATCACACTTGAAAATATTTTTAGTGTTGATGATCAACCTAGAGAAGAGAAAGTGAACATGAAAATCAAGAAATAACACTATAAAAGAGTTGTCATCTTTAAGAAGAGACTCCTCTAACTTAGTAAGGTATGCAATAAAAAAGAAAAGCATGCATTTGTTAAAATTTGTTAGGAGTTTGAGGACATATTTTCATGGAAATATAATGATCTCAAAGGGGTTTGAAAATAGTTTGGCACAACATATTGTAGAGTTGATATATGATGCCAAATTAGTTAGGTGGAAATAGAGGCCTATAAACCCTAAGATTGAGCCTCTCATGAGGAAATAGTTGACCAAGTTTATAGAGGCTAGGATCATATTTCTAATTTAACATTCATTTTGTGTTGCAAACATGGTCCCTATAAGGAAGAAGAGTGGATAGATAAGGTTGTGTGTTGATCTTAGGGATTTAAAATAAGCTTCATTAAAGGATCACTACCCATTGTCTTCCATGGATTATATCTTGAAAATGGTGGCAAGATCAAAATTATTTTACCTCTTAGATGGCTATTCTAGATACAATCAGATTCTAGTGAAGGAGGAGGATCAATTCAAGACATCCTTCATCACCAAATGGGGAACTCATGCCTAATAAATAATTCTGTTTGGTTTATTTAATGCAAGGGAAACTCTTCAGAGAGATATGGACATGGAATTTGAAGGATTTTTAAATGATAATGTACTTATATATATTGATGATATTATAATATTTTCTAAAAATATTTATGATCATCTGACTCATATTAGATAAGTCTTTGAGAGATGGAGGCAGTTTGGGATCTCACTCAACCCAAATAAGTGTATTATTTTAGTCTATGAAGGTAAGCTTCTATGCCACATTGTCTCCAAGTAATGGATTATAATTGATCTTGAAAGGGTAAGTGCCATTATAACATTATCACTACCTAGTCACAAGAAAGGGATATAAATCTTATTAGGAAGGATCAATCTCATTATAAGGTTTATTCTCAATTTTACCAATCTTAAAAAGCCTCTAACTTCTATCATAAATAAGAATTAGATCTTTCACTAGTCTATGGAGAGGAAAGATAGCTTATAATAAATTAATCAAGCTAGAGCAGATGCTCCTACCCATATGACTCCATATATCTCTAAGGACTTTACTTTCTAATTTAATAATTTTGGGAATATTGGTGTACTATTCCTAGTTTAGTTAAAAGGTATGAGTAGTAAAATTAGTAAATAAATATGCAATAATTAAGCTACTAATTTTTGTAAACTAGATTGTAAATTTGACCTTTATAAAAATAGTAATAAGGGAAAGAATACAAGACTTACTTAGAAACTGACTGATCTGATTGAGGTAAAGGCTAGAATTCATTGTGTAGGATTGCGACACTATCCAAAATTGAGATATACACATTGTTTTATGTTTGGACAAGAGCACCAAAAGTGGATAAGAGTGGAACTGACATTATAGTCTACCTCTTCCATTGTTGTCCTAAAGATATAAGATTTTTTGGTTTTATTCATCAGGTATGTGTAACCCTATCCATGAAGTTTTGGTAGGTGGAAGTTTGTAGAGTTCCCTGTAGATAATATTTTCTCTTCAAAACCTATACTCCATTATTATTTAACCAATTTTGAGAAAGAGGTGAGGGTTAGTGTGTGTAAGATTCACTGGATGTAGATCCATACCCCTTGTGTGGGAATGTTTCCTACATACCAATACTCTGAAGAGGGATCAAGCCATATGTAGTTATCCCACTTGATGTGCTTTGTGTAATAGTGTGTATGAAGATGAAAAATCTAAACTAGACATGATTGATATGGCTAGGGACTAGTGTAGGAATTTGGATAAGTTGGTAAGTATATTGGCTAGTTATATGTAGAGAATAGGGAAAATTTCTTAAGTAATCTTACTTGTATTCTTGCTTTCTTAGTGATAATTGCCAACCCTTTCTAAATGATCTTTGAATGGAATTTTATAAGGATCTATTGGTCATGGGTTGAATGTGCTCACTTTAGGCCAACAAGAAGAAGGATGGGGAACCAAAATAAATTTATTTTGGGACCAAAAATGGACTTGGGCAAGAGCACCAAAAGTAAAAAAGAGTAGTACTAGTGTTATAGTCCTAGTGTGGTGCTATTGTCCTAAGTAGACGGGACCTAGGGGGATTGATCTATCATAGAAAGAGGAATCTCACTTAGTTGGGATCAGGTTTAAAAGGCTACAAATGATTAGGAATTACCAAAAATGATGCCCATGAGGGCCATGAGAGCAAGTAAGAAGGACCTAAGGGTTGGGTATCATTAGCCACGCTCACGTTACCAATATTTGTATTTTATATGATTACATTTACCCCACATTTATTCTAGTCATGAAGAAAATGAAAATACTAGGATAAAGGAAAATAGAAAGAATACTTGAACTTAAGTACAAGGTTAAATCTCATGAATCTATGTGATGTTGGGTGTGCATAGAGAGAGCATGCTATGAAGTGTAAATCTGTAAGAGAAAACAAAAAGTAGATCAATTCTTACTAGATACACTATATCTAAAATAATAATATATAAAGATGGGTAAGAGAGAGAGATGAAGAGAAAGGAATCAATACACCCCATTGGGTACATGAATTAATACAAAATCTATTGTGATTCTAAGTGATGTTGTACCAAGAGTAATATTGTGAATGGATCTAAGTGCTCAATTCCATAAAAGTGGCTCAAGAATGTAAAGGCTAGCCGTTTGGCTCCATAATCACCCACTAAGTGAAGCTAGGTGATCTTGCATGTGTTGATCAATGTTTGGACTATGTGTCAAATCCCTCTAAATTTTTGGCTCAAGAATGCAAAGGCTAGCTAGTCCATTGGCTCCATCATTAACCCATGAAGTGAAGCTATGAAATGATACTAGTATGAAATGTGTGTCATATGAGATGGATTTTAAACCCAATGAATTTACTATGATCAAACAATGTTGGTGTGGATATCTGAATGTATGTTGGAAACTAGGCCATTCTTGGCCATTTTAAAATATGGAGATTAGGCTTTTATGATAGCCACTCTAAATTTGGTGAACTAGGCTTATATGAAATCCACTCAAAAACTTGAGAATGTGGAAGCTAGAGTTGTATGAAATCCATTCAAAAATAATTCAAAACACTTAAATATGGAATAAGGCACACAATTATGGAGAATGTTTGGGTAATATTGAACTCAAAAAGAAAAGAAAAGAAATGTGGTACTCATATTGGCCCTAATCATTGATGCCTAAAACATGGATTATAATTTATAAGTCATATCAACTATTTTATATTAAATTATAAGTGAGAGCCATCAATATATGCATGATGCCCCCTATATCTATATTATCTAAGCAAAAATGTACTAAAAACTATTGATTTTGAATTTGTATGGCTGTGTAAAATTATAGTTAAACCTTCATTTATACCTACTTATAGAAAGTTTAGTTTTTTTCTATTTGTATAGGAGCACCAAAAGTGGAAACTAGTGGCACCGATTCTATAGTCCAAGTTAGGTTCTATTGTGTTAGGCCAAATATGATAACTATTATGGTATGCTCACTATCTACCTAGTTTATTTTGATTGTTTTGATGTTTTGTTGTTAATTTTGGTGTTTTGAATGATACCTTTTTGACTATTAGGAGATTTGATATTTATGACAAAACCCTTATTCATTTCCCCCTCTTTTGAGGGTAGGAATGAAAACCTTGCAATGATTTCCCTCAGAAGAAAGAGCCCTAAAAGTGTGTTATGCTACAAAAATACAAGATATACCAATGATAATCAATAAGATATGTCAAGATATAACATGATTTATATTGAGAGATCATTGGATAAACATGGGTATGCCTAGATGGATATAATAATGTAATAACATTTGCAATGTACTAAACTAGAAATGAAAGTGTAATTAGTTGTTAGTTGGAGGGATGGATCATGATGTCCATCATGGCATCCAAGAAAGTAAGATAAATTCATGATGTGGATCATGGAATTAAAAAAAATGAGAAGTAAATAATCAAAAAAGAATGCAAGACAAGAAGAAAGAAGCATACAAGGGTGGCCAAGGGGCCACACAAATAAGCGATGTGGTCACATGTCACTCATACTAGAAGGCAAGCATATAAGGCATGTTCAAATGCCACATAGACATATAATTGAAACAAGCAAGGGTGGAATGGAAGCCAAAATCACATTAAAAATTACAATAATAGGACATTGGCAAATGTCCTATGGCACACACAAGACATAGAAGCTAAGGACATTATCAAATGTCCTATGGCACATACTAGAGACAATCAAGAACTAAGAAACGAGATCATATCTATCTACACAAATTAAGAAAGGAAAAAATGTAATAATTAGAAACATATTCACATCTAACTAATCAAATAAAGAGGGAAAGTATGCAAGACATGTTAGTACAAGACTAGGTATATATTAAGAAATACATAAGTACTATATACTAGTGAGTATCGATAGAGTAATATGTGTAAGCTAGTAAATAATTTACATCAACATGATAACTAGAGTGTGTGGTGTAATAATGACAAAACATGGATGGTGAATTCATGTATAATATGCCCATATTGGCTATATATATCAATTTGTGTCTTCATGTATAAGTATGATTCCCCCTCAATGGGTCGAGTGAAGCAATCAACAAGATGGATGTCACTGCACACACTCAAAGAAGATCAAATGAAGCATGATAATGTAGATAAATAGAAAAATAATAACATTAAACAACAAATATAATTATAGCATTGTAGTAGAAATGTAAAGCATGGATAATGCATATAATTAAAATATTTTTGGTGTTTTTGAGTTAATTGAATGTTTTTGATATTTTGGAATACTTAAATGTTTTTGAATTTTGAAATGTTATGAACTATGTAAAATCAATCATAGGGAGACTATTTACAAGAAATTTAAAAGGATTATGTACAAGTAAGTTGGGAAGGGTTGATACTAACTAACGAGTCTCATGGGAGACTCCCTATCATGGTGTCTTATATCAAGGAAATAATTATGCATGATCATGAAGCATGATGGAAATGTTGATATTGTGGCTTTGAAAGCTATATACGTTATAAAGTCTCTAAAATATCTGAAGTAAAAACCATGTGTGGGGTCCTCCTATAACTCTAATAAGTGGATGCAACTATGGATCTCTTAGGAACCCATCTAGTAGTAGGAGAAGCTCTTTGAAAATGTGATCTATAAGTAGATACATGACATCTTAATGATATTGCCCTAGGTGTGAAAATTGTAGCTAGAAGCTATCTAGAATCCTAAAGCTATGGAGGTGTATGAAATCTCTATGCTAGTGATGGATGCCTCATTTGTTTCTAAATATGAAATAGATAAAGAACTATAACTAGTGGAGAAATTGAAATTCGAGGCTAAACTAAGACTAGTGACTGAAAAGTAGAAGATGGATCTAAAGTGGGGAGTGATAACTCATATGGAACTCCACCATCTATAACAACCTGATTACTATGAATGAATTTCATGCATGTACGAAATGTATAAGGTACTAATCATAGTTTCTAGATCCATGGTGGATCAAGTAACATATAAAAACTCCTACACTAAGAACTATAATGAATGGTGTGGCCACATGTGTTTGATCAACCTATAGAAGAAGTACAATCTCACCCAATGAAATCTATATGTGCCCACTGAATCTACTGATAACTATATCATCAAGGTAATATCCTACTCTGAATATCCTAAATACTTTAATAATGTCATAGTACACATGTTCACATTGGATCCGTTGTCTATCTGAACACTATAAATAGAATGATTATGGATGTAAGCTCTAATAAAGAGTACATGATAATTTGAATCATCATCAATGATCTTTTGCTTGAGAAGGAGATGGAAGGTCTAGCTAGAACTCTATAATTATATACACCAATTATGTTACTCAAAGGATGTGTCTCAACTAAAGGTTCCCTATATGTATCTAGTGGTGGGTGTGCATAATATGCATTGTGAACCCCTAATGTGTCCCCTATCTCTTATTTAGAATTATATTAAATGGGATTTGAGAAGATTTTCAAATCTTTATCTTGTGTTTTCTTTACCTGAGGAGGCTCAATTAAAGTGCTAAGATCAATATGATTGCCTTCTATTAAATCTTATATCTCATGTCTCAAATTGATGCATCTATTTTTTGTATGACTTGGTGCCTTGTTAAACTCACAAAATGCATGATAATAATATCCCCATGGAAGAGGCTTTATTGTGTCAACTTCCCAAATGTGAGGTAGAGATATGATGTTATATTTCAATAGCTACTCTAAAACTCTGGCTGGAGAAACTGGTAGATTGGTGAAGGTTTATCGAGGAGGTACTGATAAAACCACTCATTAAGGGAGCTCAAAAGCCACATTAACTATCAATTAATTTTGACTCTTATTATCATTGACCTTTATTTTGTATGGGACTTTGTTGTTACTCTTATTTATTATGCTGAGATACTTGTGTACTTGAGTTTTCCCATTAAAATTAATTTGACTTCTTTTTCCTTTAATGTTTCACATAATTTAATGAAGGAATAGAATATTTTGAACATGATTGATTCATGAAAATCTAGTAGAAGACTTTATTTAAAGATATCTTGTAACTATTGATCAACTATGGGGCTAGTTATCTTAGCCAAAATAGTCTTATATTAGAGAACACAATCTATGAGATGCTCATTTGACTTTTGTTTCTATTGTGAAACGTGAGTATACGAAACCTTATCAACAATTTTAATGATGAAATAAGCTAGGAACATGTTGACTAAAGGATTGAATGCATTGATTGATTGATTTGGTAGACTATAGAACCATTGTAAATCATAATCCTTTAGTCTCTATAGAAATATCTTGGTAAGTAGTCAATCATTTAGTACATAGTTTGAGCATGTTATGTGAAAATATATCAAATATGTCTCTAGATCACCCTTGTCATCATATAGAGTAAGCCTAGGTTGAGCAAAACCTTGTGGTAAGGGTGTAGAACCAATGTGACATGCCAATGGTGTATGTAATAGAGAAAAAGAATCCAAATCCTGTGTAGGTCTAAAGGCACCTTGCTGAAAATTTAGCACCTTAGATTGAAGATATTTTATCTCTTACATAAGGGCTATCACTTCAGGAGACAAAAATGTACTAGCTATAGTAGGTGGCATAGAGGTAGGATGAGCTGCTTTAGGGGGTTATTGAGACATATTTGCCTTTCTAGTGTTATTTTTAATTGGTTGATCTATGATTTGAGAAGATTAACCATTGTTCTTTTTTTTTCTTGTATTATTCTAATCATGTTATCTTGCATGTTAGGGTGTTTAGTTAAAAGTTATTGAATTTTCCTTTTATCAGTTTCATCAAAACTAGTATATTGGGCCATTATTGGAGAAGGAAAAAAAATTGAGATTTAATTGATTTTTTGGCAATAATTTATAATAGACAAAGTGCTAAAAAATGAAAGTACTAAATATAAGAAATGTAAAGTCCTAAAAATAGTTAACTAGAATTTGTAGAAAAATGATACAAAACTCATAGACATGTAAGGTGATACCTCAATAATAAAATATGAAATAGTACTTGCAACTAGAGTTTGAAAGATGATTATTTTTAAAATTACTATGAAATTTTGAAATTTAAAGTGAATTTTGGAGTTAGGTATGCAAGTCAAAAATCATAAATTTATTAGAAAATTAGTGATTTAAAAGGACTTAGTATATGAAATTAAGGATTGGAAAAATAAATATTTCTAATAATTACTATTGAATTTTGAAATTTTAAATGAATTTATGATTTTAATATGCTAGTAAATAATTAGGAATTTATTGGAAAATTACTAGAAAAATAGCGGGACCTAATATGGGCAACTAGGGTTTGAAAGAAAATTATATTAAAATTAATATAAAATTTTAAAATTTAATGCTAATTTTTTATTTTTTTATGTAGGTAAAAATCAAAAACATATAGGAAAAATTATTAGGAAATTTACCCTAGGGTTTCTAGGGTTTTTATGCACAAACAAAGTAAGTCAAGCTCACCAAATGATTTAATTTTTTTCATAATATTGGTGTATTATTCATAATTTAGTTAAAGGGTATGAGTAGTAAAATCATTAAATAATTATGAAATAATTAAGCTACTAATTTGTGTAAACTAGATTACAAATTTGACCTTTCTAAAAATAGTAATAAGAGAAAGAAAACAAGATTTAGCTTAAAACTAACTGATCTGACTGAGATAGATGATGGAATTCACTATTTAGGACTAGGAAACTATCAAAATTAAGATCTGAACTTAATTTTATTTCTAGATAGGATCACCAAAATTGGATAGGAGTGGCACTAGAACTCTAATCCACCTCTACCACTATTGTCCTGAGGATTTGAGCTTTCTAGATTTTGTTTGCTATGTCTGTGTGACCATGTTTGTGAAGTTTTGATAGTTGGAAGTTTGTAGATATCCTTATAGATAAGATTTTATCTTCAAACCCTATAATATAGTATGATTTGAACAATTTTGAGAAAGATGGGGGTTTAGTGTGTGTAATACTCATTAAACATGGATTCACATCCCTTGTGTGGGCACATTGCCTACATACTAATACTCTGAATAGGGATCAAGAAATATGTAGTTCTCCCACTTAATGTGATTTTTGATATAGTGTGTATGAAGATGCAAAATTCTAAATTGGATGTGTTTGAGATGGCTAGGGACTAGTGTAAGGATTTGGATAAGATTGTATGTATATTGGTTGGCTGTATGGAGAGAATAAGGAAGATTACTTGAGTGGTCTTGCTTGTATTCTTGCTTGCTTAGTGATAATTACGAATCATTTCCAAATGATATTTGAATGGATTTTATATGGATTTATTGGTTAAGGGTTAAATGTAATCAGTTAAGGTTGATAAGGAGAAGGATAGGGAAATATAATAAATTAACCATTGGGGCTAGAAATGGACTTAGACAAGAACACCAAAGGTGACCAAGAGTGACACCAGTGTTATAGTCCTAGTGTGATACTATTGTCCTAAGTAGAAAAGACTTAGGGGGATTGATCTTTCATGGAAAGAGGAATTTGGCTTATTTGGGATTAGGATTGGAAGGCTAGAGATGACTAAAAATCAATGAAAATAATGCCTATGAAGGTCATGAGAGTCAACAAAAGGGACCCAATGGTTAGGTGTCATTAGCCATGCTCAATTTAATTTTTTTTGTATTTTATATGACTACACTCTCTATACCTTTGGAGGTATGGACACTATTTTAGCTATGCTAGTGTATAAAAATGATGAAAACATGGAGTAACCAATAACTTTGTTTACCTAGAGCTTATAAGGTATGAGGTAAAGTATTCCTTTGTCTAAAAACTAGTATTGACCATTATAATAAGATTGAATAAGTTTTGACACTTATTTTCTAAAAATAAGGTGCTTTCACTAGTATTGCACCTAAGTGTCAAAGAGTTCATCCTAAGCAAATATTTATGTGAAAAGAGGGAAGGGTGGATTAAAAAGGTGATGGAATATGATGTGGAAATTAAGGTCACAAAGTTAGTAAGAGGTAGATGTTTGTGTGATTAAATGGATTCATATTTACAAAATGATAATAATGTTGTCTTAGTGCTACAAGATGCACAACATCTAGTTGTAACATTGTTTCCCATTAGTTGGACCCAAGATATAGTCAACATCCTCTAGAATGGTGAGTGCCCTCAAGGATTGGATAAGTCCAAAATAAGTTATTTTATATTGTAGTCAATCCCTTATGTTATGATAGATAGTATCCTATTTAGGACATATGTAAATATTATTCTATTGATATGTATAGACATAAGCTAGATTGATAGGGTTCTATAAGAATTTCATGATGGACCATTTGGTTGACACTTTACTCTAAGGACTACATCCATGAATTTAATGAGTGTAGGCTATTATTTGGAAACTATATTTAAAGTAACACACTCATGGATGTGAAATTGTAATTTATGTGCCTTCTTTGTAGGAAAGCAAAGGTTTGTGGCCTTACCACTACACCTAATACAAGCTAATCATCCCTTTCCATAATGGTTCATGGACTTCACCAAGATGATAAATCCAATTTAAATTGTAGAACATAATTAGATTCATACAATCATGAATTACTTCAAAAGGTGGATGGAATCAATAGTGCTTAAAGAGGAAAATGAGACATCAATTCTAGATTTCTATGAGAGAAGTATAATGAGATTTGGTGTTCTATACACCATCATCTCCAAAAATGTATTAGCCTTCTTTGGAACCAATATCAATGAGTGGGTAGTCTATTACAAAATATATATAAGCACCTCCTTAAACTATTTTACCTAGGGTAATGGTCTAGCCAATTCAATGAAAAAAAATATTCTCATTATCAAAAGGACCATGGAGCACAATCAGTGAGGTTAGAACACAAAAATCAAGACAATCCATTGGGTTGATCAGATAATTCCCAAAATAAAATTAGGAAATTCACCCTTCATGCTAGTCTATGGGAGGGAATATAGGTTGCCTACATCGCTCAAGTTGCCTTCACTAAAACATTCCTATTAGTTCAAAATGATTGAGATTAATCCCCTCATAGTGAGCTTATCCAAGATAATAGATCTAAAAAAACTAGAGTGTAAGTTATGCACACCATAGAGCTTAAACTATCTTAGACTAAGAGGACCTTTAATAACAAGGCCACTGACAAAAGTTGCCATGAAGGAGATTTTGTGCTCAAGTAGGATGTAGACAAAGCAAAGGCTGAAAATCATACAAAGTTTTATTCCTTATGGAGTGGCTCTTACATCATAACTGGTTGAAAATCATTCAATGCGTTCCATCTCTCCAAGCTAGGTGGGGAAGGGCTTCCAATCCCAATAAATGGGATTCATTTTAAATAGTGTTCATGAGGGTTTTCATAACCCTTGTACATAGTAGTTTAGTTTCATTATTTTATCCAAGTGTTGTTTCACATTAGTTAATTGTTCTTTTTTATTTTAAGTGCTTTGGCACATTTGTTATTTTTTCCCTTTTATTTTTATTGTATTTTTTAAGGTGAATCTCAATTTCTATCTAATTGTTAATTTCAAGCTGAGCAGATTGAAACAGGGTTAAATGATCAAAATTAAGAGTTTAGATGATTATTTGAATCCATGCCTAATGGATTGATATAAGGTTACTAGTCTCAAGTACTTAGTAGGTAAGCATCCTACAGAGGTCTCTATGGATGTTGACATTTTTTGTCACCATAGAAGAACATATTTTAGTTTAGAGTTTGTGAAGGCAATGAGGGATTTTAAAACACTTATCTGTTTTGAGGTCATTTTTGACTTTCTTATAATCTTCCCATCCTTATTATCAGCCTTATCAATGAACATAAACCACTCTTAGAACCTGTAGGATCTAAATAAAAAACACTTAATTAATTCTAGGACTTTTTATGACGATTTTAGGGGCACTATGTTAAAGTTGATAGGTGTTATATGATGTCTTGATAGGTTCCTAGGTTTTCATTGTGTCAGAGATCTAATCAAATCCTTTCTATGTCACACAATAGTCATTCACATGTTCCAACAGATTCAAATCCTTTTCAAATAATGTTGACAAATATTTGATTCTCAAGACATTCTACCTAGTGTTATACATCACTCTCTTGGTGGTCACAAGCCTATTCATAAACCTTTCATGCCTCAACCTATTCTTCAACATTTCCCCCTAGAGCCTCATGTCACCATTCTATAGCCTCAAGCTTATTTGAAAACCTTTTTGAGACTAAGTATTTTTCTTTCAAAAGTCTTTAGGTTTATCCATATTAGTAAAGTGCCAAAGTAAGTGAGTTAGTGGGATGATAGCATATGGGAAAATCATAATGACCTAGGACCTCGGAACCATCTGTGTAATTGAGAAAATCTATTAGAATAATGAAGTATCAAGATGATGCCACATGTAAATATCCTAGTGATCTAGCATCTTGGATCCATCTTCCAAGTTCAAAGTAGCAAGGCCCTCGGGTGAGCAAGAAGGTGACAAGTGGAAGCCAAATGGAACATGGAAATGATTAAAACTTTGTCCAAAGGAAAAAGACTTAGAAAATTTTCTAAGTGTTGAGAATAAAATGGAAGATTTTATTCAAATGGAGCCTTACGTCCATCCACACAAGTTCAAAATACTCTAAGTAAGAGGGTTAATGGGATGACACCACATGGAAAAATCTTAGTGACCCAGAGTCCTAAGGTGGTCTGTGTAATTCTATAATGTAGACTAAGAAACATAGGTACCTAACTAATGATAATCTATCTAGGATATGACATCTTATTAGACACTGGGGAACCTAAAAACCAATGTTGTCCTACCACATGAAGGTGGTAGGTCCCTGAGTGTACATTCATAGGCATAGTTAGTAGATGGTGGGCATTTATTAAATAGAAAGGGAATAGTTGGTGAGGCTTGAGTAAGCTTAGGAGTATACAAAATGTTAATTAATGGGCCCAAGGGGAAATGTACTCACAAGAGTCAAATATCAAAAAAGTATCCTAAATAATAAATGTGTCTAAAACCTACCACCAAAGAATTTTTTGGCATTGATGAAGGCACTGTCTAAGGCAAATTTGATGGCCTATTTCACTCATCTAGGAATCAAAATCCATGAGTAAACTAGGTAAATAAATTTATTTATAGGAATCAATATTGGAGTGGCTTGACCTTTAGAATTATGGTGGAACTTAATAGAAATACATGAAAAATAATGAGAGGGCAATGAAATCTAGCCAAATTCATAATGGAACAAATGCATCCATAAGCAGAGAAAGGAGAAGTTATTGGCTAGGGGGACATTATAGGAAGTTTCACATGCATGAGTTAACATTCTCAAAAATATATTATTTCTTCCTTGACTACCTTCTCTAGTCATGATTTAAATTTTTAATCACCTCATTAGTGAGTAAAGCCAATTAAACCCCCAAAATTTTGATATTTTGCCTTAATAGATGTTTCATTATTATAGGGACTCTCTTTTAGCATAAAAATGTTGCATAAATTTCTCTATTTAGGATCCATATATTGGCTATGAATGAGCTCTACATTTCTATAATGGTGGATTTTTAAGCCTCTTTATCAATATAAGAATAAAATTTACCTTATTCTATTATTCTAATTTGATTTTTATGCTTAGTTGATCTAAATTTGTGATACAAGTTTGTATTCCTATTGTATGCCCTTTATTTATAACCTTGTTATCAATAGACCAAGTTTAATATAGGTGATATGTTGTGTTGACATTATATAGGCTAGTGATTTGTTTTGTAAATCAACTAATTGTGTTTAATTTGAGGCCCTTTAATTATCCCTTCAATCCCCTATGCATAGAATCACAACCTTCATATGAAATATCAATGTATGAATGGCTTATTTTAAGGAGAGTGTAAGAAATTTGTAGTCAATTTTGAATTTTTTAGTGTTGTTAAACATTTGGTATAGGGTTCATAAATCACTGGTGTATCACCTTTTTATGTGTTTAGGTTCTATTTTTTCTGTTTATACATTTTCATAAAAGTGTAGTAGTTTAGAATTAGTCTAGGTCATCCATCAGAGGAAGTTGTCCTTATATGTATGTTCAATACAACTACAGGTGACCCATGGCCTTATATAATTCCCATTGTATCATGTGAATGAGGAAGGCCAGAACCTCCTCCTCCAAGGTGCAATTTAGAAAGACAATAGTACTTAAGGTGAACACTAATATTTAATCCCACCTATAGGTAATGAATAACTAGTTTTTAACAAATTATAAGTCATTAAGAGTTTTCAAAAAAGAATCCATGAAAAACATATTGACTATCATACCATTTTTAAAATAGTTTTGGCTATAAAAATTTCAAGTATGGAACCATCACTTGATACTTCTCATCCCATGGGTATAATTTTTGTATCATCAGTTACTATGGAATAAACCCAAGGGATGAAATATATTTATATGACAATTCATACTCAGTAATTGGGAATAACACCTTTGGATAAAACACATTATTATTCTCTCTATGTACAATCCCTTATCCATGAGATTAAATATTTTTAAACTAAGGTGTTATATTTAGATCAAGGTCCTTAAAAACTTAATCATGCACTAGATTCTTACATTTTATTTCACACTACATTGGAAAAACATTTAGTAGTATATCATCTACCTATAGGTTCTTTATCACCTAAGATTGCACTATCTGATTGAAAGGGTGACCCCAAATAAAATATGATATCCTTCTATATAATATGTTTGGAACATGTGTATAATGACTTGTTATTAGCTAAGTTATTCCCAATGAGTCTTATAGAATATGCTTTACAATGGTTTTAAAATTTACCTCACCAATCATTTATAGAGTTCAATCCATTAGCCAACATGTTTTTTATCTCTTTTTTCCATAAATATTAGTGATAAAATTTCATATGCTCACATTTCTCAACTCAAACAATAATCTGAGTCTATCACAGAATATGTCTTAAGGTACAATATTATTTTATCTAAAATTATAAATCCTATATAATACATATAATTACTTGATATCTTCAAAAATATTTTACTTATACTGGTAGATGAGTCCATCATGTTTATGAAATTTCTCTGATTCACATATTTGTGCCATATAGTAAAAGAAATAAAAGTCAAATTATTGATAATGAATAATCTTAAATATGTGACCAATTTTTAATACAAATAGTTCAAGTGATCCAACATAAAATTTTATTTCAAATTATAATAAGAATAATAAAAATGAAATATCACATGTAGTTTTATATATCACTCCATGTTTCCTTAAGCTCCATATAAGGACTTGAAAACACTATAGGAATGTAATCCCCTATCTCTCAATTTAGTTAAAGAGGTTTATGTGAATAACCCTCTTCCAAAAAAAATTTATTTGAAATATTTTTCCAAATTTCACAAGAAACTAGGCCACACTATTAAAAAATAATTAGTTTGAATCGTAAGGTTCAATATTTTATAGATGCAAACATCATTGATGTGGAAAAACTGACAAACAGTTTGAAAGCACAACCAAGTGAAAGGAAAGTAATGAAAATATTTATTGATTATTTTTCTAATCATGTAGCTAATGATATATAAAACACATCATGAGTAAATTATATGTATAATGCACACCCTCCACTAGTTTATTACCATTATCATACATAGTTATCACATCCTTTAAACAACATAATTGGTACCAACCATACTTTAGTTCCATTTAGGACACTCTTCACATATTTACAACATGAGATGGTAGATGATGACACAAATTTTCACTCTTTTTTCATTTTATCTCACATTGATCACTAGCCTATTAAGTTTGACATGTTAATAATGGTTCAAGTATGAATGTGTGCACACTCACACTTATTGCACACTCACACTTATTAATAATCTTAGATACATATATAATTATTTTATTCCCACCATAGGGGATGGGGTGGGTATGTGTAAAATCCGTTATTTTTATCCCTAAGACTTCAAAGTTTTATGGGAAATATGGCATAATGTGTCTCAATTTAAAAATTGTCTTGTCAAGTAAGACTTGATCACTAAGTCACAATGACATACATTTTTTGGCTAATGGAAAATTTCCTAGGATTATATTTATTAAATCATGAATTTTGATGTTTGCATTATCTTGTCTTTTGAATTAAAAATTTCTCTAGGGGAATCAACAAATGATTAATTGATATTTAAGGTCAATTTTAAACCTTGGACATTGACATATATTTTCATATATCACAAATGGGTTATAATATTTTATTCATAAAAGTGGGACCATATAAAGGGTTGGGTCACATAGGGTTCCCCATAAAAGATTCTACATAAAAAGTCATATTTTTAGACACACACACATTGGAGTATTAATATAAAGTATTTATAGTATTGGGCCAATTAAGGGAGTATAATAAATACAAAATGAATCAATGGTAAATAGTGCCAATTATGGTACACATTGTCCCTTTAAAACATGCTATAAAAATGTGCTAACATATGGTGTGCTCACATAAAATTATAAAGCTTCGATTATTTTTAAATGGTGATTTTTTGGGAAAGGATTTATTTTGATTGAGTGAGAGAAGTCAAAGACAAATATTATTAGATAGTAATTTTGAAAGACCATGGATTTGACCCAAAATGGAAATAACAAATAATATTAGAAACTATGTCATGCAACCCTACCACTTCACTTGATATGTTTAAAAATATAACTCAAAGAGTTTGGAAGCATGGGAATTAAATAGATGTCACACCAAGATTATTTGAGTGAGTATTATTCCATAAACATTTGATATTAAATAATAAAAAAATGTTAACAAATTCATTTTTTGGGTTAAAGCCATAATGATAGGTATGATTGAAACCATATGTCTTCTCTTTGTGTTAATTATATCTATGCATGTGTGGGTTTATAAGGGAAGCTAGGGCACATTAAAGTGGAATTTATGATGAGATTCATTTCTCCAAATATATAGTTCTTTCAAATTTTTAGATCATAAATGACATATATCTATGATTCTTTCTTTCCTTGAATCTTATCTATTAGAAATTTAAATGGGTGGGAGTGTTTTTAACTATATGATTAATTTTTTCTATGTGGGTTTAAAAACTGATGACAATGCAATAGCACATGAATAAATATCCATAGCAACTTATGTGTGAAGAATTAACATATTCATGGAGTTTTAATAATCTTTGTATGGATTCATGAATGGATATATGTTGTTTGACATTTCTTAAGAATGTTTTTCTATTTATTTATGTGTAATTATGGTTGTCTTTTTTCTTGTAAAACTGTACAGTTGATGTCTAAGATGTTTATATTTTTGTAAATAGTTCATGGGTTTTTTTTATATATTTTATAAATTGTAACTAAACTAGATTTAATGGGAATTGTAAGGAATAAAATCTTTCCATTGAATGATCTAATATTTGTAGTGGAATGGCATGAAAACATTATGATAACCTTATATTTATTGATTAATATATATTTTGAGGATAATATATTTATGAAATAATTCAAAATCATGTTGTACCTATTGATAAGTCACTTCACAATTTTTATGAACAATTATAGCTTTCATTGTTCTAAATAGAAAATGGTATCTAGAAATGAGAACTAAATTATTGAAGTAGATGGATGTATTATCATGGAATCAATGGTATACTAATGAAATGAGCTCATGTAAGGTTTGGATTGATTGAGTGAATAACCTATTTAAAGTGAAATTTTCATTATGTTTTTGTGAATCCCTTGTACATGTTGCACTATTAATAAACTTAGTGATTTTTCTATTTTTGTTTAATGATACATATTGAAGTTGATAAGTACTAAGAAATATATCACAATCTCTCTTATTTAAGGTTCTTCTAAAGAGATTAAAATATTAAAGCATGCTATACAACTTATGTTAGTAACAAAAAAAGTAGAAAAAATTATGATTAAGGGACATATTTTATCAGTTATTATCTTATATGGAAATAATCCAATGTTCCTCCCTAAATACTTGAATTATCAATGTATTATTGAATTAAAATGTGTTTTTGTTATGATTTAAAAATTTTTGTAAAGGAACTATGCTTGTATATACAAAAAGGAATAATAGTACACTTGCTAAAGTAGATAAACATAGTATATTAGTCGTTAATGCTATGGAATATGGTTTGACTATAATACATTAAAAAGTATATTCTATTAATATATGGGGGTTATGTGTGATAAACTATTAGATCATGGCTATCCCACCTAGTATCTATCCTTTATCTTCTTGATACAAGTCTATGTATTTCACTAACCATCACAATAGTCGTATTATAACATATAAATGTAGTATGATTATTGAATTATTATATTAGTACTATATCCAATGAAAATGTGTTTACACACACACACAATATGTGTGTGTGTGTGTGTGTATATATATATATATGTATATATATATATATATATCTGTGTGTGTAAACACATTTTCATTGGATATAGTACTAATATAATAATTCAATAATCATACTACATTTATATGTTATATATACGACTATTGTGATTGTTAGTGAAATACATAGACTTGTATCAAGAAGATAAAGGATAGATACTAGGTGGGATAGCCATGATCTAGTATTTTATCACACATAACCCCCATATATTAATAGAATATACTTTTTAATATATTATAGTCAAACCATATTCCATATATATATATGTGTGTGTGTATATAATATATATATGTTATATATATATATATATATATATATATATATATATATATATATATATATTGTGTGTGTGTGTGTACACATGTGTGTGTAATACTTTCATTCAAAATTATTGAAATTACTAAGTTCATTTAATTTTTTGAATGTTGAGAAAATAAAGTTCACCTGATACCTTTACTCTAAGTTGATTACCATCCCATACATGAATGATAGAACACTATAGGATTATATAATAATCTATGTGTATGTTGTTTAGAATAACATTATTAACAACTATAAATGACATGAAAGAGTATCCCTAACATAGGGTTAAAGGTTTTAATCTTTTGTACCTTGACTTCATTAAAGATGAAACCCAAAGGATTATATGAATCAAAAAATAATATCTTATCCTCTAAACATGAGTATTATTTTTTTATTTATCCTTATCCCATTCTAACATTTTACCATACCATATTTTTTTTAGCTATATCATGTTTATCTATTACAAGGTTGTAAATATTACTATTTGGAATATTCAATGAAACCTTTCTTAGGTATTTAACAATGTGAATAAATTAGATGTTATTTCTCACTAATTTTTAAAAAAATCTATAATTTTTTTAATATTATATAAATTTATATTTGAATATTAGGAATGAAATAATTTTAAAATTGATATTAATTTATATTGAATTTACCTATTTGAGTCGCCCCTTATTGATAAGAAGAAATGTTGTTAAATTATCTTATATTTACACTAAGAGGGAATATAATAAAGTTTATAACATAATTTTATGACTAAATTAATAAATTTACACTATAAATTAGATAGGTGTTAGTTTCAACAGATAAATTAACATTTTAAACTAAAACAATGCACTTGTGACCTCCCTTTTTACAAACTTATCTCATTCCCTACTCCACAAACTTTTGACCACTTTCCTTCATTTCCAACATGGATGATCCATTAGCATAAAAAAACCATTGGTCCCAACATCTTCTTATTAATCATGAAATATATCTTAGGTTTATCCCAAAAAAATTCATACTCTTAGATCATTTTTTACACTCCTAGGACAATTATGCCCTATTTAGACAACTCTACCCAAGAGTGTCTAGTTACACCTCTCTTGTGCTACTAAATAATAATGAATAATTTATCAAATTAAAATTCATTTAAAAATTCCGCCCATGATTTTATCAAGCCCCATTCAAAGTAATTCAATAGTGATCAATATAAATACACATTTGAAGTCATTTTACACACAAGAGGCTTCCATATTGAAAAGCACCAATATTATAATTATAAATTGAGATAAAATTAATTATTTATATAATTGATTAAATACATAATTATTAACATTGATCTCAATTTTAATACATTTATAAGGACACAATTAATTGTTGAAGCACTTAATCACACTAGGATTTTATCAATGTTTAGCATTTTACACTAGTATTTTACACACACTAATATATTCTAGGAAAACTACATGGAGTTTGGTCCCTATTAACAATATGTGAATTTAGGCACCACTCAACATAGCTACGAATAAAATTAAATTAAAAATTCAAACACTAACCCCTTTTACCTCATGATTACATTTGTCCTCTTGACCTTGTTATCACTCAAACCTTGAACCAACTGAATTAGAAGAATTAGTTTAGTGAGACAAAGGGATCATCCCCCAAGGTGTGGTAATATTTAACTTCTTCAAATGAACCTCAAAATAAGGTAAACTTCATTCTAATCTATATGCATCTAGTTTTGGACCATTATTAAAACCTATAAAGAGCAAAAGGAAATATACTACAAATGTTAAACATAGTCTTTTGAAGGTAAAATAGAGAGAGAGAGAGTAATAGGTTTAATAAAACAGAAAAATTTGATTCACCAGAGTATATCGGGCACATCACCAATTAAAAACATAATAAAACTAATGAAATAAAACACATAACCTTTATATTGGACACCCACTGCAAAAGTGTTTTGAATGAAGGTATGGGAACACAACATAGCATTAAGAGGGATGATAAACGGTCCATATATACAACCTACACATACCTTGTATACGAAACATACAACCTATAGAGGATTTTAATTCCATGTAAAGGTTTGAAGGGAGGAAAATTATGAGAAGGATGAATATCCATAGATAAAGACCAACAACCATTAATATAAATAGGATGTAGATCATTAAGAGAGGTAATTAAGGTTTTATTAATTTTAAGGCCTAAGATAATATTACAATCTTGAATGCGTATAAATTTTTTATACCAAAGAGAGGGATATATATATATAATAAAAATCAAGTATTTTATAGGGTTGAAATAGGTCATGCATAATTAATTTAACATTTGAGATGGTACATAAGAACTTAATTCACAAGTTAGTGCTCAAAACTCAAGATAACCAGAATCCTATGCAATAGTCACTATGATCCATGATCACTTAATTTAGGGCTAATGATATGATCATATAATTAGTTGGATTCATTCTTGGATCTTTAGATAATCTACATGAGCATTAAGGACATACGTATAATCATACAATCATAGGAGGCACATTTGCATGTTTTTTCCACTTGCCTTCTACCTTTTCATCTAATTTAACTCTAAATTAGCATCCCTTAATGTATAATTAAGCCTAGTTACTTATTTCCACCACCTACCAATCCACTTGGACTAATTGTTGATGTGGAGGATATGCAAGCTTTATTTATATTTCACCATGTCTTATTTATTTAGTAGAATTATACATGCATATTTCTCATGGATCATATGTTAACTTTGGAATTTGTTGAGTTTACACTAGTTACACATGTAAGGTTATGTGCAGAGAATTTGTGCTAAAGGGGAGTGCATTCCTTCCATGATTCTTATAATATTGGTGATTCTATATGAATAATTCACACTTATTTGTCTTTAGGATTTTGAATACCTATGTTTAATCAAATATCCAAGTGCATGCTTACTTCATGTTTGTTTTATATGATGGTCTTGATATTTCAATGCATCCTACATAAGGAGTGCACATAGAAGGCTACACAAGAGAAAATGTGTTACAACATAATGGTGTAATGGTGTAGAGAAGCTATGAACCTACATGATAACAAAGAGATAAATATTATATGAGAGGCATAAGACCGTAATTCCTTATACACTTATTCCCCTTTTGTAATATTGTAAGTATACTCCTTGCATCTGAGAGATTACATTGGTTAGTGAAGGAAGTGATACATAACACAAATCACAACATGTGAATTATGAGAGTGTAGGTGTGAATTTAAATGATTTAGTTTAAAATTCATCATTTATACATGAGGATACTCCTAGATAGGATTGCATAAGAGGAATGAATATATTTGGCACACACTCAAGGAAAAAACATATGCACTGTGCACTCTTTCCTACATATTCTAAATTCTAGAAACCTTTTGCATGTGACCTACATTCACTTATATTCCTACATTTTACATGAAGGTGTGAAAATATTTGTGTAAGGAATATAACAAGTCTCTATTCATAAGTGCACATAGATACTTTGTTGATGGGTGGATCTATGGTGATTACCAGCCTTGGGTGCTTGAAAGGATCATCTATGCACTATATTATCCTTGAGAAACCTAATACTACATAATTTAAAAGATATTTTATGCATGGCCCACTGAGCTTTATGCAGGTTGGGGTGACCTAACGTTTTAACACTTTTGGTGAACTATGTAGGTTGCTTGCTTGATAAAAATGAATCAAGTGGACTCTAAAGTGATTCATTGAGTCATCTGGAGATATTTCATTCTTTATCTTGAGTGAAACTAATTTCATCAAGCCTGTCTAGATTTGGAAGAGACTAAGATACCTTTAACAAAAAAAGAAAAATAAACAACTATTTCAAATGCTACTTAGAGGAAAATAAAACCTATAAGAAGTATAATAACACACAAGCACTTGGAGGAAATGAAAATAATCCAAATAATAGCATTAATGTGTAGATCTTATGGAAAATAAAATTATTACAATCTATTATGTACAAGCTGAAATCAAGGGCCTCAATCTACCTAGGTCAAAATAAAAACCTATGTGGTCACCTTTACTATGTGCAAGCCTATTTCCAAAAGAAAGGCACAGATGGGTAAAGAATTTATTCCTAAGATGAAAATATAAATTTATAGCTTCTAAGAGGATGGGCTCAAGAATGAACACTGACTTAGGTCATTCCTCCTTAATTGGTAGGCTCCTTTGATTATATCAACATTGATCCTTTGAGTTAAATATGTACTTTAGAATCTCACCTAAGAAGTACTTGAGAGGGTGAAAATTAAGTCCACTCACCACTATAATATCCTCCTCATCTTTATGATATATTCTAGGTTTGGCCTCAAAAGAGGACATATGCTACTTTATGGGAGGTTGAGACCAAAATAGGCCTATATTATGTTATAGGGGTGCAAAAAAATTAATATAATCATCCAAGAGTTGATATCCATCATTTAAAAATATCAAACAAGTCAGTACCTAACCCCTATGAGAATAGACATAATGGACTTCCCCCTTCCTTCCTCTTGACTTGATTGTCAAAGTTGTATCCCTAACCTTAACCACATGATAGTTTGCCTGAAGAGGAACATAATGTAGCTCTAGGATATTAAACAAGTCATACAACTCACCACCACCTATTGGCATCTATAGACTAATTTTGAGATGATTGGGGTGTCCCTCCTAAATCATGAGGTCCCATATACCATTTTGTTCATCCTCAAGGTATCTTCCATCATGTAAAGTAGAATCTCCCCAAATAAGTTGATAGTCCCAAATTCTCCCTCCTTCTTAGACATTTCCTTTGGATCAACAATGAGTACACTTATTTATTATTCAATAGTGGGAGAGAGTTCCCAAAACATGTTGGAAGTCTAAATTTTTTCTCATGAATGGAATTTAAAGCCTCATTCTTAAGGACCACCTCCTACATGAGAACAAATCTAGGATGACTAAAATGATTTTATTCCTACTACTCTAGATCTGATTTTTTTAGTTTAGTAGTAGAAAGAGGCTTTCCAATAATTATCTCCTAATCATCCTTAATTAAGATATCATCCTCTTCACCTAAATTATATTAATTTATTATCTATACAACTATCCCTCTTTTGAAAGGGGAGATGATGGGAGGACATGATATTTCAACTAGTGAGGTAGGAGTATCATTAACTAGGTTTGAAATATTGAAATCATGATGCTTAATCCAATAAGGATACACTAGTTGGGTCTGAGGTACTTGATGAAGAATGGGTTTTTGAGAGGGTCATTTCTGAGGTATCATAGGCTAAGTTCACATAGGTATAGGCTCTCTCAAACAAAGAGGACCTATAAAAATTTGGATTTTGAAAATGGTAAGCATAGTTAAATGCTTAAAAGACTCCCCCTACCTAAATATTGGGACTTTGAATGTATAATCTCTCCCTTTCATGGGTTGGTCCATAGTTTTAAGAAAATCTCACTTCAAACTAGGAAAGGCGGGGACTATATGAGCCCCAATTTCTTATGTTTGCTTAAGTAGTTGATGAATCTAATATTCCTTAGCTATGATTTTCCTAGCCAATAATTTATCTTCATACCTTTTTTGATCTTTCATCTTATGCTTTTTAACTTAAGCTTGGTAAGTAAACTCTTCCTATTGCTTACTATAATACATATCTTTGTTAATCTCCCTTATCTACTAGGTGAAGTCTATCAGGAAATATTTGATGCATTTCTAGGGTTGGTTATAAGGGTAAAATGTTGAATAGGAGTATCATATCTCTCACAA
The DNA here is from genome assembly GCA_037957365.1 of Torreya grandis. Lineage (NCBI taxonomy): Eukaryota > Viridiplantae > Streptophyta > Pinopsida > Cupressales > Taxaceae > Torreya > Torreya grandis. The sequence goes on from JARHVA010000647.1 coordinate 4,373,315, forward strand.
AGCTAGTTGGAAACATGATTAGGTTGCCACATGGGTTGAACTAGAGTGGGAGGGAGGTGAAAATTATGAGGCTATTATCTTGATAGTCTATGCCAAATTTGGGTAAAACCAAGAGTACTTCTATCTTGATATGGGAAATGGGATGGCATCAAAACAACATTCCCATGGAATAGGGGGTGAAAAGACATATTTTAAGGTGTTAAAACTACTTAAACTAGTAAATTTTACATTTAGAGTCAATAGGTGATTTGAAGAGTGTATTAACACTTAAATTACTGAGATTAGAATTAATTTATTAGATAAATTACAAACTTGGTCTTACTAAGCATGTCAAAAATTGTTATCACTTGAAATATGCACCCATTGAAATGGAATAATTGGTTCAGTGAGATAATGAGATTGTCCCCCAAGGTGTGGGACTCCTTTACTTCTTGGAATAAACTATGGAGAAGGATATCTTCTTTATAATATAAGTGCATCTTGTTTAAGACTAGAAATTGGACCTACAAAGAGTATAAAGGAGATATATTACTAATGATAAACCTAATATTTTTAGGGGAAAAGGGGAAGTGAAAGTAAGAGGTTTGATGAAAGGGAAAATAGTGATGCACCAAGAGTAGAGAGATCACCTCACCTACTTAAGGGAACAATAAAACTATGGAACTACAACACATAGCCTTTAAATTAGACACCTACTACATAAGTGTTTTGTATGAAGGTATGTGAACACAATGCAAGATTACGAGGGATGATAAATGTTCCATAGATAATGCCTATGTACATCTACATATATAAAACATATGACCTAGATAGGATTATGATTCCATGTAGAGGTTGAAAGGGAGGGAAAAAATGAGAGGGATGGACATCAACAAACAAATATAAATAATTGTTAATATAAATAGTTTGCAGAGCATGAAGATAGGTAATTTAATTTTTATTAATTTTGAGGCCTAATCTAATATTACAAACTTGAAAGGGAATATAGTTTTTATACCAATGATAGGGATACATATACAAAAAGAAATTAGGGATTTTATAGGGCTAAACAATACCATGCATAGTTAATTTAGCATTTGATATTGTAGATAGGAACTTTATTCAAAAGTAAACACTCAAAACTCAGGAAAACTATACTCGTATGAAACATCCAATGTGATCCATGCTAATTCAATTTTGGGATGATAATATGGTCATAGAGGTATATGAAGGGTCATTCTTGGATCTTTAGGCAATCTACATGAGCATCAAATACATAAGTACATTGTTGTAGTTGGAAGAGGTATGTGTGCATGTTATATCCACTTACCTAATACCTTTTCATCTAATTCTACTCTAATTCCACCTTCACCAATGTCCAATCAGGTCCAACTACCACCTTTGCTTATTACCACCACCTGTCAATCCACCTAGACTACTTCTTGATGTGGAGATTATGTAAGCTTTCTTTATATTTTACCATGACATCTTTACGCATGTGGTGGATTTATACATGCATCATTATTAGGATCATAAACACACTAAATAATTTCAACTTTAGACTTTACTATTTTTTTTTCTTTCTATACATGTAAGCATATGTGCAAATAATCTATGCTGAAGGAGAGCATGCACCTTCCATGATTCCTATAATCTTGCTCATTCTCTATGCATGGTTTGCACCTATTTATCTTTGGCATTATGATTTATTTATTTAATATAAAATCCAAGTGCATACTTACATCATGTTTTTTCTATGTGATGGGATTGATACTTGATGCATCTTATGCAAAGAGTGCACACAAAAGGTTTTGTAGGAGGATGAGCATTACAACATAATGGCATAATAGTGTATAGAAGATATGAACCCACATGATGACATGGAGGGAAATATTTTATAATATTCATAATTACTTAATCATTTATGTGCTTAGTCCCCTTTGGTAATATTTCAAGCATGCTCCTTTTATCTTAGATATTACATTGGTCACCAAAGGAAATGATACACAACATAGATTGAAACCTAGTAATTAAGAGAGCACAAGTGTTTATTTATATAATTTAGCACATAAATTCATTATTTATTCATGAGGATCCTCTTGGATAGGATCATTTTAGAAGAACAAATATATTGGGTAAGTACTCAAGGTTGGAAACTACACACTACACACTCTTTCCTATATAATATGAAGTATGGGAACCTTTTTAACACGACTTATGAATTCTTATAGTCCTATATAATTTTTTTGTGTGCCAATCTACCCTGATTATTGGCATTGGGTACTCATGGGGAAGATCTATTCACAAGCCTACCCCTAAGAAACTTGATACTACATAAGTATGAAGACCTTATATGTAGGTTTTTATGATCTTGACACAATTTGGGGTGACATAAGGGGTAAATAGGTCTATTTATCTAGGGTTAAAACTGAATAATATGATGTACCAAGGTTTTATATAAGTATCATAGGTTCCCACATAATACATGGAACATGCAGTTGAAGGCAAACTTATCACATAAAAATAACAACTTTATCATCTACATGAGACTGGTGGTCCCTAAGTACAATAGTAAACTACTCTTCTATCTAGTTATAATTCTCATGTATAAATATCATGTAAAATAATCTATTTAATCCACACTTATATACACATCCTCATAGTCCATTTAAATCCTTGATACAATTATGCATTCTAGTTTTTTTAGCTATGTTTGTGTTTCATTGGTGTTTTCCATATTTAAAATATTTCCAAATGTAATAAATACATAAAGTTTGTGTCATTTATTGCATATCTGTAACATTCTAATTTTATGCAATATTTTGTCTAATTAGGTAAATAGTTCACCTATTTTATAAAATTTGATAAAACATATTGGTAAACTAGTCTATTATTGGAATGTTACAAAACCATAACCATAGATGTTACTCTGGTTTCTATCCTCCTATTTATTATTTCCAGTGTTTTATTTTAGGGTTTTTAAATATAGTAAAATATTGAATATAATAATTTGTTAAAGATTTAATTTCATATTTTATGCACTCTAAAATATATATTTTTACCTCTCTTCAAAGAACTGCTAGATTAAGTGGTATTTCAATTGATTATACTTAGATTCCTTTTCTATAAAAAGCATAAGGTGGATAAGATCAAACATATATCTTAGGCTTAAGATATTAATACATATAGTGAACATGTAGAGTGAAATGAAACTACTTTACATCATGAAATGATCAATATATCCTTGGTCCTTAATATGAACACAAATATGTACTCCTACCTATAGGTGATGAACAACAAGAGTTTAAAAAAGTAGAAATCATTAAGCTATTTTTAGAAAGGTTCCATGAACAACCTCTTGGATATCATACTATTTTTAAGACACTTTAAACATAAAAGGTTCAAGTATTCCACCATCACTTTAGACTTATCATCCCATGGGTATAAATTTTATACAACCATTTACTATGGGGGAAACCCAAGGGATGAAATATATTAATATTCCAATTCCTACTCAGTCATTGGGAATACTACCTTTTCTTAACACACATTATTCTTATCCCTATGTATAATCCCTTATGAATGAGATTAAATATCTAAAAACTAAGGTGTTACATTTCAATCAAGGGTATTCAAAACATAATCATGAACCATATTCTCACATTTTATTTCACACTCCATTGGAACAATATATAGTAATATATCCTCTAACTACAAGTTTTATGGCATTCAAGCTTAGACTATAAGATGGAAAGGGTGAACCCAAATAAAATTTGAGATCCTTCGATGTAGCATGTTTAGACCACATGTCTAATGACATTTTATTTAATAAGTTATTCCAAGAAGTCTAAAAAATTATGCATTATAATGGTTTTATAATTTACCTCATCAATCATTTCATGCATTCATTCCATTGGATACTATGTTTTTATCTCAATTTTCAATAAATAAAATTTATAAGATTCAATATGATTATATTTCTAAATTCAAACAAAAAATATAATGATCCATATCACAAAATATTCTTAAAGTACAAGACTATGTTATATAAAATGACAAGTCCTATGGAAGAAATAGAATTACATGATATCTTAAAAAATATTTTTCTTCCAGCCCTACATGAGTCCATAATGTTTATGAAATTTGTATCATTCACATATTTGTGCATAAATTAAAGTCAAATTATTGGAAACAAATAATATTAATTATGAAACCAATTTAGATTCCAATACAAATAGTTCAAGTAAGCCACCATACATTGTAATGTCAACAAATAATAAGAACAATCAAAAGGAAATAGTACAAGTAGTTTTATATCCCACTTCATGCATTGTCTTATTAGCCCCTCTTATGAGATAATTTACAAATCTAATATAAGATCCATATAAATTCCTCAAAACACTATTAGAATGCAATCTCATATCTCTCCTTCCAATTAAAGATTTTATGTGAATAATCCTCTTCAAAAATGGTTTTATTAGATTTTTTTTCCAATTTTCATAAGGCACTAGAGCACACTAATAATAGATGTATCAATTTGAGGTGTAATATTTGGGATTTTATAGATGTAAACATATTTCATGTGGGCACACTAATAAATAGTTTGAAATCAAAACCAAGTGAGAGCAAATCAATGAAAATATTTAGTGGTTCTTTTATTAATCAAGTATATAATGAGATGTGAAACACATCATGAGTGAATTATAGATACAATTCACACCCTCCACTAGTTTCTTACCATTCTCATACTGAGGTACCACATTATTTAAAAAACATAATTAGAACCAACTACACAATAGTTTCATCTAGGCCACTCATCACATTTATACAACATGATATAGTAGATGGTGACCTATATCTTCACTCTTTGTTCATTTTATCTCATATTGATTACTATCATATTAAGAGTGTTGTGATTGATAATGGTTCATGTGTGAATATATGCACAATCACACTTATTAATAATATTGGATACATAGATTAGGATTTTCTCCCCACCATAATGGTAATAATAGGTTTTAATGGTCACATTAAGAGCTCCATAAGTGAGATTACATTAGCATTAAATATTTGTACAACACATGTGGGCATTATATTTATAGTAGTGCATAGTGTATCTATCTTTGACATATTATTAGTGTTGGAGAGTTGTCAATGATGTCATGGAGATATCATAGAGGTGTCCTAGTTAGTGGATGAAGTTCTTTGATATCCTAAGTAACAATTACAAAGTATACAATGTGATTTTTATAGTGTACTTGAAGTTTACTTGGTTAATATTTAGTTTTTTCATGGTTGGAGAGGTTTAAGGATGAATATGGTGATTTAATTATGTGTAAGGGGTCCTACTAGTGGTCAAGGATGATTGGAGAGATTGTTTGTATGAGTATAATTCATCTAGTAGTCCATAGTTTTCATCTAGATAGTTTGGGTCTAGTAGCAAAAAATTTAAGAAGGTAGATTGATGACATCACCTAATATTACCACATGTGGATGAGTTAGGAGGAAATGGTCACATGAGCTTGTTAATTTTTATGCACACAATTTTAGGTTATGTGATGTAGTACATAAAAATACATGTGGGTGCAAAGTTGGGCTTCTAGACATTTTGATAGTATTTTCCCATACTTAACCATATTGTGGTAAGATGAGTTGAATAAGCATATTGATGAAGTTATATCTCACATCTGTGGATGTTTTAGGAGAAGGTGATCATATGGTTTTATTCAATTTTGAGTCTAGTTTATTTGAGCTAAATAATAGATCATGTGATAAGCATGACAAAATTTATGTATGTTCAAATTTGATCTCCTCGACAAGTTTTTAGCATAGTTGGCTCTATGATAGAATATTTTGAAATGGCATTTTAATGGTGATATATCTTGCACATGTGATTTTTTCAAGATCAATTTGACATATTGTTGGATTATCCTATATAAGGAGATCATATGGTCTACATTTGAGATCATGTGAGTAAGCCAAAAATAAGTTATTGGGGTGCAAATTTGGCCTCCTAGGCATATTTGAAAGGTTCCCATACATAGTAATTTTTTCACATTAAAGTTCTATCAAGATTGATAGAGTTCTTGCTATAAGTAGTTAGGAAGTAGCGAGATAAGGACAGGTGCATGATATTTAACACTAAGTAGAGATAAAGATAAAGCTTCTTCCAAGGATAAATGATGAGTAAGAGATCTTATAGATAGAGATCAATGGTGCATATTAAATTCAAGAGGTTAAAGTGATAGTCATCTAGCATTACTAAAGTGAGGACAATCTTCAAGAGATTGACATAGCATGTGGAGTTAACATTACAAGATTGCATGAGATGAGGTCAACATGATTCAATTTTCATATTTGAGAATTGAAAAATATATGTTAAATATAAAACAAGATCAATGGTGTGCATTTGATCTAAGCAGTGAGGACATGAGATGTGAGCTTAGTGTTTGAAGTTTAATTGTGACCATTGACATTTAATTTTTTTAATTTTAACAAAGGGAAAAACTAGTCTATGTATTTTGGATATAACATTTGATCCAAGATGAATTTGCTGATGACGTAAAAATAAAAAATGAATAAGACTCTATGGAGAATATAATGAACCTAATTTGAAGATATAGAAGTGTGTATAAACAAATATATTAAGTTTCTAAGTTGACTATGTGTTCATACAAGAACTATAAGTAACACGAGAAGAATGTTCATGTTTGTTTTGATATTTCATTGATTATTATTAATGAATAAAATATTATTAAGTGTTTTAGATTACATGAGGATTCTATTTAAGTATTTTGGAGGTGTGATTAATCTATCTTGAGTATGAATAATGCTTAAGAAGTTGACAATATGTTTAGTAATGGTGTTCCTATGTATAAGGTCTCTATTTGAGTTGACTGAGCATATGAAAAAGTGAGAAAAGGTTATTGTAATCATTTGAGGATATCATAAGGGTCATGTGGAATAGGTTCATGTATTTTTAAGTGGTCCTTTTTCTTAGTTTTCTTGATATAGTATCAAAGAGTTGAATGGGTCTCTATAGGACCTAAAAGTGACTTAGGCCTATTTGAAAGTGTGTTGTGCTTATGTTTAACCCATGTGAGATGCCTTAAGGGTGAAGGCATGTATTTTGGACAACAAGAAATACTGTAATATTTTCAATTCATGATTTCTCTATATATAGTGAAACTAAATGTGTTGATTTCAAGACTGAAAGTGAGAGAGACTTGTGTAAGGTGGATGTGGTTTCTGTAGTAAAGGATAGGTAGTGTGCATGTTGGTTCAGTTAATGAGTAGAAAACTTTTTGGAATATGTGTATGAATTTTAGGTCATGTTTCTAATGTTAGAATAGTGCTCTTCCAATATGAATATATTTTGAGTGAGAAAGGAGAGAGATTACGGCATGCTTATGTGAAAGGTCTGTTTGAGATAGAGAGAGAGTTTGTCTAAGGATTAGAAAATTGAGATACATGATTAGGTTTTAAAGACATCATTTATTAGGAGGATGTATTAAAATTAGGGTATAAAGTACTTGGTCTTCCTTATGGGTAGTTTATCCTTGTGAAATAGGTGTTTCACTAAATACCTTTGGCCAGGAGGATATGATCAAGGTTTTTTGGTCTATAAGAGTTGATCAGTCTCTTTTTTGTAATTTCTTATAAGATAGTAGTATATTTGTGTTGCAATATTGAGAGTGGGTTTTATTCCCCATGAGAGTTTCTCATAGGAACTATGTGTTATGTGTTTGATCTTTTGTATGCATTGAATGTATGATCTCACTTGTTAATGTTTCTTGATCAAGTTCATATATGACAATTGATTAATAGTTTAAAGGAACATGATTGAAATTAAAATATATAGGCTTAATAATTCACCCTCATCTTATTTATTGTACCTATAAAAATTATTTTAATATCAGGTCCTTTTGTAAAGGCTTAATAGATTGAAGTTGATCTAAGGTACAATATTGGTAGTCATCAATGAGGTTTTTTTACTAAGCAAGCACTGATGTTCAATAGATCTAATTATGTATTTTGGAGTGCAAAGATAAGTACATACATTATGTACCTAGGTTTTGATGTATGGAAATATATTATGGATGGTTATTCTAATCCTTACTATTCCCCGAACTACTGTTACAAACAAGTTGTTTTAGAACAATTTAAAGGAAATGAATGTCATCACTTATGGTCTTACAAAAAATCAATTTTCTAAGGTAATCCATTGAAATTATAATAAATATACATGTTAAAAAATGCAAATCATTTATGAAGGAGATTTAAAGGTCAAGCTTGCTAAGTTGTAGACTCACAAAATGTAATTTGAAAGTCTCAAGATGAATAACTATGATAATGTGGAATCCTCTCTATAGAGATTTGATGAGATTTTGAACATCATCAGAGGTCATGAAGAGAACCTTGAATAAGATCATATTATTTAAAAGGTATTGAGGTCTCTATCACCCAAGTTTGATCCAAAATTATCTAATATAGAAGAGAGTCATGTCCTTACTCAATTGAAGATGAATCAATTGAGTGGCACCCTTAATATGTATGAGATGAGGAAGAATGATGATATAACACCAAAAAAGAAAGCAACTTTAAAGATTGAAATGAGGACAAAGAAGAGTTTCCAAGATAAGAAACTCAAGGAGGATGAAATTCTTTATATATATGAGGATGAACTAATTGCTTTTATTTCAAGAAAATTGATAACAAGTTTAGGTAATTATGAAGGTAAGATACCCCTAAAATGTTTTAATTATGGTGAGATAGGACATTTTACTAATACATGCCATCATAAGTATAATAAGGATGATGATGAAGAGTATGATCAATGTCATGATGTTGGAAAGAGAACATTCAGGTTTGATAAAAGCAAAACTATATTCAAAAGGTTTGATAATAAGAATTACTTCAATGATAAAAAGAGTCTCTACACCAAAGAATATTGTAGATCATTAGATAAGAGTGATGATTGTGACACAGAATATGATCATGAAGATGATAGTCCTATTAAAGATAGATCCATTTTTATTGTTGAGGAAGGAAGTTGCTCATAGAAAAAGGAGTCTACTTGGAGTGATTTAGATGATGATGAAGATGAGGTGGACTATGAGACTGCATTGACTAATGCTCATGAACAACTGAAGATTGATAAGAAGATCAATAAGAATATGAAATCTAAAATCAAGATATTTGGGGAGAAATTTAGTGTGTTTGAGGCAAGAATGGATGAATATTCCAAGGAGCATGAATATATGGTCATAACATCTCAATTATCAATTAGAAATCCTTTTTACAAGCCTAAAATCTAAAGAAGATGAATGTGCAAGGTATGTAATTAAAAATGAGTCATTGAAATCTTAGTTAGAGACATTATCTAGTAAGGTTAAATAATTTATGAGATTTTAAAAGAGATTAATTGATATATACAAAATTCTAAATGATCAAAAGCATACAAGTGATAAGACAAGTCCTTGATACAAAGAAGAACCAAAGACTGCAACTCAAGACAAGATGAAGACTAATGTGAACAAGGATAATCAACCTTTGAGGATAAATCATCAAATAAAGAATGAAGGTGTTGGTAGAATGAATATAAAATATATTAGATAACCAAATGCCATGAGGTATCAAAATTTCAATTGTTACTTCTCTAATTTTAATTAGTTTAGACACAAAGCGAGAGATTGTAGAAAATCTATTAAGAATGATTTTTTATTGAACTATGATGGGGGTCATTAGTCAAAAGGTATGAGCAAGGTTGATTACCTCAATTATCATGATATAGGACACTTTTTAAAACATTTTCCATCTAAGTTAAGACAAGTTGAGTTTCTATTAAGGAGTATGGTTTTCTATAGCTATGAACAGAGAGGTCACATTGTTAGATTTTTTAAGCAAAGGCCTACAAGATAGAATAGGTTTTATCAGGCTCCTAGAGTGCAAGACAGAAGACAAGTAAACTCATGGACACCAAAGGTGGTAAGTAATAATTATGATTAATCTATAGGTCCAAGTAATTTATTTTCTATGGTAAGGAATGATAGAGATGTTGAAGAGTGCCAAGAGTTCTCATTAACTGCTTATGTTGAGAATCAAGAGACCAAGCTTAGGGAGAAGACAAAAGTATTAGTTAAGGCTAGATCTAAGGTAACTATGGATATAAGTGAACATCTTATTATTATTGATAAATCATAATCCAAATAACATAGATTTTTTATGCTTAGTGATGAGGTTCAAGACTGCATGGCTAATTATTCAAATAGAAAAGTATGCCAAGATTCCATAGTTGCTTCATGTGTTATCAATTATATCTTTGAAGAAAAGGAGAGTTATATAGAAGAATAAACAATTTTCATAGTTTATAATAAGAATAAGAATAAGAATAACAAGATCAACAAGTATTATATCTATAAGAGGATTCTAGTGGTTATTGAGGAGATATGGGCCACTTCTGGGTTCACTTTGTTTTAGAGCATTATGGTGCAAAGAATGTCTCTATCTATGCTTCTTAAGAGACTCCTTTTAGTGGAAAATCAAGTGTTTTTATGATTTTATTGAGATGGTCCTATAAGACTAGAGCTAAATATTCTTAGTTGGAACATGTATGTCTAGTTGAAAAAATATTGAGGTGATGTCATGATGTTGATAATTCTATTTGGAGTAGTTTGCAATGTCAGAATAAAGGTTCCCATATGGTAAAGGAGGATTTTTTATTTATCAAGATGATATTTATACATAGAAAGGAATATTGACCTTATTCTAGCATGTTCCATGTGGTTTTGTGATTTGAAGGCATGTTAAAGTCAATTTGGAGATTTTTGTTAGCTCTCAAATTTCTTAGTTTTTGGCTTAAGGACAAGCAGACCTAAAATGGGTTATATTAATTCTATGTTACCAATGGTTTGGAATCTCAAATATTGGTATATAAGTTTGTAATAGGTGTCTCCAAGTGTCCAATAAGTGTCAAAGGTGTGCATTGACTAGAAGGAGGTTTGTTGACTTTGTTTGTTTTGAGATTCTAGGGTTTTGGGCTCTACTAGAAAAGTGGTATAACTTATGAGTTGAGGTTTTAGGATTATTAATAAGTTGAATGGTCCAAATTTGTTATTAAATCAAACTTCACAAATATTTTAAGGTTTTTAGTTCTCAATTTATTCTTGTTTATGTCAATATGGAGGGTTAATTAGCTAATAGGTTTGTGAAGGAAGTATGTTGTAGAGGATGAGCCTAGTAATGAAATTGGTTTGATTCATGGGGAATATGAGATTGGTCTAGATATGAATTTTTAGGTCTTAAATATGTGTCTACTAAAAATTTTGGGCTCTACAAGTTTCAGTTAGGGCTATGATTTAATAATTTTGGGAATATTGGAGTATTATTCCTAATTGAGTTAAAGGGTCTAAATAGTAAAATTAGTAAATAAATATGTAATGATTAATATAATAATTTGTGTAAATTATATTTTAATTTTGACCTTTCTAAAAATATAAATAAGATGGATAAAATAAGACTTAGCTAGAAATTGTTTGATACAACTGAGACAAGGTCTGAGATTCACTATGCAGGACTGAGACACTATTACAAATTGAGATATGACATTAGTTTTATGATTTTATCGGAGAAAAAAAGTGGATAGGAGTGGTACCACTACTGAAATCCACCTCTATTATTATTGTCTTGAATATCTAAGCTTTTTGGGTTTTGTTTGTCAAGTCTATCTGACTGTGTCCCTAAAGTGTTGACAGTTGGAAGTCTATAGAGCTCCTTATAGAGAAAATTTTCTCTTCAAAACATATACACCATTGTGATTTGAATAATTTCAAGAAATAGGGGGATTAGTGTGTCTAAGATTCACTAAACATGTAACCACACCCCTTGTGTGGGCACACTGCCTATATACCAATACTTTGAAGAGGTATCAAGCGATATGTAATTCTCCCACTTGATGTGCTTTGTTAAATTGATTGTATGAATATGGAAAATGATAAACTAGCTATGATTAAGGTGGTTAGGGAATGTCGTATGTATCTGAATAGGCTTGTAAGTATATTGGTTGTTTGTATGTAGAGAATAGGGAATATTACTTGAGTAGTCTTGCTTGTATTCTTGATTACTTAGTGATATTTTCCAACCCTTTCCAAATAATCTTTGAATGAGATTTTATAAGGATTTATTGGTAATTGGTTAAATTTACTCACATTAGGTTGACAAGGAGAAGGATGGAGAACCATAATAAATTGACTATTAGGGCCAAAAATATACTTGGATAAGATAATTGAAAGAGAATATGAATGGTACCAATGCTATATTCGAAGTGTGGTGATATTGTCTTGAGCTGAAGGGACCTGGGGGGATGGATTAATCATGGAAAAAGGGGTTTGGCTTAACTAAGATCAAGTTTAAAAGACTATAGATGACTGGGAATTATTATAAATATACCTATACATGAGAGCAAGCAAAAGGGACCTAAGGATTATTTATCATTATCCATGCTCAAATTATAAATTTTTGCATTTTATATGACTACATTCCCCCCCCCAGCTTTATTCTAGTGATGTAGCAAAGTGAAATACTAGGACAAAGGAAAACTAGAAAGCATACTTAAACTTACCTATTAGGGTGAAGCTCATGAAGTTATATGATGCTAGGTATACATAGAAAGAGCACATTGTGAAGTATGAATATGCAATAAAAATAAAAAGTAGATTAGTTCTTACTATATATTCTATATCTAAAATAATAATTTATAAAGCTAGGTAAGAGAGAGAGGAAGAGAAAGGAAAGAATACACCTCACTAGGTATGTGGACCAATATAAAACCTAATGTGATGTCGAGTGATGTTGGATGATGTTAAGTAATGTTAGATGATGTTGTACCAAGAGTAATATTATGAATAGAGATAAGTACTCAATTCCTCAAAATTGTCTCAAGAATGTAAAGGTTATCCCTTTGGCTCCATCATTTCCCATTAAGTGAATTAGGTGATCATGCATGTGTTAATCAATTTTTGGACTATGTGTCTAATCCCTTTCAATAGATGGCTCAATAATTCAAAGGATAACTAGTCTTTGGGATTCATCATTGCCCTATGAAGTGAAGTTATAAATTGATACTGATATTAAATGTGTGTCAATTTAGATAGCTCCTAAATCCCATGAATGATCTATAATCTAATGATGTTGGCATGGATAGTCAAATGTATGCTAGAAACTAGGCCACTCTTGGCCACTCTAAAATATGTAGATTAGGCTTGCATGAAAGCCACTTGGAAACAAGTACACTAGACTTATATGAAAGCCACTCTAACATGTGGAAGTAAGGCTTGTATGAAAGCCACTAAAAAATGATGCCAACCACCTATAGATGAAATAAGACATGTAACTACTAAGAATGATTAGGTGATGTTGAACTTGAAAATAAAAGAAAAGAAATATATCATGCACATTTCCCCCAATCATTGGTGTCTAAAATGTGGATTCTAGTTTGGAAGTTATAGCAACTATCATATCTATAACTAGAAGTGAGAGCCATCATGCCTCACATGATTCCCCCTATATTTGGATTTTTTGAACAAAAGTGTACTAAAAACTACTAACTTTGAACTAGTCTAACTATGCAAAACTATAGCTAAACTTATTTGTTTGTCTACTTCTAGAAAGTCTAGTTTTTTTCTATTTGTAGAAGAGCACTAAAAATGGATAGTAGTGGCACCAACACTATAGTCCAATCTTCACACTATTATATTGGGCCAAATTTGATGACTATTTTGACATTTTCACTATCTACCTAGTCGATTCTAACTATTTTGATGTTTGGTTATTATTCTAGGTGTTCTAAAAGTTGGATTTTTCACTATTAGGATCTCTGATCTCTATGACAAAACCCTTGTTTATTTTTGCCTCTTCTAAGGGTAGGAATAAATACCCTAAAATGACTACCCTTAAAATAAAGAGCTTTGTAATTTTGTTATGTTTCAAAGAAACATTATATATCAATGATAATCAACAAGATATCTCAAGATATAACATGGTTTGTAATGAGAGAATATCATATCAATAGGGTTATTCCTAGATAGATATAATATTGTAATAGCATATGTAATGTAATAAATTAGAACTAGAAGTCTGGTTAGTTGTTAGTTGGAAAGTAGGGATGGAGCATGATGTCCATCATGGCATCTAAGATAGAAAGATAATGAATGATGTGGATCATGGCATTACAAACAATGAGAAGCAAATAAGCGACAAACACACAACAAAAGAAGAAAGAAGCATACAAAGGTGGCCAAGAAAATAAGGGACATGAGCACATGTTACTCAAATTGGAAGGGAAGCATACAATGCATATTTAATTGCCACATACACATATAATTGAAATGAGCAAGGTTGGTATGAGGGCCACAATCACATAGAAGAGTACGGGTAAAGGACATTGGCAAATGTCTTAAGGCACACACATGAATAGAATCAAAAGACATTGTAAAATGTCCTAAGGCACACATAAGACATAGAAGCAAAGGACATTGTCAAATGTCCTAAGGCACATACAAGAGACAAATAAGAATTGAAAAATGCAATCACAACTAGCTATGCAAAGCAAGAAAGGAAAGCATGTAAATACTAGAAATACAATCACACCTAACTAATCAATGAAAGAAGTGAGAGTATACAAGATATATTAGTAAAATATTAGGTCTATGCTAAGAAATACATAAGTTTTATATACTAGTGAGTATCGATAGAGTAATCTATATAAGCTAGTAAGTAATTTACATTAACATGATAACTAGAGTCTGTGGTGTATGAATGACATAACCTGGATGGTGTAGTCATGTAGAAGATGACCCTAATGAGTATGTATATTGATGTATGTCTTGATGTAAAATTCATATGCCCCATCAATGGGTAGAGTGAATAAATCAAAGAGCTAGATGTCACTGCACACACTCAAAGGAGATCAAGTGAAACATCGTAATGTAGATAAATTGACAAACAATAACATAAAACAACAAATGTAAGTCTAGCATGATAGTAGAAATGTAAAGCATGGATGAAGTATATAATCAAAATATTTTTATTGTTTTGACATATTTTAATGTTTTTATATTTTTAAATTTTATATTATTTTTGAATTTTTAAATGTTATATTGATTTTTTATTTTGAGATATTGAGCTATTTACAATCAATCACATGAAGACTATGTAAAAGAGATTGAAAAACTATATATAAGTAAGAAAAAATAAAATATGTAAAATAAATATTGAGAAACTATGTATAAGTAAATTAATAAGGGATAATACTAAATGATGAGTCTCATGGGAGACTCCCAATCATGGTCTCTTATATCAAGTACAAGAATCATGCAAGATCATGAAGCATGATGGGAATGTTGAGATTGTGGCTTTGAAAGATGTATATGCTATAAGTGTTATAAAATATCTAAAGTAGAAACCATGTTTTGGGTCCCCCTATAACTCTAATAAGTGGATAAAACTATAGGTCTCTTATGGATCCATTTATTAGTAAGAGAAGCTCTTTGAACATGTGCTCTATGAGTAGATACATGAGATTTTAATGATATTACCTTGGGTGTGAACACTGTAACTAGAAACTATCTACAATATTGAAGCTATGGAGGTGTATTAACTCACTATGTTGATTATGGATTCCTCAAATGTGTCTAAATTAGAAATGGAGGAAGAACTATAATTGGTGGAGAAATTAGAACTAAAGGATGAACTGAAACTAGTGACTGCAAAGTAAAATATGGTTCTAATGTGGGAAGTGGTAACTCATATGGAAATCCACCAACTATAATAACCTAATTATCATGAATGAATTTCAAAATTTTGTGAATTTTAGAAGGCACTACTCAAAGGTTTGGAATCTATGGTCAACCAAGTAACATATCAAAAACTTCTGCATTGGGAATAATAGTGAATGGTGTGGCCAATTGTGTTGGACCAGTGTGTAGAAGAAGTTATATCTCACCCAATGAACTCTATATGTGACCATTAAGTCCACTGATAACTATGTACATTAGGGTAATATCCTACTTTGAATATCCTAAATGTTATAACAAAGTATAGTTTAAATGTTCACATTGGATCCATTGTCTATAAGAACACTATGAATATGATGATTATGAATGTAAGCTCTGATAAGGAGTGCATGATAATATAAATCATCCTTCACTATCTCTTGATCTGAGAAGGATATGGAAGGTCTAACTAGAACTCTAAAATTATATCAACCAATCATGTTGCTCAAAGGATGTGTCTCAACTAAAGGTGTCCTATATGTATCTGGTGGTGGATGTGCATGATATGCATGGTGAACCCTTTATGTGTCCCCTATCTCTTATTTATAATTTTATGGAAAGAGATTTGAGAAGATTTTCAAAGATTTATCCTATATTTTCATTTCATGAGGATTCTCAACTGAAGTGCCAATATCAATATGATTTCCATCTATGAAATATTTTATTTTGTGTCTCAAACTAATACATCTATTTTTTGTATGGCCTGGTACCCTATGAAAATTATAAAATGCATGTTGATATTATCCCCATGGAAGAGGCTTTGTTGGGTCAACCTCTAAAATAGGAGGGATAAATATGATGTTACATTCCAATAGCTACTATAAAACTCTAGCTAAAGAAATTGGTAGATTAGTGAAGGTTCACTGAGGAGATGCTAATAAAAGCACTCGCTGAGCAAGATCAGAAGCTGCATTAACTATTGGTTGATTTTGACTCTTGTTATCATTGAATTTGACTTTATATGGGACTTTGTTGTTATTATTATTTATTGTTTCTAAGATATTTGTGTACTTGAGTTTACCCATTGAAATTAGTTTGAATTCTCTTTCTTTTACTGTGTGACATAATTCATTGAAGGAAGAGAATCATTTGAACATAATTGATTCATGTAAAGCTAGTAGGAGACTATGTTTGAAGAAATATTGTCACTCTCAATCACCTATGGGGCTAGTCATCTTAGCAAAGATAGTCTTATATCAAAGAATATAATATGTGAGATGCTCATTTGACCTTTGTTTTTTTTGTGCAACTTGGGTATAAGAAACCTTATAACCAATGTTAATGGTAAAATGAGCTAGGAACATGTCAACTAAAGGATTTAATACATTGACTAACTAATTTAGTAGAATGTAGAACCATTGTAAAGTATAATCCTTTAGGCTTTTTGGAAATAAATTGTTAAGTATCTAGTCATTTGGTATATAGTCTAATCATGTTACATGAAAATCTCTCAAATGTGTCTCTGGATCACCCTTGTCATCATATAGAGTAAGTTTGGGTTGAACAAAACCTTGTGGTAAGGGTGTCTAATAAATGTGATGTGCCAATGGTGTATCTAGTAGAGTAAAAGAATCTAAATCCTATGTAGGTATATAAGCACCTTGCTCAAGATATAACACCTTGTATTGAAAAGATCTCATCTTTTGCACAAGGGCTACCACATCAGGCCACAAAGATGTACTAGTTGTAGCGAGTGGTATAGAGGTAGTTTAGGCTATTATAGGGGGGTTTGAGACATAGTTGCCCCTATAGTGTCATTTTCAACTAATTACTCTATGTTTTGGGAAGATTTACCTTTGTTCACTCTTTGTTGTTCTTCTTATAGTAAATTAATCATGTCATCTTGCATGTCAGGGTGTTTACGTAAGAGTTCTTGAAGTTCCCTTTTATCAGTTTAATCAAAATTGATATATTTGTCCATTATTAAAAATTTAAAGTAATTTGAGATTTTATTGAAGCTTTTGCAATAATTTGTAATAGACAAAGTGCTAAAAAATGAAAGTACTAAATATAGGAAATGTAAAGTCCTAAAAATAGTTAACTAAAAATTGGATAAAAAGGATATAAAACTCATAAACATGTTAGGTGATACATGAAAAGCCATGGGACATTGTATATGTAACTAGGGTTTTGAAAGATTATTTATTTGGATATTTACTAAGAAATTTTCAAATTTAAAGTGAATTTTTGAGTGAAATATGCGAGTAACAAATTCATAAATTTATTGGAAAATTTGTGATTTAAAGAGACCTAAAATATGTAAATAGGGTTTTTTAAAATAAATGTTTTTTAAAATTACTATTTAATTTTGAAATTTTAAGTGAATTTTATATTTTAATATGCTAGTAAAAAATCAAAAAATTATTGGAAAATTACTGGTACCTAGTATGGGCAACTAGGGTGTGAAAGAAAATTATTTTAAAATTACTAAAAAAATTTAAAATTAAATGGTAATTTATTATTTTAATATGAAGGTAAAAAATAAAAAAAATATAGGAAAAATTAGTAGGAAATTTACCAAAGGGTTTCTAGGGGTTTTATGTATAAATAAAGTAAGTCAAGTTCACCAAATGATTTACCAATTTTGGCTATATTGGAGTATTATTCCTAATTTAGTTAAAGGGTTTGAGTAGTAAAATTACTAAATAAATATGAAATAATTAAGATAATAATTTTTGTAAATTATATTTCAATTTTGACCTTTCTAAAAATAGTAATAAGATGGATAAAATAATACTTAGTTGGAAACTAGTTGATATGACTAAGACTGGGTCTAAGATTCACTATGTAGGACTGGGACACTATCACAAATTGAGATATGACATTTATTTTATGATTCTATAGGAGTGATAAAAGTGGAAAAGAGTGGAATTCATGTTTAAGTCCACGTCTACCACTATTTTCCTAAGGATCTAAGATTTTTGGGTTTTGTTCGTCAGATCTATGTGACCCTGTCCATGAAGTTTTGATAGTTGGAAGTCTATAGGTCTCCCTGTAGAGTAGATTTTGTCTTCAAAACCTATACTCCATTCTCATTTGAAAATTTCAATAAAGATGGTGTGATTAGTTTGTGTAATATTTATTAAACATGTATCCACATCCCTTTTGTGGGCATGTTGCCTACATACCAATACTTTGAAGAGGGATAAAGCCATATGTAGATCTCCCACTTGATGTGCTTTGGTCAATTTAGTATATAAATATGAAAAATGATAAACTAGATATAATTGAGGTGGATCAGGACTGGTGTAATGATTTGAATAAGCTTATAATTATATTGGATGGTTATATACAGAGAATAGGGAAGATTGCTTGAGTAGTCTTACTTATATTCTTCATTACTTAGTGATATTTTCCAACCCTTTCCAAATGATCTTTGAATGGGATTTTATAGGGATCTATTTGTCATGGGTTAAATGTAATCATATTAGGTTAACAAGGATAAGGATTGGGAACTAGAATAAACTAACCATTGGGGATAAAAATGCACTTGGATAGGAGCATCGAAAGTGGACATGAGTGGCATCGAATCTATAGTCCAAATGTGGTGATATTATCTTGAGATAATGGGACCTAGGGGATCAATTAGTCATGGAAAAATCAGGTTAACTAAGCTAAGATCAAGTCCAAAAGGCTATGGATGACTAGGATTCAATGAAAATATGCCTATGAGGGTCATAAGAGAAAGAAAAAGGGACCTAAGGGTTGGGTGTCATTAGCCACGCTTAAGTTACCAATTTTTGCATTTTATATGACTATAGGCTATAAAAAGGATAAATAAGCCTAGTTTGAAGAATATTTTGTTTTTTTTAGTTTATCTAAAAAAACAAGGTATGTTTTTTCTAAGGAGAGTTCTTAGGATAGTTGAGAGCATGTTTCCTATTTGGTATAATGCAGATGTAGAGTTGGTGGTCATGGAAGTGTCTTGAGAGGGAAGGTTGGTAAGCCTACATGGTAGTTATTCATGGTGTGTGGAGATTTGAAGATTATAAAAAATTTAAATGGATAAAATATATTAGGAGGAGTCATATCAAATATTATTGGTGATTTATATCATATTTTGGTGGTTTTTATGTGTTCTTTTTTCATTTGTTGCAATGCTTGGTTGAAGAAGAGTGTTGGCATAGACTAAGAAGAAGTTATAAAGGCAAGAAAAAGTAGGATCAAGGTAAGGGGGAGTTTGTATCATATTTTTAAGAGGTTAATTTCCTATTTATGGTCATTTTAGGTCCTTAGGATTATTTGTTACCCACATTGCATTGTGTTAAAGGGGGAGAAAGTTCATGTTATGGGATTGCTTAAAGAGAGAAGGTGAGTTGTATATTTTTGAATGATGTTTGTTGACATCAATGAAAAAGGGGGAGAGTTTTTAGTTATTTTATGGTGATATCATAGAGGTGTCCTATTTAGTGGATGAAGTGCTTTGATAGCCTACGTAATAATGATAATATGTACAACGTGCTTGTTTTAGTGTGCTTGTAGTTGGCTTGGTTGATCTTTATTTTTTGCATGGTAAGAGAGGTTAAAGGATGAGTTTGGTGATTTTAGCATGTGAAAGGGGTCCTATTAGTTATCAATGATGATTTTAGAGCTTGTGTGTATAAGTTAAATTCATCTAGCAGCCCATAGTTTTCATCTAGATATTTTGGGTCTAGTAGCATAAAATTTAAAAAGGTAGTTTGATGATGTCACCATTTCCACATGTGGATGATTCAAGAGGAAATGGTCATATGGGTTTATTAATTTATATTCATAGTTATTATGCACCAAATTTTAGGTCGTGTTATATATCACATCAAAAGATATATGGGTACGAAGTTGGGTTCCTAGGCATTTTGATAGTATTTTCCCATACTTAGCCAAATTTACAATGTGGAAAGAAGAGTCAAGTATATTGATGAATTTATATCTTGCACATGTGGAATTTTCAAGATAAGGTGATCATATGTGTTTTTTGAGTTTTTATTTGTCCTAAATTCTAGATCATGCAATAAAATGAAATAAAAGTTATGCATGTTGAAATTTGATCTCCTAGACAAGTTTTTAGAATAGTTTGCTCTATGATAGAAGATTTTGAGAAGGAATTTTATTGGTGATATATCTTGCACACACAAATTTTTTAGGAGATTTTGACATATGGTTGGCTTCTCCTATATGAGGAGATCATATGGTCCAAATTTGAGATCATTTGAGTAAGCATATAATAATTTATTGAGATGCAAAGTTAGCCTTCCAAGCATAATTCAATGGTTCCCATAGTCATTTTTGCATGTGTTAAATTTTGAGCTATATTGATGGAGTATATTTGCTCCAAAAAGTTAGGAAGTAACAAGATGAGGACATGTGTATGATGTTTAATACTAAGCATAGATAAAGATCAAGCTTATTCCAAGGATCAATAGTGAGTGTGAGATCATACAAATAGAGATCAATGGTGCATATTAAATTCAAGAGGTCAAAGTGATAGTTGTATAGCATTGATAAAGTGAGGAAAATAATGAAGATATTGATAGAGTGCATGGATTCAACATTACAAGATTACATGAGATGAGTCCAAAGTGACTAAGGTTTAATGTTTGAGAATTGGCACCTATGTATTAAAGATTGAAAAAGGCTATCAGTGAATATTTGTTCTAAAAAGTGAGAACACGAGATTTGAGCTTAGTGTTCAAAGTTTAAATGTGAAAATTGACATTTAAAATTTTGAATTTTAACAAAAGGAAAAATCAGTCTATGTATTGTGGATATAACTTTTGATCTAGGATGAATTTTCTCATGTTATAAAATAAAACATAAAGAGGACTCAATGGTGTATCTAATAAACCTAATTTTAAGATCTAAAAGTGTGTAAGAAAAAATATATTTATGTTCTCATTTGACTCTATATTCTTGTAGGACTGTAAGTAACCTGAGAAGACTCTTCGATCTTGTTTTGATATTATTTTGATATCCCTTGATGAATTAACTATTGTGGAGTGTTATAAACTGCATGAGGATTATATGTGAGTATTATGAATGTGTGATTAATCTATCTTAAGTATAAAAAATGCTTAATAATTGGACTATATATTTGATAATGGTGTTCTTATGTATAAGATATCTATTTGAGCTGATTGAGCATATGTAAAGGTGATAAAAGGTGACTATTATCATTTGAAGATGTCTTAAGGGTCATGTGGAATGGGTTTATTCATTTTTAAGTTATCCTTTGTTCTTATTTTTCTTACTATAGTATCAAAGAGTTGAATGGGTCTCCATAGGACCTAAAGGTAACTTAAGCCTTTTTGAAAGTGTGTTGTGCTTAAATGTGACCCATGTGAGATTCTTTAAGGGTGAAGTCATGTATTATTTATGATAGGAAATATTGTGATCTTGTTAATTCATGATTTATCTATATATATTGAAACCCAATGTGTTGGTCTCAAGACATGAAGTGAGAGAGACTTGTGCAAGGTGGATGTGGTTTGTGGAGTGAAGGATAGGTAGTGTTCTTGTTGGCTAAGTTAATGTGAATAATAGTTTTTTAACTATGTGTATAAACTATAGGGCATGTTCCTAATGTCATAATATATCTCTTGCAATTTGAGGATATGTGAAGAGGTCTAAGTGTGCATATGAGGATAGTTTGTGTGAAAGAGAGAGATTGTAGAATGCCTATATGAAAGGCCTATTTGATATATAGAGAGAGTTTGTGTAAGGGTTATAAAATAAATATCCATAATCATGTGTTGAATACATCATTTATAAGGTGGACTTGTTCAAAGGAGGGTCTAAAGGACTTGGTCTTCCTTAGAGGAAGTTGTTCCTTGTGAAACAAGTGTTTCACTAAATACCTTTAATCAAGAGGATATGATAAAAGTTTTATTGTTTAAATTAGTTAAAAAATATATTATTTGTATTTGCTTATAATATAGTAGTCCATTTTTGTTTCAAGCTTTAGAGTGGGTTCTATTCCCCACGAGGGTTTCCCATGGGAACTATGTGTTATGTGTTTGATTTTGTTTATGCATTGAATGTATGAGCTCTCTTGTTAATACTTCTTGATCAAGTTGATATATGTTAATTGATTAATAGTTTAAAGGACTAAAATTTAAATTTAAATATCTAGGCTCCCTGATTCACCGCCCCCTCTTAGTGATTATACCTCTAATAATTAGGATGCCATTGGATTCAAAATGTTCACATTTTTACTTCTACATTTCATAGGCGTTAAAAGACTATCTATCCTAATGAGTTCATCATAGTTTGGATTATACCATATGAATGCCCCATATAATATACAAATATAATTCCTATTGACCAAATTTGGTATACATAATAAAAGGTGCTTAGTCCAAGAGTTCAAAAGTAGACCAAGATCTTAATAGAAGAGTGACCCAATGTCATGAGGATCAAATGGAACTCGATTGGAGATCATATAGATTTTTCAAATCTTTTGAAAAACTTTAATAAATATTAAAGTGTGATATAATTGATCTTTAAGGGACATGTATATAATTGTATAGGAAGGTTCCAAGCAGGTTTCATGATGTCCAAAGCATTTAATATCATGGAATAGGTTACATAAGCCTTAGAAGATCATCTAAGCTTTGAAATATTTATTAAAGGATGAATTTTCCAAGTTAAAGAACCAGACCATTACTTGCTCATATTCTAGAAATAAATTAACTAGTTCACTTGAGCATTTTATAAATGCACCTTAGGAATCCTCATGAGCCAAAATCTTATAGCACCATAGATTTATTAATGCCAGGGACAATAGCTATAAAATTCATGTCTACATGAGCTTTCTAGCTTAATTTATGAGCATTTAAAGTAGGACCTATAACAATAGACATTGATACTAATGTCAAGTTTGAGCTTTGTAATATAACTCTTTGGGTTCAAAATGTCCTTAAATTTTTTAAATTTGATCAAGATATAATGGTATACATGATCTCACATACTGTCAGATAAGATCTAGTGGTTCGTGCTAAGGTTAAATAAGTCAAAAGTTCCCTGGGTTAAAGCCCTTTAAAGAGCTACAAATTAGACAAGAAATGATGGTACATATCAACCATGCAGAGATATAACAATGTGAGCTCAAATAAAAAGGATGTGGGTCTAATTAAAATCAATGATCAGCATTCAATCATATCAAATATTTGATGGTGTGTAGTTGATTAGAAGGAAAGAGGGCCTAATGAGATCTATGGTACGTGTGAGCTCATACATCTTGATCCACTAGTGCAAGATCAAGTCAACATGTCAAAGGATATTATTTGGTATGACATCAAGGGATTTCATGCATTCATAATCCAAATCTAATGGTGTGAAAAAAATTAATAATTTAATGTATCTTTGGGACCAATAAGAATAAAGATTGTTCGGCACAATCTAAATGGTCTAAGTTGGCAATCAATAACCAATGAACAAAGGGAAAATCTAAAGAGCTTCTATTAAAGGTCAATGAACCAATTTTAAACCTATTCAAATAAAATATTAAGGATCCATATTTAAATTAGAGCTCAGTCAACATTAGGCATAGTCATGCAAGTAAGATGGCTAAGGACAAAGTTTTGTCACTATTAAACTTAGAACTAGACCTCTAGTTGATAATTTGGAACATGTCAACCCTATTTTAGGGTCATTTAATTGACATGATCATTTATTTTAGATGGATTATCTTCATGTATAGTAGCTTCTTAGATCTCATAGGTTTTAGATTTAGAACAGGTCTCTTAGGGTCTAATACATATATCAAATATGGAGTAGTGATTGTGAAGAAAGATCAAACAGTTTGAAGGTTTTCATGGATATCGTCACTATGTGGAAACCAATAACTGAATTGGTTTTCATTTATAATGAACCCATGTTCAATTTGGACCAAGTACATATGTAAATATGATCATAGAGAGTTGTCTCATCTATCAACATGGTCACATCTTTATTAAACAGGTACCAATAGAAACCCAAAGCAAATGTGGCATAATTTTGTCAATTTCAAGACATATTCCTCATCAAAAAATTAGATAGATAATGACATAGACTTACAATAAGGACACCAAGAAGATGGATAAGGATAATGAACATTCAATTCTTTTATAAAATTTGTTCCTTAATAATAAGGTCATGAGTTAGCATCCTTGAACTTGTGGTAATACATCATAGTTCCCTCTCTCTCTTCCTTTTTCTATATATGTCACTACTTATACCACCTATTAAACTATCTAAATGTTTTATAAATAAACCTATAAGATTTTCAAGAATAGACTCTTATGCTTTGGCTTTCTTAGGCTATGCCAAAAATTTTACTGTAACACCTTTTGATGCAATAAAGATTGAATTCCATCATTTTGAAAGCTAGATTCAAGTGTGTCCTATGAATTTATGTATTGTAATTAAGTAAATGTATGTTCCTTATCTATTTCTAAGTTATTTCACCTTCATAAAATGATTTATACTTATCATAGGTCATTATAACTATAATTTATAGTTTTTTACTTAGCTTGAAAGTGGATATCTACCCTCTCATGCTAGTTTGATAACTGATCAATGCCTTATTGTGAAATACTTATGTGGGATTTATTCTATTTGGTATTGAATGTGTCTCATAGTGTGTTTTGTGTAAATTATAAGTGTTCTAATTACTATTTCATAACGTCATTTTATATGCTTTCATGTATTGTTGTTACCTTTTCTCTTTTTTTCCAAGCAATTGTTAGTTTAGATATAGTTTAGGTGATAGATCCAGAAGGAAACTAGCCTTATCCAAAGTTTTGACCAAAGTTTAGGTGATGTGAAACCTAGGTTCATTCCCATATTAGAATATATTTGAGAAAGAGGACTTGAACAATTCCCTTCTTAGCTAGGGTGAAATCTAGGACACCAACATTTTTGGTATGCCTGGTGGGATTAAGCTTCCTTGGCATAATTGAATTTTGAACATCAAGAAGAAGAAATTCACGAGGAGACATATACCAACATCATAAGTTGAATATCCTTTAAGTTACAGATCTTGTATCATATTTTAGATAATGTTTTTATGCTAAAGTTTACAACAAGGTCATCAAGTAAAGTTATTCCTTTTGAATTCATTGAGCTACCTTTTAGTTATAAAAAATCAAGATTCAATTAAAATAGAACTTTTCTTCAAAAGAAATTTTCACTTTCTGGTCATCCTATTATTATATTCCGAGCTATTGTCCCCATAATTCAAATCCTATTTTCCCAAATGGTGGTCAGGAATCAAGTGTTTATTCTATTTAATAGGGGTAGTCCCCTTAATTTGGCTCAATATGACGACATACATGTGTCTATCTTAAATATTACCCTTTATTTTCATTTGAATGTGATAAAAGTATTTCTATTGATCACATTCAAGATGTTGCCAACCTATGTTCTATTCACAATATTATTCAAGATAATGTGGCTATTAGACAACTTGTTGCTTCCTTTAAGGGAAAAGCATTGCAATGGTATAAGATATTCCATTAATCTCAATTTAACTTGGGATGAGTTAGGTGTAACCTTAGTTAGCTATTTTGAAGGCAAATCTAATCACCTATCATTGGTTGAACAATTGACTACCATATAAAGGTACCCCCATGAGTTTATGTCTAATTTTAACCTTAGATTTCAAAAGATATGGACCAGGATCCCTATGTGGTTAGACCATCTCCATAGTATGAATTTTCATACTATCTAAAGGCACTCAATTATGATATTAGTGTCATGATACAATCTATGGGTGTTAATACTTTTCTAAATGCCTTTAAACTTGCAATAAGAGTAGAGAATAACTTGATACAAGATAGTAAACTTTCTCCAAGGCCTTTAATTCACATATTCTTAGAATTGTAACTTGTTCTCCGTCAAATTCTTTAGATTCCATCAATATCTCCTATCCCATCTCTAAAAGCCTAAGTTGTGGCCCCTTCTAATCAGGATAATGAGTTTGGAGATCTAAAAAGTATGCTACAATATTTTGGGAATGAGATTGTTCAAATCAAGATATGGTAGTACCAAGTTTGGCTTTATTAGTAACAAAAATAGAATACTTATAAGTCCTTCAATAACCAAAGACCTCTTTATCAAGGTTTCAAAGATAATAGACAACCTTACCAAATCCAAAGAGCTGTAACCCAAACTAATCCATATGGATCCCTTGATCCTAGTGTACCTTCTAGTTCAAAAGTTATTATTCCTCAAAATAACTTGATGCAAGATTTAGGTTGGTAGCCATTCAATCTAAATGACAGTCAAAACCAAGCCTCAATATCAAAATATATTACTATGCCATAAATGACACAAGAGTGCTCTTTTCAAGGTGGTTAGTGTCAATACAAGAATAGGTCATTCCAAGGAAAGACTCAACAAGTTTCAAGATTACATGATGCTATCAATGTGAATTGTAAATTGGATGATCATATTGCATTCAATCAAGTTGGTGAAACTAGCAACATAAATGGTCAAGTTGTAACTATGACTAGAGCTAAAATAAGAGTAGTAGAGGAAGCTCGAGATGTGATAAATGATTCTAGTGATCCTAT
The DNA here is from genome assembly GCA_037957365.1 of Torreya grandis. Classification (NCBI taxonomy): domain Eukaryota; kingdom Viridiplantae; phylum Streptophyta; class Pinopsida; order Cupressales; family Taxaceae; genus Torreya; species Torreya grandis. The sequence goes on from JARHVA010000647.1 coordinate 4,400,655, forward strand.
TTTTGTTCCAAAGTGTGTCAAGGATCAACATAATGTCCCTCTAACATAAAATAACTAGAATGCAGATGTAGGGAAGGTTCCCCAAATGCCTCTAATTAGAGAACAACCAGTTGTTCAAAATTTGTAGTCAAAGGCTAATGGATCCTTATTCAACATAAAAGATCAAATGAAGAAATCAATTTTTATCATTAAAATTTGGGATTTCATTTCCATTCTAGGTAAAAAATACATGTTCATTCAATAGCTTTCATCTCTTAAGTTATCTAAAGAACTAGCAATAAAACAAGGAGTTATCTTGGCCAATTTAGACTAACCTACTAAGCAACCTGATAAAAAATTACATAACATGACAAAGGTGGATAAAACCAATGTCAAATTAAAAAAATCCTTCCATTTATCTCTATCTTATTTTTAGTGACTGCTTAGTTTATAATTGTATGGTAGATAATGGAGCTAGTAGCATTGTCATGCCTAAATTAATTATAGATAAGCTTGGTCTTGTCTATAAACTCAATACCAAGGGATCATTACAATTAGATAAGTCACCAAAAAATATATTAGGAATAATCAAGGATGTAAATTTTTCATTACATTCTTTCCCCAATGTTACCATTTAGTAAGATGTAATTGTAGTGGATTTACCTCCCTATTTTTTTATGTGTCTGTCAAGGGACTTTACTTCAAAGATTGGAGGATATTTTTCAATCGATTAGACATATTTTATTTTTATGAATATGTATGGTAACAAGGTAATAATATATTCTGAACCTATTAGAATATTTCATTTGGATCCATATATGACAAGTATGGTGAACACTAATTATGGTATCTCAAACAAAGTACTAGAAAATAGTGAAGTGGAGACTATATCACCTCTAGATGGAGTTCTAGATATTTCCCTTGATGAATGGGCCTTTTATTTTCATGATCATGATCCATAGAAGTTAATTTAAGAATAAATACTTGGTTTATATTTCCTTCATGAAAATGATATACCAATACCAAGATTGATGAGAGATAATCATTCTAATGATGGCATGTGGCAACTATACTTTGATGGATCTTAGAACAAACATGGCACTAGGGATGGAATGATGTTAATTTATAGAATAAATCAAATGTATTTATATTCTCTCATGTTTCATTTTGTTTGTTCCAATACTTTTTCTAAATATGAAGCACTAGTGCATTATTTTTAATGGATAGGAAAGATGAAGGTCAATACCTTATAAGTTTTTGGTGATAGTGAAAATGTAGTTCGCCCAAAAAGAGAACTTAATGTATGAAAGAACGTACTACTTAGGTCTTATAATCATATATTAAGGGACTTACTTGAAGAATTTATATCTATCAATATTTGTGATAAATCAATAAATAAGAACAAACGTGTAGATAGGTTTGTTGATATTGTGTCACAATTTAGTATCCCAGATGACATAAATAATGAAAAGATTCAATCATACATCAAGGTTATTACAAGGCCTTCTATCCAAAATGACCATGACAATTGGAAAGTATTTTAAGATGATATTTAGATTTTTATATTATTACAATAGGAAGTTGAATTCTTCTCAAGGAATGAAGATAAGAATTTATAGTAGTATGCTGACTAAATTGTGAAACTAATGACAATTAAGTTACCTAAAGGGTTGGTCACCCTTGAAAATATATTCAATAGAGATGATGCATTGAGAAAAGAAACTTTTTTTTTTTTTTGTAAATAAAAGAATAACACTATATAAATGTGGAAATTGAAACTGGTAAAAGCTTAAAGTTGGGCAAATTTTTCACATCTTCAAAGAAGAAAACTTTTATTGAGTTATGTTCAAGTTTTGTAGATGTATTTGCATGGAAATATAGTGATATGAAAGGATTTGATCCAAGTCTAGCTTAACACACCATCAAGTTAGAGTATGAGACTAGGCTATTTAGATAAAGATAAAATCCTATTAATCCAAAGATTGAACCTTTGATGAGAGATGAGCTACATAAGCTCATAAAGTTAGTTATAATATTTCCAATTAAGCACTCAAATTGGGTGACAAACCTTATTCTAGTGTGGAAAAAGAGTGGTGAAATAATACTATATGTTGAATTCCATCACTTTAATAAGGCATCTCTTAAATACCATAATTCACTACCATCATTGGAGAAAATTTTACAAGTAGTTACAAGATCAGAAAGGTTCTCCTTGTTGGATGGTTATAGTGGTTATAATCAAATTTTGGTCAAAGAAGAATCCCAATTTAAAATAGCATTTGACATAAAGTGGGGGAAATTTTCATACAAAAAGATGCCTTTTGGTTTATCCAATTCTAGATAAATATTTAAAAATGCTATGGATATGCCATTTTAGGGTCTCCTTAACAATTTTATACTCATTTATTTTGATGACATTACATTTTTCTCTAATAGTGTACATGAGCATATGATTCACCTCAGATAAGTGTTTGAAAGGTGAAAATAATTTACGGTGTCATGAAATCCCAAAAAATATGTTTTATATATTTATAAAGGTAGGCTTCTTGGACATGTGATTTTAAAACAAGGTATAATCATAGATCTTGATATAATAGACTCAATTATTACACTTTCCTTGACTAAACATAAGAAAGCCTTACAAAGCCTTTTAGGCAAGATCAATTTCATAAGAAGATACATTTCAGGGTTTTATAATTTAGATAAGCCACTCAGAGCCATGATGAAGAAGGGACAGAGTTTTAGTTGGTATAAAGAAGGAGTAATAAGTTTTGAAGAGATCAATAAAGTTAGAGATGGAAACCCTAACTTCACAAAATATTTCTTTTTGTATACATTTGTTAACATTAAAACTATCTCAGGTATTCTCATGCAAAAGAATCAAGAGACTTTGGAGAAGGAAATATCCTTCTTTATTCAAGGCTTAGAATAATATTAAACATTATATTCTTTTGTTGATAATCATTTACTTTCAATTATAAGGTCTCTTAAGAAGTTTAGATACTTGATGTCCAAGAATAAGATACATTTGATGGTTGGACATTCAAGTGTCAATGATTTCCTCTTGCAAAAAGATATAAATGAAAAAATAGCTGGTTGGATAACCAAGGTCATAGAATATGATGTTGAGATCAATGTCACAAAGATGATTAGAGGCAAATCACTTTGTGAAAATCTAGCCCAAGACTTGTAAGAGGCTAAGGAGCTAGTTATGTTGTCAAATGATGGATAAATTGCAAATGATCACACCTCACCTTATAGATAGTTCCAAGATATGGTAATATACTTAAAAAATGGTGTTTATCCTTCTCATTTTACCCCTTCATAAAAGAGAATATTTTAGATTATAGTCAATTCCTTTTCTTTTTGTTAATAATGTGTTGTTTAAAAGAGATACCAATGACATGTTGCTAAGGTGCATAGAGCCAGGTCAAACATAGAGATTTATTGAAAAATTTCATGATGGATATGGTGGAGATAATTATTTATCAATGACCACAACACACAAGATCATGAGATTTGGGCATTATTGTCCAAGTATATTTGGTAATTATCATGCATAGACTAGGAAATGTAGACAATGTGTTATGTTTGTTGGGAAAGTTAAGCTTGAAAACATACCTCTCCAACCAATTTTAGTGAATAAAACCTTTATCAAATAGGGATTTGAATTTATTGGTCTCATTAAGTCCCCTTCAATCTCAATACATAAGTGGATCCTGACTGCCACAAATTATCTTACTAGATGGATAGAAGTAGTGGCATTGAAAGAAGCCAATGAAACCAATGCTCTAGATTTCTATGAAAGTTTGCTTACTAGATTTTGATTCTTTTCAATCATTATTTCTAACAATGATATGGATTTTTTTGGGTCTAAGATTAAGCATTTGGTAGTTCAACATAGTGTTTTTCTCATTACCTCATAAAATTATTACCCATAAGGTAATAATGGCCTTGCTAAGTACACTAACAAGAATATGTTGAAGATCATTAGGAGGAATATTGAGTAAAATAAAAGGTCATGTCATCTTGAATTAAAGTTAGTTCTATGGGCTAATAGGATCACCTATAAAAGGTCAATATCCAATTCTCCATATAAGCTAGTATATGGTAAGGAAGCAAGAATGCCTATTTATCTCGAATTCTCTACTTTGGAAATAATTCATGAAATTGAGATTTTAAATAATGACCCAATGGAAATACTTTATGTTGAGATTATGGAGCTATAAGAGACAAGGCATCAGTCCATGTTAGATATGGAGGCCCATCAAGCAAAGGTAAAGAGATATTTTGACAAAGGATCTTTTTAATGAAGTTTTCAAGAAGGAAATTTACTGCTTAAGTGGGATGAAAATAAATCTAAGCTAGGAAGGTACATAAAAATTAACTCTCTAGATTAGTTCATACACAGTCTTTAACTAGAAATCTCAAAATGCCTTTCACTTTACAAATATGGATGGTGAAGAGCTTCCTATCCCAATCAAAGGGATACATCTAAAACACTACTATTGAGGAAGATAAGTTCCCTATACATAGTTAGTTGATCTTGATTTTCTCTAAGTGTTGTTCTAACACATCAGTTTCTTTTTATTTTGTCCCAAATAAGTGTTTTGTTTGCATAGTAGGTTAGTTGATTTTTCTTTATTAGGTTAGTTTCCATTTCAAGTTTGTTTATTTCCCCTTTTATTATAATTCTTTGTCTTTAGAAGTTAAGAGGATATCTTGTAGTCATTTAAATGGTCCATTTATCATGTAAATGGTAAAAGAGTCATATGGATGGTCCAAGTTCTCAATCATAGTAGGCATGTTACCCAACCAAGTCACCAAAGATTTTAACCAAATTTAGTTTACATATGAAAATGTGCTTAGTCTAAGTCTACAATCCAAAAAACATACTAATTAAAGAGTGACCCAATGTCATGAGGATTAGACAGACCTCAAGTGGAGATCATATAGCTTTTACAAATCATTTGAAACACTTTAAGTAAGCTTAAAATGTGATCTAATTGATCTTTAAGGGACATGTCTACAATTACATATGAAGGGTCTAAGCAGGTTCATGATATCTAAAGAATTAAATAGTATGGACCAAGTTGCACAATACTTATAATATCATTATAACTTTGAAATATTGATCAAAGGATGAATTTTTCAAGTTAAACAATTAGACCATTGCTAGGACATCTTCTAGAAAAAATGGACCAGTTGACTTGCAAATTTTATAAATACACCTTAGGAAACCTCATGAGATAAAATATTTCAACACCATAAATTTATTCATGCCAAATACATGCTCTATAAAATTCATGTCCATGTAAGCTTTCTATCTCAATTTATGGTAATTCAAAGTTGGACCTATAGGATAAGACATTCACACTAATGTCAAGTTTGACCTCTATAAAGTAATGATTTGGGTTCAAAGGTACTTAAAAGGTTTATAGTTGATAAATATATAATAGTAAACATGAGCTCACATACTGACACATGATATATAACATTTGTATTGAGGTCAAACAAATCAAAATGTTTTTGGGTTAAAGCTCTTTCAAGAGTTTCAATTCTGACAAGATATGATGGTATAAATCAACCAAGCAAAGATCTAAAGGCATCATATAGATTGATAAGGAGGTGGGTCTATGTAAAATTAATGATTTGAATTCAATTATACGAACTATTTGATGGTATGTATTTGATTGGCAAGAAAGTGGGCCCAATGAGATCTACAGTACGTGTGAGCTCATACATCTTGATCTAACATTAGAAGATCGAGTCCACATGTCAAAAGATCTTGGCTGGTAGAAAATCAAGGATTCACATGAATTTGTACATCAAAATATAAATATGTAACCATATTTAGTAATTTATCATATCTTTGGGACCAATAAAAATAAAGATAGTTGGGAATAATGTAAATGGTCTAAGTTGGAAATCGACAACCAATGAATAAAGGGCAACTCCAAAGAGCTTCCATTGAATGTTGATGAACCTATTTTTGACCCAATAAAAAAATATTAAGAACCCATCTATTATATCATGGTCTATAATAGGCATAGTCATATAGCCAAGATGGTTAAGGACAAGGTTCCATTGTTATTAAAGTTAAAACAAGACCTGGTCAATAATTTAGAACCTATTGACCTTATTATAGGGTCATTCCATTGACATGATCATTGATTTTAGATTTACTATGTTTGTTTATAATAAGTTCTTAGTTCTCATAAGTTTTAGATGTAGAAAAAGTATCTTAGTGTCTAATACAAAGATCAAAGATGGACTAGTAATTGCGAAGCAAGATCAAGTAGCTTGTAGGTTTTCATGCATATTGTGACTATGTGAAAATAAAAAATTGCATTAGTTTTCATATATAATGAGCCCATGTTTAATTTGGACCAAATACAAATGTAAAAATAATCATAGAAAGTTGTCTCATCTATCAATATGGCCACATTTTTGCTAAATGGATACCAATGGCCACCCAAAGTAGATGTGGCATAATTCTATCATTTTTAAGACATAGTCCTAATTAGCAGATGAGATAGATAATGACTTACCAAAAATGTCATAATTACAATATGGTATAGTTATTATTCATATACAAATGCTTAAAATAATATATAAAAAGTTCAAGATCAACCTAACAAGTTATATGATTATATTGATAATAATGATCCTAATGATCCTATAGATTTATATGATCTTAAAAATATTGATTATTCAAAATATGAGTATGATACTCGTGATACTCCCACAAATACATCAGTGACATTTTATAACTAAAATCAAAAACCTAGTTACCACTTGATCATTACATTCAAGTTTTTTAATACCCATCTTAATTTCAATATATATGGTGATTGCCTTAGTGATCACTATGTAAAAGATCCAACTTAAGGTTGTAAATATCCATAGATTAAAAAAATAATACCAAAAAAATAGAATCATACAAAACTCCAAAAACACTTTCAGCATTTACATGTTATATTGGCTCCTTGGCATCTATGTGTTAGTTCCATGTTGATGGACCACATACTTAGTTACTCCTACATACATATATGCGTCACACTTATACATTGGGTATGATACATGATAAAATCATATTTTGGATGTTTGGATTTCCCTTTACTCATATCATATAGACATTTGGGGTATATAATTCTTTAGTATTGATAAACATTGGTTATATGATTTGATGATCACTTTACATGAGCATGTTTGAGCTTACACATGTACTTACAAATGCCTATTATCAATGTTTATATCTTACATAGGGTAATTTAAATGCTATACACTGTATATACATTTATAACACATTGGATCCATGGGATATTATGACATGTTTATGTCATTTGATTATTCTTTACTCTATGTTCTTCTTTGAGTGTCTTTTCTTGCTTGTTCAAGCATTTAAATATGCTCCTTTTCTTGTAGACCACATGCCCATGTATGATTTCTTTGAAATTTACATCATGCCATTATTTATGGTATTGACATTTCAATATGTAATTCTTTTTTTCATGTACATTTGACTAAGTTATGTCCCTTATATTATGCAACATTTGAACATAAATCTTGTTTGTGTTGTCTTTGGACCATTGTTTGTTGACATGCTTTTGAGTGCTCTTGTGTGTGTGTGTGTGTGTGTGTGTGTGTGTGTGTGTGTGTGTGTGTGTGTGTGTGTGTGTGTGTGTGTGTGTGTGTGTGTGTGTGTGTGTGTGTGTGTGTGTGTGTGTGTGTGTGTGTGTGTGTGTGTGTGTGTGTGTGTGTGTGTGTGCGCGTGCGCGTGTGTGTGTGTGTGTGTGTGTGTGTGTGTGTGTGTGTGTGTGTGTGTGTGTGTGTGTGTGTGTGTGTTTTTTTTAAATTTTGGAGCTTGTATGTTTACTTTATAAACATTTCCATGATATTCATCATGCATCTTAGGTCTATATGTGATCACATTGGTTCTATTTGATTGATTTATTTTTTTGGAATAATAGAGTTTTATTCCTATCAAATAAATAGGTCTGAGTAGAAGTCAGTAAATACTATTCCTAATTTAAGTTACTAATTTATGAAATTAAATTGTAATTATACTTTTTCTAAAAATAATAGCGAGAGAGAGAAAATTAAACATAGCTTATTTTAGATTGTTTCAACTAAGATAGGGTCTAAAAATTTGTGTGTATGACCGAGTTACTATCAAAAACAAGATCTTAGACTTCATTTTATAATTAGACAAGAGTTCTAGAAATATACACCCTAGGATCTAGTGTTGTAGTCCTTATCTATTGCTATTGTCCTGGGGATCTAATCTTTTTGTGTTTTGTTCACCTACTCAGTGTGAGCATGTGTACCAATTTTTAGGTCTTCACTATCAACAAAGTCTTAATAGAGTTGATTATTTATGTACTTATATCTTCTATACAATTGAAAGAAACTTTAGAAAATGGGGAAAATGGGTTAGTGTGTGTAAGATTCACTGGACATGATTCACACCCCATGTATGGGCACATTGCCTACATACCAATCCTCTAAGGAGGGATCAATCCATGTGTAGTTCTCCCTTTAAGAGTGCTTGGTGCAATAGTGAATGAAATGTAAGAAATGTTAAAACTAGGTATGCTTTAGATTTCTAGGGACTGGTGTAAGTAATTGAATTGGTTTGAAAGTGTATAAGATAGCTATATTCATAGAATAAGGAAGATTTCTAGTATTCTCTTACTTTATTGAGTGATATTTTCTAACCCTTACCAAATGATCTTTGAATAGTCTTATATATGGATCTATTGGTCATGGGTTAAATTATTTCACATTAGATTCACATGATTGAAGATAAATATCTAAAAATAAATGATTATTGGGGCCTAAGATGCACTTAAACAATAGCATTGAAAGTTAGACACCCTAGGGTTTGGTGGTAGTGTCCAAGTTGAGTGTTATTATCCTAAACTGATGGGGCCTACGAGGATGGATTAGTCATGGAGAGAGGGCCCTAGATTAGTTGGGTTCAAGTCTAGAGGGCCATGGATGATTGAGAATCAATGAAAGTAAGCTAAAAAGGGTCATGAGAGCAAGTAAAAGGGACCTAAGGATTAAGTGTCATTATCCATGCTCAAGTTAGCAATTTTTGCATTTTATATGCCTATATTTGCCCTCCTTTTATTCTAGTGATGCACCAAAGTGAAATACTAGGATAAAGGAAAATAGAAAGTGTACCTAAACTTACCTATAAAAGTGAGGCCCATGAATCTTGTGGTGTTAAGTAATGTTGGATAGTGCATAGAAAGAACATTGTACAAGTGTGAATCTAAGAATGAAAATTGAAGAGTAGATCAGTTTTTATTATATACAATATAAAATAAGAACATACAAAACTAGGTAAGAGAGAGATTAAGAGAAAGGAATGAATACACCTCATTGTGTATGTAAACTAATACAAAACCTATTTTGATACAGAGTAAGGTTGAGTAATGTTATATGTGCTAGATGATGTTGTACTAAAAGTTATATCACAAATGAAGCTAAGTGATCAATTCCCCAAAATGTGGCTCAAGAATACAAAGGCTATCCATTTATCTCCATCATCTCCCACTAAGTAAAGTTATATGATCATGTGTGTGCTAATTGATGTCTATATTGCATGTCTAATCCCTCTGAATATGTGGCTCAAGAATAAAAATGTTGGCCCTTTAGCTCCATCATTACCCAATGAAGTGAAATTAAAAACTAATACCAATATATATGAATGTCTATGTCATATGAGATGGATTTTAAATCCCATAATTGGTCTATAAATTTTAAAATGTGGTGTGGATAGTTGAATGTGTGCTAAAAACTAGACCAATGTTGGCCAACTCAAAAAAGATGGAGATTAGGCTTGTATGAAAGCCACTCCAAAACTAAACATTTGGCTTATGTGAAAACCACTCAAGAACTCAAGTAATTAATAATCTGGGTGTTAGGAATGTATGAAATAAATTATAAAATTATGCCAACCACCTATAGATGGAGTAAGTCATACAACTATTGAGAATGCCTGGGTAATGTTGAACTCGAAAAGAAAAGAAGAAAAAGTGTTATGTAATCTGCCCCCAATCACTAGTGTCTAAAACATGGAATCTGATCTAGAAGTTATACCAACTAATGTATTTAAAACTAGAAGTGAGATCCATCATGACACACATGATTCCCCCTACATCTAAACTATCATTGATTCTAGTCTAAACTATAGCTGATAAAATCATAACTAATCTTACCTTTATATCTATCTTTAGAGGATATAATTTTTTTACTATTTGAATCAGAGCTCTAGAAATGGATAGTAGTGTCATTAGCACTATATTCTATCCTTAACACTATTATTTTGAGCTAAAACTGATCACTATTATAAAATATTGACTATTTACCTAGTCTATTTTGAGTGGTTTGATGATTGGTTATTGTTCTAGTTGTTCTGAAACTAGATTTTTTGATTGATAGGAGCTCTGATATTTTTAGGAAAAACCTTTATTTCCCCCCCCTCTTCTAAGGGTAGGAATAGGTACCTTGAAATGATTACCCTTAGAAGAAGAAACCTTGAAACTGTGTTAATCTAGAAATATACATGATATAGTAATGATAATCAACAAGATATCTCAAGATATAACATAGTTTTAATTGAGAGATTGTTATATCAACAAGGGTATGACTGGATAGATATAACAATGTAATAGCATGTGTAATGTACTGAACTATAATTTAAAGCTATAAATTTTATTTATTAGTTTGTTAGTTTATGAGTTTGGTCAAGAAGGGATGGAGCATAATGTCCATCATGGAATCTTAGAAAACAAGAATAATACATGATGTAGATCATGGAATTACAAAAATCAAGTAACAAGCACATAAATCAAGAAGCAAGAAGAATACAAGAGTGGCCAAGGGGCCAAGCAAATAAGGGACATGGCAACATGTCACTCAAACTAGAAATTAATCAGACAAGGCATATTCAAATGCCACATACATGTACAAGTGAAACAAATAATGTTGGCACAAGAGCCACATGATCATAGAAGAGAAAAAGAAAAGTACATTGGCAAATTTCCTAAGGTAGACACATGAATAGAAGAAAAGGACATTATCAAATGTCCTAAGGCACATATAAGAGACAAGTAATATTTGGAAATATAATCCAACAAGCTATGCTAAGAAAGAAGAGAAAGTATGTAATAACTAGAAAGATAGAATCACATCTAACTAATCAAAGCAAGAGTGAAAGTATGGAAGACATATTTAATAGAAAAATAGGTATATGCTAAGAGACACACAAGTACTAGATACTAGTGAAATGTTTATATAGTAATATATTTAATTTAGTAAGTCATGTACATTAGCATGATAACTTGGAGTGTGTAGGATAGGAATGACATAACCTAGATGGTGTATTCATGTATAAGATGCCCCCAATGGTTATGTATATCCAAGTGTTTCTTTAATGTAGAAGTAGGATGTCCTCTTAATGGGTAGAGTGAAGAAATCAAGTAGCTGGATGTTAATGCACACACTCAAAGAAGATGAAGTGAAGTATGGTAATGTAGATAAATCAACATAAAATAACATGAAACAAAAAATGAAAGTCCTATCATGATATTAGCAATGTAAAACATAGATGATGTATACAATCAAAATGTTTTTTTGGTGTTTTGTTACATTTTAATGTTTTTGTATTTTTGAAATATTGAAACTATATACAATCAAGCAGAAGAGATTATGTATAAGAAAAGTTGGAAAAATATTATACTAACTAATGAGTCTCATGTGAGACTCCCTATCATTGTGTCATATATCAAGGAGTGGAATTGTGTGTGATCATGAAGCATGATGGAAATGGTCAGACTATGGATTTGAAAGCTATATATGTTATAAATGTTTTGAAATATTTGATGTAGAAACTAATTATGGGGTCCCTCTATAACTCTAAGAAGTGGATGCAACTATAGGGATCTTAGGGACCCATATATAAGTAGGAGAAGCTATCTGAACATGTGCTCTATGTGTAGATGCATGAGATCTTAATGAGACTACCCTAGGTGTGTATATTATAGTTAGAAGTTATCTAGAATCTTAAAGTTGTGGAGGTATATGAACCATCTATACTAGTGATGGATGCTTCAATTATGTCTAAATCTAAAGTAGAAGAGAAACGAAAACTAGAGGAGAAGCTAAAACTGGTGGCAAAATTAAAACTAGTGAATGCAAACTAGTAGATGGCTCTAAAATGGGTAATGGTAACTCATATAGAACTCTATCGATTGTATCAACCTGATTAGCATGAATGAATTTATGAATCTATGAAATTTATAAGGTAATTCTCTAAATTTTTGAATCCATGGTTAACTAAGTAATATATAAAAAACTCATGCACTAGGAAATATAGTGAATGGTGTGGCCACATGTGTAGAACCAACATATAGTGGAAGTACTATCTTATTAAGTAAACTCTATATATTCCCACCAAAACCACTAATAACTATATCTATTAGAGTGATATCATACTCTGAATAACCCAAATGTTGTAGTAGTGTCAAGGTGCACATGTTAAGACTAGAACCATTGTTAATAAGCACACTATGAATATGTTAATTATGAATGTGAGCTATAATAAAGAGTGCATGCTAATCTGAATCATTCTCAATAATATCCTACTCTACGAAGGAGATAGAATTTCTAGTTGGAACTCTAGAATTGTATACATCAATCATGTTACCTAAAAGATGTAACTCAATTAAAGGTGCCTTATATGTATTTGTTGGTGGATCTACATGCTATACATGATGAACCCCTGATGTGTCCCCTACATCCTATTTTGAATGTTGTGTAAATGGATATAAGAATATTTTAAATTCTTTATCTTGTGTTTACTTTGTCAGTGGAGGCTCAAATGAAGTTTCATTATCAATAGCATTTGAATCTATTAGGTCTTATCTCTTATACTTTAAACTAATGCATTTATTTGTTGTATGACCTATTTCCCTGTGGTAGTTGAAAAATGCCTTCTAATTATATCCCTTAGGATGAGGCTTTATTGGATCAAATTCTTGAATAGGAGGGAGAGATATAATATTACAATCCAAAAGCTAATGTAAAACCTTGGATGGAAGAACTAAAAGATGTGAAAAAGTATATCGAGGGGGTGCTGACAAAACTATTTACTAAGGAGGCTCTAAAGACACATTGACTGTAAATTGATTATTCCCTTTATTATCATTGAACCTGACCTTATATAGAACTTTTTTGTTACTATTAGTTGTGTTTTATGTATTAGTGTACTTTAGTTTTCCCAATGAAATTAGTTTTACTTCTCTTTATTTTAATGTGTGACATAATATAGTGAAATAAGTGAATCTTTTGAACATGATTGATTCATGAAGTGCTAGTAGAATATATATTTTTTAAAGGTCTTGTAACTCCTAATCTACCATGGGGTTAGTCATCTGAGCCATATATTCTTATAAAAAATAACATAGTCTATGTGATGTTCATTTGGTCATTGTTTTTATTAAGAAATTTAAGCATATGAAACCTTATAACCAATGTTGATACTAAATTGTGGTGGGAAAATTTTAGCTAAAGTATTGAATGCATTTATTAACTGATTTGATATACTATAGAACCATTGTAAAGCATAATCCTTTAGGCTCTATGTAAATATCTTGGCAAGTAGCCAGTCATTTGGTACATAGTCTAAACATGCTATGTGAAATGCTCATAAATATGTCTCTAGATCACCCTTTCCATCATAAAGATTAAGCTTTGGTTAAATAAAACCTTATGGCAAGGGTTTAAAATAAACGTGACATGCCAATGGTGTATGTATTAAATCAAAAGAATCCAAAGCTTGCATAGGTCTAGAGGCACCTCCATCTAAATGTTGCACCTTGGATTGAAGAGATATTATCTCTTGCATAAGGGCTACCACATCAGGATACAAAGATGTACTAGCTATAGCTAGTGGTATAAAATAAGGTTAAGATGCTAGAGGGGGTTGTTGAGACATAGGTTCCCCTGTAGTATCATTTTAAACTGGTCACTCCATGGTTTGAAAATATTGACCAAGGTTCACTTTTTTTTTTTCCTCTTTAAAAATTCTAAGCGTGTCATATTTCATATTAGGATGTTTGGTTAATAGTTCTTGAAGTTATATTTTATTAGTTTAATCAAAACTAGTATATTGGACTATTGTTAAAGAAGGAAAATATTTTTAAATTTGTTTGAATGTTTTCTAATAAGTTTTAATAGGCAATGTGCTAGAAAGGGAAAGTACTAAATATAAGAAACATAAAGTCCTTAAAATAGTGGATTAGCATTTGAAAAAAAAGGATACTGAGCTACCAAACATGTAAGGTGATACCTCAAGAAGAAAAATAGGATCTAATACATGAAACTATGGAATTTTAAAAAATTATTTTTGCAAAATACTATGAAATTTTTAAATTAAAATTGAATTTCTGAGTTTAATATTCAAGAAAAAAATTAAAAATTTATGGGAATGTGCATGATTTAATGGGACCTATTAGATGCAACTAGGTTTTGAGAAAAATGAATTCATGAAAATTACTATGAATTTTTAAAATTTGAAGTGATTTTTTAATTTTAATATGGAACTAAAAATTTAGAAAATTATTGGAAAATTATTGGGAGCTAGTTGAAGCAAGTAGGGTTTGAAATAAATTTATTTTAAAATTTACTAAAAAATTTTAAAATTTGAGATAAATTTTTGATTTATATGTGCAAGAAAAAAATTAAGAAATTATTGGATTGATGCTAGAAAATTACTGGGACCTAGTTTATGTAACTAGGGTTTGAAATAAATTTATTTTAAAATTTACTACAAAATTTTAAAATTTGAGATGAATTTTTGATATTAATATTCAAGAAATTTTTTATAAATTGATGGGAAAAATCTATTAAGAATTTACCTTAGGGTTTTTATGTTTTTTATGTGCAATTTGAAGAAAGTCAGGTTCACCAAATGATTTATTATTTTTAGGAATAATGGAGTTTTATTCCTATTAAATAAAAAGGTTTGAGTATGAAAACTTAGTAATTAATATTCTTAATTAAAACTACTTATTTTTTAAATTAAATTGTAGTTAGACCTTTTCTAAAAATAGCAGTGAGAGAGAGAAAATTAAACTTAGCTTATTTTGGACTATTCTGACTATGACAAGGTCTATAAATTTGTGTGTAGGATTAGGACACTATCATAATCAAGATCCTAGACTTCATTTTCTAATTGGACAAGAGCACAAGAGCTAGACACCCTAGGCTTTGGCTCTATAGTCTTTCTTCAATGTTGTGTCTTAGAGATTTAATCTTTCTAGGTTTTATTTACCTACATAGTGTGAGCCTATGTACCAGTTTTTATGTTCTCACTATCAATAGATCTCCCTATATAGTTGATTTTTTTATGTACTTGTATCTTTTATGTAATTAAAATAAACTTTGAAAAATGGGAAAAAGGGGTTAGTATGTGTAAGATGCATTGGACATGCTTCGCACCCCATGTGTGGGCATGTTACCTACATACCAATACACAAAGGAGGGATCAAGACATATGTAGTTCTCCCGTTAATAGTGATTGGTGCGATAGTGAATAAAATGTAAGAAAGTATAAAACTAGGTATGCTTGAGATGATTAGGGACTAGTGTAAGGAGTTGAATTAGTTTTAAAGTTTATAGGTTGGTTGTATGTAGATAATAGGAAAGATTTCTTGAGTGGTCTTGATTATTTTCTTTCTTACTTGAGTGATATTTACCAACCCTTTCTAAATGATCTTTGAATGGGATTATAAATGGATCCATTGGTCATGGGTTAAATTAATTCTATTAGGTTGAGACTCTTGAAGATAGGGATCTAAAAGGAAATGACCTTTGGGGTCTAAGATGCACTTGGACAATAGCATCAAAATCTAGACACCATAGGGTCTGATGCTATAGTCCAAGTTTGGTGCTATTGTCTTAAGTTGACAAGGCCTAAGGGGATGGATTAATCATGATGAGAGGGTCTTAGATCAGCTAAAGTCAAGTATAGAAGGCCATAGAGGACTAAGAATAAGTTAAATTAAGCCTAAGAGTGTCATGAGATCAAGGAAGAGGAACCTAAGGATTGGGTGTCATTAGCCATACTCAGATTACCATTTTTTGCATTTTATATGACTACAATGCTTTAATAATAAATTTACCTAGACATGTTCCTTCTATATGCTACATGATTAAATTCACATATTTTATAGTTACCTTAACCTTTTGAGGAAAGGCAACTTCTAATTCATATTTTTCCCTCACCTAAAAGGGGGGAATATTAGTGGGGGTATGTTTTGGAATCATATTCTCCATACTTAGCATAATTCTTAGCTTTAGTGGGGGATTTCTTTAGAAGCATATTATCCACATTCGTCTAGTATCTGGTACTTATATAAGTTTATAAATTTAGTGGGGGCATGTCATATGTGCATGAATTCCAGATTCATAATTTCTAGATTTAATTTGGGCATGCTTGGGAAACACGTTCTTGAATTTTATTAGTATATGGTACTTATATTAGTTCATAAATTTAGTGGGGGCATTTTTGTAAGCATGTTCTCCACACCTATTTAGTATTCAACATCTCTATTATATAGTAGGTGAATGTTTTGGAAACATGTCATCCACATTGGTATTTATATCAGTTTTCAAAAAAATTCATATATAGTGGGGGCCTGCTTTGGAAACATTTATTTGAATCAGCCAAAACATATAGTTATATGATTTAGATTTATAGTTATGGTAAAATTCTATACATTGGTAAATTTTTATACATAATTTCATCATGATACATGTCTAAGGTGTATATATTTTACAACATGTGCCTAATATTTCAAAATCCAAATCAATTTCAAATTATAAAATCATTACATGTAATGATAACCCATGGACTTTTACAAACCATATTGAGTTAATCAACTACAATAGTTGGTTCACCTTTAATATGGTTGAGGTGATCAAACTGATCAATATTTCCATGTGTTTAGGTTGGACTTGATCATATAGCCTCACTAGGTTATAAGTATCATTGGGTTACATGGTTGAACTAATCTCGACTGTCAAGTGGAAACTCACTTTTTCTTCAAAGCTAGGTTCATGTGCCTTCTAATTGATCTCCCTCTATCTCCTTAGATATATGTAAATATTTATCTATAATTATGCTAAGCTCAGTTTCAAAACCTTGTAATTATACTTTTTCCAAAAAAACTTTCCAATAAGTAAGGTGGTTACATCAACACATAAGTTTACTCCTAAACCTTTCTTTTTCATTTCAATCTATTTCAAGTACTTTTAACCCAAATTATACGCACTAATTGTACACTATGACATGTTATTGGTTGTAGGTTAGTAACCAATAAAAATAGTCAAATTAAACTCAAGCAAATACAAAGTGTGCACACACACCCAAGTAATTATTCCTTTGCTTTAAACTAGTAATTCCATTACTATATTAAGAGGGAAAATATAGATGATATTTTATGATTATGTATCACCTCAATCTTGTAGACCTAGAAAACATAGACCTTGGTTTTTCCTCTTAGTTATACACTCTCCTTACTTATGCAAGCCTCACATCTACTCTATCTTGTGCCCTTTGGCCTATATCTTAGTATATATATTATTATATTGGTGACACAAACATTATATATTTACAAAACTACTTAAAATTTACTTATATTACACCCCTAAATGTTTTAAACCTATATATGTTTTGATATTCCCTAGACACTAATGTCTAGGATAGATAATAAGGTCAACATTACTTTCTTGCCCTGATGCAAGTGTCTAGTGTCATAAAGTCATCTAATTTACAAATTAAGTGCATCCTAATGGTTATCCTACATGATTTAATTTGATTCATTACTAAAAAATACGTATATAAATATAATATAAACCCTCATTTATTCCTTACCTACATTACCTAGAAACCAAACCAAATAAACATTCAATTAATAAAAAAAACCCTATTTATTCCTATTTATAAACCAATCATAGGGATTCAACATATATAGGTCTAAATTAATAAATTATTATCCCAAGCACTTGATTTACCAAGTTAAAAGTTAGTTCACTATTGTACTTACCTTCACATATATCTGGTCTAATTGTTATGTGAGGAATGAATGAGGGTTGATATTATATTTATACCATTCCTATCAAGAGATAGATCACATTAAATAACTTAGGTTGACCATTATGATATTTTTAATTTTAAAAATTGGATGAATTTATGGCATTGGACCTTTACATTTGGTTAGGATAGTAATGTTAACTCTACTATCTATCTTTGGCATTAGTGTTTAGTGAGAAGGAGAACATGCACAGGCTCAAAACTTGTAGAGGTATAAGATAAGTATATTTTAATCATTATGGGTAAAGTAAGATGTCTATGTCATCAATATGATGGTGGTTAAACTAAGATATAGGCTAATGAGTATAATATAGAGTAGATGAGAGGCTTGCAAAAGCAAGGCATGTGTATAACTAAGAAGAGTATCCAAGGTTTTCATTTTCCATGTGTACAAAACTAAGGTGCTACATAGTCATAAATTATCATTTATAGTGGAAATAATTCTCTCATTTTTGGCTTAACTATGGTTCTAATTAGGATTTTATTTTTAGTAGATGGGATGTAGTGATATCATGCCATGTTGAATGATCTCACTCATCTAAGAGGTTATGAGCCATAGATCAAAAATCAAGAGGCATTAACTATAGTGAGGCCCTGGGATTATGATGTGTCATCATCCTACTTACTTAGGACCTTGTTGGAAACTTGAAGTGTACTAAATCCCCTGGGGCCCTAGAGAAATGAGATCATGCAACATGGTTTAATCTCACTTACCTAGGATCTCAAGGGTGAGGCCCAATGATTAAGGCATCCTAATGAAGAGAGGAAGTAAAATGATGATAGGTGTCCCCATCCCAAACATATAGAATTTAGAGATTCAACCTTGTATTTTATTGGGCCTAAGGAAACTAGAGAAAAACATGTTGCATCATTTTCGGTGCCTAGGAGGTCGAAGACTCCTGAAAATAGACTAAATCTTGAAGAGGCTTGAGGGCTCGACCTTGCTAAGATAAAATAAAATAGCCATTAGTTTTAAAATATAATTTTTTCATTAAAATCATTAAGTCCTAATACAAAAGGAAGGAAAAATGCAAATTATTAAGTAGATAAAGGAAGACAATATTCCAAATTTGAAGCTAAATTTATACCAAACACACTAAAAGAAACTAAGTATAAAGATGAAACCATGAATATCCTTAGACATTTCCATTTGAATAGGAACAATTATGGGAATTAATGGGGATGAATCAAGTGATAAAACCATCCCACATACTTAAAAAAACATTCTTTATTTAAGTCCAATACAAATGAAATGAATTAGTTAAGAACCAAAACAATACAAACCTTTAGTCCTTTTAACTCAAATTTTTTTTTGACCCAAGTAATTTAAGAAGAAGAGTACAAATATTTATTAAAATTAGAGAATTAATAAAAACCCAAGGATAAATGGTCTAAAAGTGAGAATTTAGAATTATTAAAAACATAGCTCAAGATAGAGAGAGATTTATTAGATTTAGGAAAAAGTTAGATGATAAGATCAATGGAGTCCTATATGTAATATTCTCATACCAAATTCAAATAAAGAACATTTAATGTCTAGAATTGTCTAAAATAATAAAGAAATATTAAATTATAAATGGAAACATCTTAAAAACCCTTTTCAAATTAGAATAACAAGTAAATAAAGATAAGGCTACCAACCCACTAGGATAAAAAATAATTCTCAAGATAAAAAAATATGTCCCATGACTTCATAACAAAATTGTGGCATGTTAATGCAAGCAATAACAAATTTGAAGTAAGGCCTCTAAATTGGTACTAAAATAGGCTTTTTATGTTGTCATAACTAGTAGGAAGTGATCTTTCAAAAAGGTTAGCATCAGTGCAGAGTGTTTACAAGTCTAACCCATATCTTGTGTGGGCATAAAAGACAATAAGACCATATGACATATTATAAAATTCATAGGGTTGACACCTTACATTAAAATTATTTAAGGATATGATTCTAGCATGAATCTAGATGTTTCATAAGTATGGAATGAAAGGGTGGTTACTATGAGATGGATTTTAATGTATATTTTAGAGGAAATAGTTTTTAAGGTAATAGGTATGTAGATGGCAGGGATAAATAGTTTTAAAATATAATTTTAGGAAGAATGAATTCATCCATAATTTTTTCAAAGATCAAGAGAGGAAGAATTGGGGAAGTTAAAATATATTTGGAGAGAGATAGAAACAAGAATAAAAATCCTTGCACTAAGGTGACTTAGGAGGATACCAATAAAATATATATCAAGGTAAGTCTTGATAGCCTTAATAAGATAACTAGGGGTAAGAGTAATTATAATTAATTCAAGGACATAATGAATAAATAAGTTAGCATTACCACTAGGTTACAATATTTAAGGGAGGAGATGAAATTAGATCAATTCTTAGAGGGTTTGGTAGAGCATTAAGTTTATTATTATTTTGTTGTTGTCTATTCAGAATTTTTTTTGAAGGTTTATTGAAGTTTTTTGTTTCTTAGTATCTATGTTGTAATATATTTAGTAATATATTTTAATTTAAAAATTAATTTGATATCTAGATTTGGCTTGGTAAAAGGCTTTGGGGGCATTTCAAAACCCACACATTTATCTTTATAAAAAAAATGTGAATGATGCAATTCAATATTTAAATTTCAAAGTGGATAATGGATTATTGAGATCTCATATCCATTAATGTTATATTATTTATAAATATCTTCACAATAAATTCATTGAATCCACAAAAAATCACTCACAATAAATGTAAAACATCATGCACATATGACATTATACATTTATATCTTAAAAATTAGAGTTACAAGTTATAAACCCTAATCAAATTAATTTTTATACATCATATGATATCCCCTACCTTGATAAATTTTACAAAAATGATTCTTTATAAGAATATTTAGGAACTCATTTGGATTTACTAACTTACCATCATAAAAATAGTTTCTGTTTATATTGAGAAATCACACTTATTTTGGAGAAAGTGAGCCCTTACCTAGTGGTGAATAAATTAGATTGGATAGTTTGGGTGTATTATCCACCACACCTTATGTGGGGATAGATAAACATAATTGAATGAATACATTTTTATATTATAATTAGCACAAGTAACACATCAAATATTTTAAAGTTTGGTGCTTCATTAACTCTAAAGAACAAAAGGTTTAGACTGAGTTATTAAAATAATATCACTACATTTTAGCATGGTCTGGTGGTAATAAGTCAAGTATTTATACATTATTGCAATACATAACTTATTTGTAAATTTTGATGCTTAAACCATGAAATAAAATATAATAAAAATGCATCCTATAATTTATTTATTGGTTGAGGAAATCCAAATGTTACTTTATATGAGTTTTATTAAACTTATTGATTATTCGAATTAGATTTATAATATTTTTCAAATTGGCTATCCATTTAGGGACATCTTGATTTTCATGCATTATATAGATATAAATAAATATTTCCCCAAGGATGAATTTATACTACCCACTATTAATATTAGTATTTAATTTATAATTGGGCATAGCATTATTTCCATTTATGGATGGGTTTTCTTATTATAAACAAATCAATTTCAATTATCATGATTGATCCTCTTATGTCATCAATGGGGTATTCATAGATGACTCTTTTTTTATAATAAAAAACATTAAGCCTCTTTCAAATAGGTGCTTCATCACCATTAATTTTTTAAAGGTTATGGATCAATCT
>JARHVA010000647.1:4430000-4577500 GCA_037957365.1 Torreya grandis
GTCTCTTATGTGGAGTAGGTAAGAGAAGCCTATTTTTAGGTTATGATGTTTCATTAAAAATAATATTGGATTAATCCTTAGTCTCATTTAAATTTCCATTATAATTTGTATTTTTATAAAAAAATAAAATTTAAATAGTAATAGTAGTAGGAGCATACTTAGGCTTATTAAGTGTAAGGAGCTTCACTTCATGATCTCTGGTAATATAACATAACTCATCAAAAGATATATATTTTTTGAATAATATGGACTCATGAAGTGGTGAAATAAATATTTTATTAAATATATTTTATAACTCATTATCTATGATAGTATTACCCATCTTATCTAGCATAGTCTTAAATCAAAGTACACATTCATTTATTGGCTCATTGGCCTTTTGCTTGAGTTTGGAAACTTGTGACCAAAATATTTTATGATTAATGTTTATATATAAATGTTATATAAATTTAATATCTATAGGATAATAAAAACTAACTAATTTATTTGGAATGTCATAGAGCCACCTAAAATCATAATATTTGAGACTTTATGGAAATAATCTTGTCAATAAATGGTTGTTGATTACATATTATAAACATCTTGCATGCAAAGATTAGAGATGTTGTTTAAGATCATATTTTACAAAATATTATGGGATATTAGGAAAAAAAATTAAATTTATGGGATAAGATTATATCTCAAGAGCTAAATGATTATGAAGCATCACATGTGAATCTAATGAATAACTTTCTTGATATGTACCTTGATGTAACTAAAACACATTATCTTATAGAGATACAAGAGTTCAATTAAGGTAATGTGTAATAGGTAAGGGATATGGTGCAATATGTTTGTTCAAAAAAGGATGATAATATGTCTTTTGTGTATGCTTTAACAAGTAAATATATAGGAGGCCTTGTGTTAGTCCATTACCTTTGTAAATATCACATGTGACCACCAATGTAGATGTAGGAGTAATATCATAGAAAATACTCTTATGAATATCATAGGAAGGGCCATATTGTACACTGCATGTAGTATCTTGGTCTAGATTTTTTAGTTCATCTCCAGCCACATAAAACATTTCACCATGCATTTGTGTATTTTGGTCATTAATTTGGATCAATTATATTTCATATTCATCGTCAAAATTATTCATATGTGGGTAGATTTAGCTAGCATCCCATTTAGTATGTGTGGTCTCAATTTTCATAACAATTTCATTAAGAATATGTGTGTTAAGAGAGTTTATGGATGATTCATTATTAATTTTTGCCTTAGTGTTTAAAAATTTAATCCAACTTATGCACAACTAAGTAGAATAATATGAAATAAGTGAAATCATGACTTGAGTAAAATAATATAAATAATATTCATTCATTATATCCATATGCAATATGTAATGTGAGGGAGAATAAAAAATCAATTCTAAAAATAAAACCCTAAGGTAGAGATCTAAAAATCTCTAGAAATAAGGATAAAATGTTAAGGGAAATCTATGGTTTGGCATTGTTCAAGAAATATATAGGTTCACCAATATGTTTACCCTATTTTTAGATTTAATGTTATTCATAATAGTATAAAAAAGTAAAATTAATTTACATTATAATATATATCAATCATGTATAAATCTAAATTTAATTTATCTAGACTAATTTGATAATGCAATCTACTATTTATTAAAATTGTTGAGGATGTTTAAATACTTAGTTTTATTATCTAATTGATTAACTATGACTATGTTATAACATTGAAAATAGATTGTAATCATACATATGATTCATCTAGATCCATAAATATGTCTCTTTATGTGCAAGGTCTTTACTGTTAGGCTTGGGTAGGAATGTTGACAATAATATCTAGGTTTGACATCAATATCCAAGGTAGATGTGTCTCTTTATGACCATACAATGTAGTGAACCTATCTATATGTATTTTTTGGGTTATTTTTAACCTTATATTTCATGAAAAATTATATAAATAAGCTTCCTTTTCCATGAAAACTAAGGTCTGATTGTGAGGGATGAAAACCTATAAAAAGTGAGAAGTGTAATTTTGTTGAGCTAACCCTAACCACGCCTATTTATGATTGACAATTGTCTTCATATCCAATACTTTGAAGAGGGAAGTAAATTCATACATATGTATTCCCATAAATTTGAATTTGTAAGTATGTTCTTTTTCTATATGAATGCACCTCTAAATTTGGCTTTGATATTTAAAATGTTAGAATTTGAACTAACTTGGTGTGTTTCAAATTTAGCTCATGACTGATTCTAATGCTTGATTTTAAATTTAGGAATAATAGGGAATGTTTTATAAAAGTGTAGTAGTTTATAAATTCTTGATGGATAAATTCCAAATGAGTACTAAGTATGGGCTTATTTTTTATATGAGTATGTTTGTGTAATTTCCCATTCTGTGAACATTCTCAGTGAAAGGATGACCTATGAAAATCATTTAATTTTTAAAAATAGTTATTTTTAATTGAAGGGAGGTAATTTTAGTCTTATTAAAATAATGTGAACATTACTTTCTAAGTGTGATTTTATTGTCCAACAGATAATAATGTAAGTGTGGTGATCTAGAAATGTCTAAATATGATATTTAACTTATTCATCTTAAGTTAAGAGGTTCCTATAGGTGATTGATAGGAAATTATAATTAAATGGTCTCATAAATAACAATAAGGTGATTAATAATAATTAATAAGAGTTATTTGGAGATACACAAGTCACGTAGAATAAATTTAGGTCAAGATTGACATTGGAAAGTGTCAAGACCATATTTTAGTATCTACAAATTCAAAATTTATTGATGTAGAAGAATTAGCTTATCATTGTACATTTTGTAAATTAAATTTCATTTAAGTCAATAAGCCTTGATTTTGAAGGCAAAATGCTATGTAAGGAGTCATATGAAAGGTTTAAGTCCTTTAAAAGATCATTAGAAGTATCTATAAGATAAATGTAAATGTAATTTCAATGTAGAATATTACAAAGTATAATATAAATGGTGTATAATACCTATTAGTCTTGGAGGATAGATAAGCAAGTAGAGATAATTTTTGAGAAAGTTTTGTGGAGAAACAATGTTGAAAATTAAGAATATAAAATTATTAAATGAAGATAAAACCATCCTACATGAAGATATGAACTGATTGGAACATGGAATAGAAAATATAAGACTCAAAAGATGTTATAAAATCATGATAATATATTTATAAAGGTAATGTGAGTTAGAGGAGTGGTGGAGGAGACTTGGTAGGAGTAAAGGAAGACCATTAGGCTTATGTGTGTGCATGACAGTCTATAGGATTATATGTGTAATTTAAAAATATGTGAATAAAAGAAAGTGGGGTTTGATAGTGTAACGTGTTCATATGTTCATATTGATATTTTATACAAATTTTCATTTTTTTATGTGTGATATTTTTCTCCAAAGCCTTGAATTCATAGGATTGAGTTTAAGAAACACAAATTTTTATGTAATGCAGATCTAATTTTTGAGATATCTTAATGTTTTTTAGATTATCTAAAGATTGAATATCATTTTATGTTATATATAAATATTTTATATAATATTTAAAATTTTAATAAATGCTTTTAAGTTTTCAAAACTCAAATTATATAAATTATAGTGTTTTCTACTCTATCATTGGTAGACTACGGTTTGAGTCACAAAAATGGTCATATATTAAAAATTAAACATAAAAAGAAAATTAAAATTTATTATAATGTTATTTGGGATGTTTTAAATTTTTTTATAAAATTTCATACCATTTTGTGGTGTTTAGTCTAGGAAAACCCTCAAAACACAGACCTATAGTCTTTTAAGAAGGTGTAAACCCTCATGAGATAGCAATAAAACTTGTGTATCTTAAAAATGGATAATGGATAAGTATTTAAAGTTTGGGATGAATTATATTAGTTTTTTAATTTATATTTAATATTATTTTATGTCATTTGGAAAATTATATAGAAAGATACATCAGTTACAGTTAGACAGTTTCTTTAAATAAGCCTAAATACTTGGTTTCAAAGAAGAATTTGTATTTTTGCTCATAAAGAAATCTACAAAAGTTGTGATTCAGTTTTTTCATGTTATATTTGTTTTTTAAGCATTAATTACTATATTTAGTCATTAATATACTAAAACTTGTGTTTTTGAGTGGTTGATAGGCCTAGTAAGCTCCATGAGTATTAAAGGACTAGTTGTGAATTCTAAAAAAGTGATGCACCACTCCACATTATGACACTCATATTGGAAATTTTTTTTGTGTTGCATCATTTTTGGTTTTGAATTAGAGACTAATTAATTTTGAATGAATGATTGGAAAATGTATTTGATACTTTTCTCAGTTGGAAACTTCAAAATTTTCAAAGTGATTGTTCAATTGTTAATGAAATTTGTTGATTTGATTAGTTAAATCAAGAATATTTTGAGCTAAAAAATTTGTTGAAGAGGTTTAAGGTATATCTACCATCAATATTTATTATGTTATTTTATGAAAAGGAAGTTGTTATAGTAATATTTTCCCTTAGAAGAATTAGAAAAGCTCGTTGAAGCTTAAAGATAGAGTTCAGTGAAACTCATTGAAGCTTAAAGATAGAGTTCAGTGAAACTCTACAAGAGGCTTGGTAAGCCATTAAAGGTACCAAAATACCAAGAGAGAGAGAGAGAGAGAGAGAGAGAGAGAGAGAGAGAGAGAGAGAGATTTAAAAAAACATGGAGTTGAGATTTGAAAAAGAAAAGAGTGAGTTGACGAAGAGATTAGAGTGGAAGAGATTATAGTGGTTAGAATTCATGATTAAATAGGTGGGAGATAAATAAAACAAAAATTTTAAGAAGAGAGACGTGATAAAATAAAAATTAGTACAAATTAGTGAAGAAGAATTGAGTGAGTTAAGATAGATAAGAGAATAATTAGAGGTAATGAAGGAATACATGTAGAAGATGGATGACCAGTGTTTGGGTTGGGTATTGAGAAATAAATTGAAATGGATAATTGAGAAAATGATGGAAAGAAGAAGAAGGTAAATTTTAAAATTTCCTTAAAAAGAGAAGATAAATTGTTAAGAAAGTAAAAAAAAGTGTATATGTGTGAACTAGAGACAAGATCAATGTTGGGAAAAAATGAGATGGAAGAAGAAGAGGCAAATGACATTCATGATTTTAATTTAACTTTTTTTTTTTAATTGTGTATATGTAGGTATGAATATGGATGAATAAATGGGCCAATATGAGGCCTTATTTCTTGAAGAAGATCATGAAGATAAGGATATCCTCAAGAAAGAGGATAAGAAAGAAGAAGATAGTTGAGAACAAAGTGAAGATGAACTTGATAATGAGCTACCAACAAAAGTGATGGAACAACAAAGATAAAAGGAGAAAATTTCTCATAAAAAATACTTTTTGAAGGAGATATCTGATTTTAAATAAGAATATTTGAAAGGAGAATTCAAAAATGAAAATTTTTCTTGTAACAATATCGTTGTTTATGTAATTTAGAACAATTAGAGGAAGAGATGGAATTATTGAAACATGCCATAAATAATGGTGTATTATTTGAAGAGGAGTAGATTGAAAATAAAATATCATTGAATTAGTAAGTGATAAGTCAAGAATAATGTAATGAGACCCAATTTTTTATTCTTGAATTTTTTTTTAATTATATTTATATAAGTGAATTTGAAGAGTTGAAGAAATAATTGGAGAAAATTCTAGGGAAGAATACAAAATGTGGACCAAGAATGCATATCCACTTGTATGGAAAGTTGGTTATCCTAATTCAAGAGGGTCAAATTAAATAAATACAAAATAATGAGTGAATGAAGGTGTTTTTACGCTATTTCACTTTCTACATTCAAAGAGAGAAAATGAGAAACTTAAATAAATGGTCAAGGCTTGATGTACCTAGATGTAGTTTTGTGCACCGTAATCCAGACGAAGTGAGAACTCCTCTTTGGTTGTGGAGGATGACACCTAAAAAATAAAGAGACTAAGACAAAGAAGACGTTAGATAAGGAGATGGTGGGTTGCCAAGCAAAGGCTTGATCCCAGAAGTAAAAGCTTGACGAATGTCAACCCACTGATTAATTAAAAAATTGTCTGATAAAGGACAGAAAGATAAAAGACTAAAAATGATAAAGACTGAAAAGGAAATGGAAGCAAAAGCTTACCTAAAAGATGTTGTCAGCTTGGTCACAGTCGCCGGCGTCGGTGGTCCTACCGGCATTGGTTGTCAAGGATGTTGACATCGGTTAGTCTGCCGACGTCGGTGGGGGAAGTGACCGGCGTCGGTCGGGGAAGTAGTCTATGGACGAGGTCTGAGATAGAGTTTTTGGTCTGTGGATGGGTTTGAGATAGAGTTTTGGGCTTGGTTGAATGGTTGGGGGTCTGGGTTTAAGAGTCTGGTTTTGATTAATGGTCTGAGAGTTTGTGCAAGGGTGTAGGACAATGGACAGAATGTCAAATAAAGGACAGAAGGGTAGAGGAGGCCAATAGGGAGATAGAGAGATGAGGATTCGGGTCTGGTCTGGTTTGGGGATAGGGAGTGTTGCATCTAGTTCATAACTTAGAAGCAGATAACTAGAAAACACAATGAAAGCACAAACAAGATACTTATCTGTGACTGGCTTGAAGGAGTGTTGCAGACTGGTGTCCCTATTGTTGGTGCTAGTGATGAAGGCAAAGTCCCTATTGTTGATGTAGAAAATTGATGCAGAGTCCTTGAGAGTGTTGCTTGATGTGTACCTTCAGCCAAAGAGTTAGCAGTGGAAGAGAGAGGAGTGAAAGATTGATGGATTGAAGGATTTAGGAGTCTGATGCGAGAGAGAGGTGAAGGGCAGATAATGGATTCATAAAAAATGTTATGAAGGATGCCAAAGCCAGCAATATCACCAATGTCGGTTGATAGTTGACCGACGTCGGCGGATGGAAGCCAAGAAAAAGGCTAAAAATAGCCTTTCATTCATTTTCCCAACTGCTAGGTTAGCGAGTCCAAGGAAGAAACGGTCGAAGGTGGCTAATGGACGCGAGAGGTTAAAGGGGAGAAGTTAAAATGGGAGTCTAAGCATTAAAATTGGCCATGTGGGGAATGAAGGGAATCCAAGAAGGGTATCCAAGGGTGGTGAGGTGGCAAGGGAGAGAGAGAAAAGGGATTTTATTAATTTAAAATAGGATATTTATTTCAAATTAATAAAACATGGGTTAGGAGTGGTTAAGTGGATGAAGGGGACCAAGGGGGGAGAAAGGACCAAGGGTTAGACATGATTCTGGTGTCTACATTTGCCCCTTTTTGTCTTGTTGGTTGCTCTAGATGAATTGCAAGACAAAAATAGGAGTTGGTTGCCCCAGGTATGGGATAGGTTGATTTCATCTTGTTGGTTGTTTAAGTGAACTGCAAGACAAAAATAAGAGAGTTGGTTGCCCCGATTATGGATGAGGTATTCCCCCTCAAAGCAGGAGCTGAGGGAAGGGAACCAGGAATCAGGTGATGATTTGACAAAGAGTGGATGAAAAAAAGGGTGAGAGTGAACGCTGCAAAAGTCGTGATTGCGTGCATACCACTTCACGAGATGGTCAGGTCAAATTATCGTAGGTCGAGGGTCAAGGAGTGCCAAAATTAAAATAACCAAGCCCCAACATTTAGTCATCTGTTGATTGGGTTATTCAATCTAAGCTGAAGCTCCAATGGGTCGTCGTGTTCCAGGTATCCTGGGCTCAGGAAGTGCTCCTAGAAAACATGAAAATGTCACAAGTAGTGTGGATCAACCAGCTTACAATCCTATACTTGTGAGGGTCAAAAATAGTCTACGCACAATTTTGCTAACCAGTCATGAGGTAGCATACAGGCAAAAACAACCAAGGCAACATTGTCTTGGAAGTGGTCGAAGTCAGAGGAGATAGGCGTGATCTCCAATGGTCATTAGTTGAGGGGGAGGAATGGACGAAAGGATGTGGCTGAGCTAACCTTAGAAAATGTTATGTGATCTAAGTGCTACCTACATAGCCCCTATGTGAAGGGCCTCAGGCCAATGTAGTTCTCCCTAGAGGGGAGGAAAGGTCAAAGGGATGGAATTGGGCTTGGTCGAGGTCAAGGTCATGGTTAAAGAGGAGAAGTTTTGTCCATCAGAGAGACGAAAAAACAAGGGTGGTCAAGCTAACCCCAAATGATGTCGCATCATCTGAGTGCTACCTACATAGCCCCAGTCTTAGGGCCTCAGACCAATGTAGTTTAGAATAGGAGTTAAAGAGGTTGATAGATTGGTCTAGGTCATGATGAATGATGAGGGGAAGAAGATGATGTTACAACCTTTTCCATATTGTGTGATGGTGTATTCTGCAACATTGGTTGAGGGGTCTTTCATCCCTAGCAATTTTCCATAGTCGTGATGGATGTATGCTAAAAATGAATGGAGGTCTATTTATGCTTCAGCAATTATTGGTTTATGCTTAACATAAATTGTGTTGGGTCGATAGTTTCCATGTGTATTGTTGTCCACAGAAACTACGTGAAATGGACTAGGTCATGTCGATGATATGAAAATGTTTGATTGGTTTGGTTTGGGTTTGGTTGGATAGATAATGATTTGGTTGGATGCGTGACCAAGATGTGTCAAAAGCGAAAGGCGAATTGCTCTTTCATTAACAAGGACCAGAATGATGGCATAGGTAAGGGGTTGTTTAGAAACAAAAGACCCATTTATGCATCGCGTCATTGACTAGGTTGTGTTAGAGAAGCAATCGAATCACTTAACGTTAAGTGAGCTCAAAATCCCTTGAGTATGTTGGGGTGATAGGATTGATAATGAGATGGAAGGGGGAACCCTTTTTGGCAGGAACAACTTTGCCCCTTTTATAGGTGACCCCGAGAATGACTATAGACAAGTCCATGACTCTTAAAGTTGTCAATCAGTTTTTTTTTTTAAATTTTTGAAGGCAGACTGATCGATGCAGGAAGCCTATGATGGGATGTTGTCTTGCTTTGTGGTCATGTTGTGAAGCTGATCGATGCGGGAAGCTTTAGAGAAAGTGTTGTGTATGTAGCAAAATTTATGCATAGCCATCCTTCGAGGGAGTGGTCTATATTCTGATTTTTATGTTTTTGATATGACTTTGGCCTAGCTGTCCTTCAAGGGAGCAGTCTAGTAAATACAGCAATTATGATGCAGCTGTCCTTCGAGGGAGCAGTCTACATTTATAGTTTTATGACCTTGGAATATGCATCCCATTTATATATATATATATTTGATTGATTTTCTGACTGGACTTTTGGTCATGGACTTGACTAAAGAGGTTTAGAGGGTTTCCATTTTATTAGGACAAAGCAATAATGCTTGACAAAAGGGTTAGGATTGAGGGTTGAAGGAGATAGGAATGACAATGACGGGGACTGCTCAAGGGATTGAGCTCAAGTTAAACGTCAAATGAATAATTACTTGACTAACAGTGGACTGGTCAAAGATGCAAGACATAAAGGGGCTCAGGTTCTAACAAAATCCTGACCCATGATGGTGTTATGATGTAAGGTCTGAATCAATTGGGAGAAAACTTGCCCCATTGGCTTCATTTCAAAATTGGTCACATGTTGATTGATGTTGAAGGAGTTGGTCAACATTTGGTCGAAGGTTTTGATTGAGGTCAGTGCTGAAAAAGTTGGTCGATATTTGATTAAGGTTTGATTGAGGTTGGTTTGAATGGTTGGTCGAAGATAGACTGAATGTTTGGTTGAGATCGGGTCGACGGTCTGGTTATGGTCAGGTTGAATGTTTGGTCGAGGATAGGTTGAATGCTTGGTTGAGGCCTAGTCAAGGTTTAGGATTAAAAGAGTGATTGATATGTGGTCGAGACTGGGTTGAAAGGTTCGTCGAGGCTTGGATGAAAGTTGAATTCCCCCAGCGGCTAAGGAGAATGTTTGATAGATTGGTCAAGGTCAATTGAGGCTTAGTGGTCAAATTAATTGTATTGAGGTCGAATAAGGGGATTAAAGGCAGCGAAGGGACCCTAGTCTGGCATGGAGATCCCAATTTAGGTGATGAGGTTTGAGAATCATGGGTCAGTGTTGATGATTTGTTGAAGGGGTGGTCAAGAGGATCCTTGATGAGAAGGGAATCCTTTCTTTATTGCTAATGAATGACAACTTTAAGAGCACAACAACGCTCAGTGTCATGTCCTGGAGTGTGATGATAATGATAGAATTTAGAGTTGTTGAACCAAGATGGTCTTGATCTGAGAGTTGATGAGTGGGGCAGTGTCGAAGGTTTGTTGACGATGCGGTCAAGAAGAAAGGTGTCTTTCTCTAAGAATTGGTGAATGACATCCTTGAGGGCACAACAGTGCTCAGTGTCGTGCCCAGGTGTGTGATGATACGCACAAATGTGAGTGTCATTGAACCAAGGGGGTTTTGGTCTGAGGGATTGATATGGCTTAAGAGGCAGGAGATCGATACGAGAGGACTGCAACAATAGCCGCAATAGCAGGGCATAAGAACCTACTAATGGGTCTGATTGTCTTGTTGTAGTGGGGGTTGGTGACTTTGGTTTAGGAGGTGTTAGTTGATGGTTTGGAAGAGATATATGTCTGATGGGTTGAGAGAGTAATGGAGGTGACTTGCCTCTGTGAAGTATGGGAGTAGGAAGCACCCCTGTTAAAGTGGATGGATGCGGGCCCAAAATTGAAGGTAATGATGAAGGTGGGGGAGGAGTCCTCCAGTGTGGTTTAATGGCCTTTGTTGGTTTGGGGTAAGGGCCACTATTGTGTGAGGCAAGGTTAGATTCAGGTTTGGATTTGGATGTGGACAGAGGCGAGTGAGATGTAGTAATCTCAGTCAAAGGGCAAGAGGAAACTGTGATTGGGTCATCCTCAATCGAAATGGGTGAAGAGACTGGTTCTTCTCTTGGTGGAGAAGAAATAGGAGAGTGTGGCTCTGCAGTTGGATAGAGCGTAGTAATGGTCATGGTCTCGATGTGTGGTCTAGGCATGGGGAATGTATGATCCCCCATTGATGACAAAAAGGATGAGGGTGAGGCAGCCAGTGTGGGTGCCATCAAAGCATCCTCCAATATGAGCGAGGTCGATGGAGGATTAATAGGAGAAAAAAGTTCTTCACCATGTGGAGGAGGTATATGGGAAGAAGGGTCTTCCTCTTGTGAAGGAGGTTGGTTAGAAAAAAGAGAAAAGACAGTGTCAACCGTGTGTATATCATGGTCTTAAGGGTCATTGGTCGTGGTCTGGACATTGTTTTGAGTAGGCGGGTGATTAGGAAAGGGTTGCTTGAAGATGTCGAGGTTTTGGTTGGGTGGGGAATTTGAGTTGTCGAAGATAAGATCACCCTTGTCTAGCATGTCTTGGATGATGTTTTTGAAGGTTTGACATTTGTCCGTGTCGTGGCCTTTGACACGGTGATAGTTGCAAAAGTCATCCTCCCTATACCATGCAGGGATAGGTGTTGAGGGGTCGAATTGATGTGGTTGGATTAAAGGGAGATTGAGGACCCCTTGCTTGACGAGTTTATCCAAGATAGAGGCATATGACTCTCTAATTGGAGTGAATTGATGTTGTAAGGATCGATGTTGAAAATGCTTATTGTTGTAGTCTGATGTTGAAAATTAAGGTCGGTTGGTTATTGTTGAAGATGATGGTCTAAAGATGACAGTGTTTGCTGACCCCTTGGACTGGGAGTGGGCAGAAGAAGGTTTGGACGAAGAAGGGTCATTAGATTTTGCGTTGTTATTATGCAATTTGACCTTATTTTTGTCGATGGCATAGAGTTCAAGCTTTCTTGCCATGGTGAAAGCTTCATTGAAAGTGTGGAATGTCTGGATCCGCAAGGTAGAAGAGATGTGGCTAGCACATGCTTGAGAAAAGAGCTTGATGAGCTCAGATTGAGGCAAGGAGAAGGAGAGCTGGTTAATCAAGCTTCTCCAACGGGAGACAAAATCGATTATGGATTTGTCATCAAATTTCTTGATGGAGTAGAGGTCTGTGATTGAGACTTGTTTGGTGATGTTGATAGAAAAATGGTTGAGAAATAATTGGGTGAGTTGGGTGAATGAAAAGATAGAATGTCTGGTAAGAGAGCTATACCAGTCAAGGGTGGGGCCAAAAAGGGACATAGGGAACGTGCGTAAAAGTAATGCATCGTCATGGGCAATGAGATAGCAGGCATGTCTAAATGCCCGAAGATGTTGTTGCGGGTCCTCCTTACTCTGAAAGAGAGTAAATTTAGGGAGTTCCCACTGGTTAGGGTATGGTCAGATGGGTACAGAAGGATGGATGGGTTCATTGCAAATTTTCTCATATGACAGAGCATTGCTTGAACTAGAGATAGAGGTCTCGAGACTGGACATTTTGTCCATCAACATTTTGATGACGTCTACTGACAGATTGAAAGGTGGGGCACCCCCTAAGTTGTAGGGTACCTGGAAGGTGGTTGAAGAGGCATATGATGTACTTGGTTGTGCTTATGTAGGCACAACATATGGATAGTACATCATATGGATAGATGTCGTGGTCAAAGGGGCTTGTGTCATGAAATTGGAGGACATAAGTTGACTAGATACTACCATAGGTGGTTGAGTGGTGGCACTGGTAAAAGGATAGGTTGTCACTCCCGTGTGTATAGGTGCAAGAGTGGGCGAGGTTGAGATAATCAAGTTCTGGTAAGGTGTAGAACTTGATTGAATTGTATATGATTGAGGGGGTAATGAGACCCCGATGGAGGCAGGTTTGAAAATAGATGGGGAGGCCAAACTTTGTGTATTGGCCATGGTCGAGTGACTGGTCGAGATAATAGGCTGAGTCATGATGGGTTGGGTAGCGGATGACGTCGATGTCATGGCTGCTATGACTAAAAGGTCTCGCATTTGGTTTCTTGCGAGATAATTTTGGAGGGATTTGACATTGAGGTCTAAGAATCTTTCAAAATCTTGGTCCCCTTCAGGGATGATAGGAGTTTGAGTCGGGGTTGGTCGGGTTGGAGTTCTTTCAGTCTCTGAGTGGAACTCCATTATAGGACTGGTTATGGATGGTGAAGGCGGAAGCGGTTGATGTCTCGCATAGTCAAGAAGAGCCTTGGTTTGACTGTGAGTCAAAACCATGCAAGACAAGAAAGGTTAGGTTTTAGAAACTACGTTTTTTCAATTTCAGAAAACTCAGCATGTGGTTTTTGGCAGAAAAAGGGTCAGGTTTTAGGCTACTATTTTGAGAAAAAGGGACTGTGACAGTGACCAACGTCGATTGAAAAACTGATGTCAGTGATATCAGATGGCCGATGTCGATCAGATAACCGATGCTGGCGAGGAAGGGTGGCCGACGTCAGTGGTGAAACCGATGCCGGTGACAGTGGTTTCCCAGAAACTTAGTGAATTTGAAGATTCTTGGAAAAAAGGAAGAAGAGCATCCTCACTAACTCAAACAAGCATATAATAATAGAGAAATAAATGGAGACAGGTAGACACTAAGCGTTAAATACTAAAAAAATTAACTTTTAGAATCTTGTGGCTTATGCCTTAAAGTGATGTTTGGGGAGGTTGGTTGTTAGAAGGGTCCTATAAGAGATAGTCTATGGATGGTTTCAGGTTTGTTTAGGCACTCAAGAAGTCTGTATTAGGTTCGGTACGTGGCCTAGTGCTAAGGAGCAAGCTCCCCTCACTTCACGAGCCCAATGATAAGCTGGTCTCGCTTAGCCAAAATATACCTTGCCTAGAGATTATCCTCCGCTAGAGAACAGAGTGGGCTTTCCCCTTGGTGATGAAATCCAAGTGAGATTGCCAGGTAGGGGTAAGGTATCTGCTGGGGGATGAAATCCTAGTTGGGCCTTGTCTCAGGTAAGTTTGATGTTTGATTTAGTGCAAGTGGTTTGGTTGTGTAACATCAAGTGGACTATGATTAATTCAATATGCGGTTATTAATTACTAAGTGTGGACTAAGAAATGCAAGAAAGCAGAAATGAATGCAAAGTGTTTTAAGCCTCAAGTCGAAATGTGAAGTTGGAATGAAAACAAGTTGAGAAAAGGTTTGAAGGATATGATTTTTGACTAGTCTAGAAGTGCAAGAAAAGAAAATAAAAGTTCTTTTTATTCCTGCTTATGATGTCGTTTAGAAGAGAGGAAAGAGGTGAAAAGGGAGAAACCTAATGCACCTATATGAACAAAAGAAAAGGAATTAAAACTAGGAAATTTGGAGAAATTTGAAATCGGTATGAGCGGGAAAAGAAATGGGGAGAATTTGGCAGGAGGAACAGATCCAGGAGGAATAGTAGAAGGAGGGAAATGTGGAGGGTCATGATTTCTAACTGATGCAGACACTATAGGGACGCTAGTTATTCCTATGCTCTTTAGTGGGGCCGGAGATCCTCCACTGAAAAAAGCAACAGAGCAATCCACGGAGATAGCGAAAGACAAAATAGCTTTTAACACAAAAAAGAATCTTGAAAGGCAGAAAGGGACCCACAAACAAAGGACCTGGTCGTCGTTGTTTGGGAAAAAACCGACTGGAAAATCCATCTTTCCTCCGGTGACTTCAAAATCTTGCTGGGAGAAAGGTGAGTTCCAAATTTTCATCCCTGATCCCTTACTTGATTTTTCGGTTTCCTCAATGGACCTCACCCTAGTAGGGAAATTTCAAGGAGCAAGACCAAATATAGACTCACTCAGGTCCATGATCAAAAGGAGATGGGCTATACGAGGAGAAGTTGACATAGCACCTATGGTGAATGGTTTTTTCTCCTTCATCTGTAACTGTGAAGAAGATCGGAATATGATCCTGAGTGAAGGACCTTGGTCCTTTGGAAAAAGTATCCTTACTATAAAGAAATGGGAACCAGATATGGATTTTTCTGAGTCTTTTTTCTCAACAACCCCTGTTTGGGCTAGGCTACCAAGGCTACCTTTAGAATTCTGGCATGAGGACATCTTCAAACGATTAGCTAGCTCTTTTGGTGAATTAGTGGCGGTAGATAAAGCCACGACTTCAAGAACCAAACTCCAAAGTGCCAGAATCTATGTTAAAGTGGCGGATCTAAACATCCTCCCCAAAAAAGTGGACCTTATCTCCAAACTTGGGAAGAAAACCCAAGAGATTGTTTTTGAAGACTTGCCAAATTCTTGTTTTGTGTGCAAGAAGCAGGGGCATTGGGCCAAGAAATGTCCCAATAGGGGAAGAGCCATTCCAAAAAACTTTCAGGAAGGAAAAAATATCAAGATCCAACAAAAAAAAATATGGAAGGTCAAAGAAGACTATCGAAAGATAAGGAAGCCTCAAGAGGCCTTAGTTGACAAAGACACAGATAAGGGTATATCTATAGCTCTAGTAGAAGGGGATGACCTTAATACATTAGGAATATCAAATCCCCTTGTAAAGATTTCTAATGTCCTTATGGAAGGAAAAGAGAAGGGAACAGAGGATAATGTATCAGATCTTCAAACTGAAGATGAGGTGATTGCCTCTACTCAGAAATCTCAAAGCTTAGAAATCCAAGATTCAAAGATGTATAAAAAAGAGGAATTAGAAGAAGGAGAAGTAGATCCTAAAAGAAGAAACATTATAGAAGAAGTAGAGGATGAATTGAGTGAAGGTCAGCCTGGGGAAAAGGAGGAACCAAAGGTTGAAATTATGACTCCAGCTAAAGAGGTCCTCGAGGCAGAAGAAAAGGATGAAGAAGGTAAAAAACCTAAAAACCAAAAGATTAAAGGAGAGATAAAGAATATGTCTAATCACATCATGACAAGAAATGGTGGAGCGAAAGCTAATAGTTCTCTAAAGAGTAAAGGAGGAAAAGAATCTGGAAAACAAGCCAAATTAAAACTGGATGTAGGTTCTTCAGATAAAACTGGGAAAAAATCTGCTAAGCAGAACAGAGAATTAGAAAGCAAGGTCAACATAGCAGATGGAAAGCAAAAAACATTGGGGCAATATATGAATAGTAATAAAAAGAAATGAAGATTCTTAGTTGGAATATAAGGGGTCTAAACAGTCGTCCTAAAATAGACCTTGTTAGGAATTTTGTAAGAGAGCAAAAGCCAGACTTCCTTCTGCTTCAAGAAACAAAAATGAGTAAGGAGAAAGCTGAACAAATCAAAGACTTTAAAAATTACACCTTTAAAGCTAGTAGTTCTGAAGGAGCTTCAGGAGGTACTGCGATTTTATGGAGAAAAGTTCTTTTTGCTGGATCAATTTTGATGGAAAGTAAAAATTTTCTGGTGGCTAAATTAATTAATGCAGACCAAAAGGATAGTTGGTATGTAGTTAATATTTACGCTCCTAATATTAGGAATGAAAGGAAAAAGGTTCGGGAAACTCTCTCAAAGCTCAAAAGGAAAGATCACTATGGGCGTTGGATAATAATTGGAGACTTTAATGTCCCTCTTTATGACTATGAGAAAATGGGTGGTAATACAATTCAAATGGAAGGGAGAATTGACCTTATGGAGTTTATCAGTAATGAAGGCTTAATGGATATGGATTTGCAAGGAATTTAGTACACTTGGAGTAATAAGAGACTGAATAAGGAATGCATAAAGGCCAGGCTTGACAGGGCTCTCATATCCCCAAATTGGATGAAAGACTATAATTGCAAGTTGGAAGCATACCATAGAATTGGCTCAGATCACTTCCCTTTAATATTCTTAGCGGACAAACTAAACCAAAAAAAGAATCATCCTTTTAGATTTGAAAAGATGTGGCTACAACATCCACAGTTTGAAGACAAAATAACAGAGTGGTGGAATATCTCTATAGAGGAATCTGCTCTCTTTCGAGTTGTTTCCAAACTCAAAAATGTTAAAAAGAAAGTCAAGAAATGGAACAAGGACTGTTTTGGAAATATTTTCGTGGAAAAGAAGATCATCAAGGAGAATATTAGTAGAATACAGGGAAAAATTCAGAAAAATGGATATACTGTGGAATCCCAAAGAGAAGAAAGTGAACACTTGGCACAGTATCAAGACATAATAACTAAGGAGGAAATTTATTGGAGACAAAGATCTAGGGTGCAATGGTTGAAAGATGGAGATAAAAATACAAAGTTCTTCCACCTCTCTACCTTGAAACATAGAGTGAAAACACATATTCATCATCTAAAAAAAGGAGCTCAAAAGATAACAGAGGATAAGGAAATTAAGGAGGAAATGATTTCATTTTTCTCTTCCCTGATGAAGGCTGATAGAAACATTGACTTGAAAAGTCAGGCTGATATTCTCCAAGTGATTCCTCCATTGATCACGAAGGAGCAGAATAATATGTTATGTTCTATACCTAAAGAGGAGGAAATTTTTAAAGCTGTAAGATCTCTTGGAGGAGAAAAAGCTCCGGGACCAGATGGTTTCCCCATGTTCTTTTTTCAAAAGTTCTGGAAATTCATAAGAGTGGATGTTAGTAACGCGGTGAAGGAGTTTTTTGGAGCTAAACAGATGCTGAAGGAAATAAATGCCACTTTTCTTTGCCTTATCCCTAAGAAAGCAGGTGCGGATAGTCCTGATCAGTTCAGGCCGATTAGTCTATGCAACTCCCTCTATAAAATCATCTCTAAAGTACTAACGATCAGACTAATCCTTGTGTTCCCCTCAATCATTGCTGAGCAGCAAAATGGTTTCATCCCTGGCAGACAAATCCTCAATTCAGTTATAATGGTGCATGAAAATATTCATTCACTACTCAAATCCAACACTGAGGGGTTCTTGATGAAAGTGGATATAGCTAAAGCATACGACAAGGTGGATTGGCTTTTCCTTTCTAAAAGCCTTATTGCTTTTGGATTTGAAAAAAGAGTGGTTGATTTAATCAAACAGTTGATATCAACAACTTCTATAGCTGTGTTGGTTAATGGGACCTCATCTCATTTGTTCAAACCGTCTAGGGGATTAAGACAAGGGGATCCTATATCCCCTGTCCTGTTCATCATCATGGTAGATATCATGGGTCGCTACCTTGGGGACTTGGTTCAAAGAAGACAGTACAAAGGTCTGAGACCCTCTTCGCATCATTTAATTTGCTCTCATGGGAAATTTGTGGATGATACTATTTTTATGGGTCAGTCTGAAGTCACTGAAGCAAGAACTCTTAAGGAAGCCATTAATCTGTATACCTCTGCTTCCGGACAACTGATTAATTGGAATAAAAGTGTTGTTTTCTTTAATAACACCCCTGTTTACAGACAGAACAAAATTGCTAGAATTCTTGATTGTTCTATAGTTTCTTTTCCCTCCACATACCTTGGTCTACCTTTTGGATTGAAAGCCCCCAAAGCTTTTTGGGAAGGTCTTATTAATAAATTCAGTAAGAAGTTAGCGGGATGGAAAGGCTGTCTTCTTAGTCAAGGAGGAAAGCTAACTCTCCTCAAAGCTAGTCTTCAAAGTATACCTACGTATGCATTGAGTCTCTTCAAAATCCCCTCCAAATTTGCTGAAGCAATTGAAAAAATCCAAAGAAACTTTCTTTGGTCTGGATCTGAAGAGAAAAGGAGAATGCCACTTATAGCATGGGATAACATATGCAAACCGATTAAGGATGGTGGACTTGGCATAAGGAAAATAAGAAGTATGAACACTGCCCTTCTAGCTAAACAGGGGTGGAGGGTTTTTCAGGAAAATAATGCATGGAGTAAAATTTGGATGCATAAGTACTTATTTAAGGCACAGTCAATCCATGATTTCTTTTCCACTCCAGATATTTCTCATCCGTCTGCTATTTGGGGGGCAGTCCAGGGAACAAAACATGTTCTTGAAGAAGGAAGTGCATGGAAAGTTGGTAATGGTAAAAAGGTGAAATTTTGGGAAGATACCTGGGTAAGAGATAAACCTTTACAAGAAGAAATCCAAGATAAAGATGTTATAGAAAGATGTAAACAAAGAGTGGGCACTATGGTTAATCATTATTGGCAGAACAATACTTGGGTAAACCTCACTGACTATGATCAAGATCTCAAGGATATTCAACTATCCCTAAATGCTATATCCCTAAATCCTAACCAAGAAGATAAAATTGTTTGGTATCAGGAGCCAAGTGGATAGTTTAAAGTCTCTTCCCTCTTCATCTCTAAGGGAAATGGTAGAAAACCGATTTGGACTAGAGCATGGATCAAGGGGCTCATCCCTAAAATCAAGTTCTTTTCCTGGACCCTCCTCCAAAACAAAATTTTGACCCTGGATAATTTACAGAAACGTGGAATCAATATTGTTAACAGGTGTATTCTGTGTAAGAGAGACCTTGAAGATAGAGATCATCTATTTGTGAATTGTTCCTTCACTCAGCTTGTTTGGAAGGAGGTTCTCAATATGTGGGGTATTACCCGGGTTCATCAAAAAAATGTTGAACTTTCTCTTAAAATTTGGTATTGCCCTTCAAATAATCCTGAAGTTATCTTTTTATGGAAAATTACTCTTCCCCATATCTGGTGGGGAATATGGAAGGAAAGAAATAACCGAATATTCAGAAACAAAGAGCTCCCTGGATGGGTGGTTGGCCAGAACATCATTAGAGCTCTAAAGGAAAATTTTTCTTCTCAAAAAAATCCAAGCTCTAATCTAAATGTGGATAATCCCCTGAGGAAGGACATTACTCTCGGTAAACATGATAACCCCAGATCAGATGTGACTTGGATTAGTCCGCCTCAAGAATGGATTAAAAGTAATTTTGATGGTGCAGCAAAAGGGAACCCGGGTAAGGCTGGTTGTGGTGGTGTTCTGAGAAACCATGTGGGAATGGTTATTGATGCTATTGCAATTCCCATAGGTATATCAAACTACCATATTGTTGAAGCTACAGCTGCTCTTCAGACCCTTAAATTAGCTATGGATTTGGGATATTCTAAATTGTGGCTCGAAGGGGATTCATTGAATGTTATTAATATCCTTAATAACAAGAATTCAGTGTCTTGGACCATAGAGGACAAGGTTAAAGAGATGAAAATTCTTTTGAAGAAATTCAAAGAAGTAAAAATCACCCATACCTACTGTGAAGCCAATGGTGTCGCAGATTGGCTTGCAAATTGTGCCGTCTGGGAGGGGCAGAAAGTGAGGTGGGATGAAACCTTAGAAAGGAACGTGGACTTCAAGGCGATCATTCTTCTGGATGCCACACACGCAAAGGAAGGAAGGATTGGAGCGTATCAAAATCTTAATGAGTAGGAAGAGTGGCAGAACAGGGAAAGAAACCCAATTATCAAAAAGCAAGGCCCTTAAGAGGGA
The DNA here is from genome assembly GCA_037957365.1 of Torreya grandis. Taxonomy (NCBI): domain Eukaryota; kingdom Viridiplantae; phylum Streptophyta; class Pinopsida; order Cupressales; family Taxaceae; genus Torreya; species Torreya grandis. The sequence continues at coordinate 4,450,172 of JARHVA010000647.1, forward strand.
GAAGCGGACCCTAAAATGCCATAAACAAATTCGACGTCCAAATCATTTTGATAGCAACAAGAACCAGGGTAACATCAATAGCAAACGGGATTCTAAGAAAATGAGCATGGCGCAGGAAAGAAAGGGTGAACCCCATAAATAGGAACCCAAGAGTTGTGCAGACTGGAGAGAGAAACACCAAGTATGGAGAATCTTGCAGAAAGGAAATGTCACGAAATACATGGAAAGGCTTCACGGTTCTAAGCCGCACATCACAACAGCCTTCTTTAAAAACTGGTCTGACGACAGGGTCACCTTGCATGGCGTTACTGTCAATTTAACTGAGGATTTTCTTGCTGAGGTTACAGGGTTGTCTATGGAAGGAATCAATTTTTCAAAGCAAACCAGCATATTGAATGAAGCATTCTGCAAATTCCCCAAAATGGATGAGGAGCAGAAAATAGTAAAAAATGGGGATTTTTATGATTTGGACCAGATAAAAGGGATTTGGAGGGACGTCCTAAACTGTATCAGGGAATATTTCATCCTGGATGGTAGAAGTAAACGAGTGCATAAGTTCCACTTCGTCTTCCTCAACCACTTCAGGCATAAGGTAAGAATATCTTTTCCTTTCTACCTTCGCTACTCCCTGATTCAAAGCCTTTATGCTCATAAGAAGAAAGACTTGCGCCCTATTCTTCATGAAGGTCTTATTCTGCTCATTGAAGGCTTTTGCAAGAATAGGGCATTGGTAAAGAACCCCAAACAGGGGAAAAACAAGTTGACAGGAAATAAAAAGGATGAAAATGAAAGTAGAAGAGGAAAAATTAAGACCCCTAATCCCAATACACAGAATGCAGTAGGAGATAGGGGCTAGGAGAGAATTGGTGAACCCGTGGAGGAAAAACAGTTGGAAGAAGATGGAACAGAGAGCTGGGAAACCAACTCTAGTAACGACAAAGAAGGACCTGAGGATATGGAAAAAGATAAAGTCAATACTGAGGACTCTGTTTCCAGAACATAAGAGAAGGAGGAAGACCAGAAAGACAAGGAGGATGACACTGTCCAGGAAGATTCTGGTGAGGACCCAATGTCAAAGAATGAAAAGGAAATCCCAGTCCAGGAAAATATCCAAAACATAGAGATAGAAATTGAAGAAGGATTCAATGAGAGGGAATTAAAGAGCCAAGAAGACTTCTTTGAAGAAGCTAGAAATAGCCCAAGCGAAAAGGCTGAGGACTGGAAAGGGAAGAAACAGAATGAAGAAAAACACACCCCTTTGATTTGGGTTAACAGTAAAGCTGAGTGTTCTTCCCAATTAGATGCTTGGCTGTGTAGGGAGACCATTGATCTAAAGAAAAAAGTGGAAACATTGGAAGAATCAATGAAAGCTTCTTGGAACAAAGTAAATGACATGGAGAATCAGTTAAGCCAGATCTCTGTGAAGCTAAAAGTTTATGAAAACAACCTCCGGGAGCTTATAAAGGAAAATAGAAAGAAAATGGATGAAGTAACATCCAACTTTTGTGCAGTTTCTATCAGTATTGGGAAACGTGCCAATGAGGAGATGAAATTAATAGAGGGCCCCTACAAGAGGACAAGGCAAAGTTCCAGAAAGAAAGACACACAAAAAGGAGACTTGCTGGAGGTTGCCACCCGGGAAATTGCTTTGAAAGAAAAAGAAGCCATGAAGTTGATCCTAGAACTGGATGAATAATCCAGTCTTTTTTCGGTTAAGAAACTGGTACTGATCTCTGGTTTTATTTTGCTAGTTTTCAGTTAGTTGTTCTTTCAGACTTTTGGTCTTTGGGTCCTGTTTGGCTGTATATCAATGGTTTCAGGACCATTCTTTTTTTGTTTTTACTACTTCTATGTAGTGTTTTAAGGTGATGCCTGTGGACTTTGTTTGCTCTTTTTTGTTCTTTGTTATAGGGTTTCGGGGCCCCTTCAAAACCTGCTTTAACCTCTAATCTAAAACAAAAGAAAAGGAACCCAAGGGAGACCCTAAGGGTCCCAGTAAGCGTGCCAGAAATGTTTCTATGCTATTTCTCTTTTTACATTCAAAGAGAGAAAATGAGAAACTTAAAGAAATGGTCAAGGCTTGATGTACCTGGATGTAGTTTTGCACACCATAATCCAGATGAAGTGAGAATTCCTCTTTGGTTGTGGAGGATGACACCTGCAAAAGAAAGATACTAAGACAAAGAAGGCGTTAGATAAGGAGATGGTGGGTTGCCAAGCAAAAGCTTGATCCCAAAAGCAAAAGCTTGAGGAATGTCAACCCACTGATTAATAAAAAAATTGTCTGATAAAGGACAGAAAGATAAAAGACTAAAAATGATAAAGACTGAAAAGGAAATGGAAGCAAAAGCTTACCTGAAAGATATTGTCAGCCTGGTCATAGTCACCGACGTCGATGGTCCTACCGGCGTCAGTTGTCAAGGATGCCAACGTCGGTTAGTCTGCCGACATTGGTGGGGGAAGTGACCGGCATTGGTCGGGGCAGTAGTCTGTGGATGAGGTCTGATATAGAGTTTTTGGTTTGTGGACGGGTCTAAGATAGAGTTTTGGGCTTGGTTGAATGGTCTGGGGGTCTGGATCTAACAGTCTGGTTTTGATTAATGGTCTGAGAGTCTGTGCAAGGGTGTAGGATAATGGATAGAATGTCAAAAAAAGGACAGAAGGGTAGAGGAGGCCAATAGGGAGACAAAGAGATGAGGATTCAGGTTTGGTCTGGTTTGGAAATAGGGAGTGCTGAATCTAGTTCATAACTTAGAAGCAGATAACTAGAAAACACAATGAAAGTACAAACAAGATACTTATCTGTGACTGGCTTAAATGAGTGTTACAGACTGGTGTCCCTATTGTTGGTGTTGCTGACGAAGGCAGAGTCCCTATTGTTGATGTATAAAACTGATGCAGAGTCCTTGAGAGTGTTGCTTGATGTGTACCTACAGCCAAAGAGTTAGCAGTGGAAGAGAGAGGAGTGAAAGATTGACGGATTGAAGGATTCACGAGTCTGATGCAAGAGAGAGGCGAAGGGCAGATAACGGATTCAAAAAAATGTTATGAAGGATGCCGATGCTGGCAATATCACTGACGTCAGTCGATAGTTGACTGACGTCGGTGGATGGAAGGCAGGAAAAAGGCTAAAAATAGCCTTTCATCCATTTTCCCAACTGTCGGGTCAGCGAGTCCAAGGAAGAAACGGTCGAAGGTGGCTAAATGGATGTGAGAGGTTAAAGGGGAGAAGTTAAAATGGGAGTCTAAGCATTAAAATTGGCCATGTGGGGAATGAAGGGAATCCAAGAAGGGTATCCAAGGGTGGTGAGGTGGTAAGGGAGAGAGAGAAAAGGGATTTTATTAATTTAAAATAGGATATTTGTTTCAAATTAATAAAACATGGGTTAGGAGTGGTTAAGTGGACGAAGGGGACCAAGGGGGGAGAAAGGACCAAGGGGTAGACATGATTTTGGTGTCTACAGAAGGCACCCAGGAACACAAAGTAAAGTTGTGGTAGTCAAGAGCATGTCCAAATGTATGAGTGGACAATTGGAGAAAATAAGTAAATAATATTTGTGTTAATAGGGCAACATCAAGAAGCTATTGAGAATGAGCTCATGAAATATTTCAAGCCCAATATTTTGATGTAATATCATCATATCATCATTTTAAATTTTTTAAATGAAATTTCATGTAAGTTAATAAGCCTTGATTTTGAAGGCAAAATGCTATGTAAGGAGTCATATGAAGGGTTTAAGTCCCTTAAAAGGTCATTAGAAGTATAGACAGGATAAGTGTAAATGTAATTGAAATGTAAAAGAATAAAAATTAACATATACATGTTGGATAAGACCTATTATAGTTTTGGAAAAGTAAGTGGAGATTATAGCTTTGAGCAAGTTTTGTGGAGAAAATAATGTTGAAAATCAAGAATAAAAAATTGTTAAATGAAGACAAAACCATCCTACATGAAGATAAGAACCAATTGAAACATGGAATAATAATATATAAGACTATAAGGAGGTTATTAAATCATGATAATAGATTTATAAAGTTAATCAAATTTCGAGGAGTGGTGGAGGAGGCTTGGTAGGAATAAAGGAAGGCCATTAGCCTTGTGTGTGTGCATGATAGTCTATAGGACTATATGTGTAATTTGAAAATATATAAATAAATTAGAGTGTTTTTTGAAATTTTAATGTGTTAATATGTTTTTAATGTGATTATACAAAAATTTTCATGTTTTTATGTGTGATATTTTTCTCCAAAGCCTTGAATTTATAGGACTGAGTTTAAGAAACACAAAATTTTATGTAATGTATATCTAATTTTTGAGATATATATATATTTTTTTAAAGATTGTATGAATCTTAAAGATAATTTGAGTTTATATATAAATACTTTATATACTATTTAAAAGTGGAATAAAGTCTTGAAAGTAAGTAAAACTCAAATTTTACAATTTATAGTGCTTGTTGCACTATCATTGGCAGACTATGGTTTGAGTCACAAAAATTGTCATATCTCAAAATTTAACCATCTTAAAAATATTAAAATTTAGTATAATGTTATTTTTGACTTAATAAATTTTTTTATAAAATTTAAGGCCATTTTTGTTGTTTAGGCTAGGATAAACCTTAAAACACAGAGCTACAGTCTTTTGAGAAGGTGTAAACCCTCATGGGATAGCATTAAAACTTGTGTATCTTAAAAATGGCTCATGGATAAGTGTTGAAAGTTTAGGATGAAGTATAGTAGGATTTTAAATTTATATTTAATCTTATTTTATGTAATTTTTACAATTTTATATAAATATACATCAGTTACAGTTAGACATGGTCTTTAATTAAGCCTAAACCCTTGGTTTCAAAGAAGAATTTGTATTTTTTCTCAAATAGAAAGCTAAAAAAGATGTAATTTAGTTTTTTAATGTTATATTAATTATTTTAAACATTAATGACCATTTTAATCATTAATATACTTAAATTTGTGCTTGTGATTGGTTTGTGGGCCTGGTAAGCTCCATAAGCATTGAAGGACTAGTTGTGAATAAAAAATGATGCACCACTCCCTATTCTAACACTCAAGTTGTAAAGTATTTTTGTGGTGAATAATTTACTCTCTAAGTTACACCTACCAGTTCTTAAGTTTGTTTTATTTTTATTTATGTAAGATCAATAAGTAATTTACTCTTAATTCCTCACCTAAAACATAACTTTACTAACTCAATAAGAGCTTGAATTCTAAGATTGAGAAAAATATTATTCATTTTATATTGTGTCTAGTTTATCAAGGTCTTCTTCTTTTGGGAGAATATTAAACATATTTATATTTATAAACCAAAGTGTTTGGATTGCTTCTAGTATATAACTTTCAAACATATTTTTTGGACATGTTTGGTAGCTCAGACTACATGGCAATGGATTCAGATTTCCAGCTTTATCACCTAGGGTTGATCAATTTGCGTATCATTTATTTGGGGAAAATTAGTGGCCTCCATTTTTTTTTGGTTACATTTGATCATAAATATAATCATGTCTCAACTATGTAATTATATATATATTTAGTCATTTTTAACAATAAATAACTTTATATGAAATTATCTTTTAATGGTAAATTATTTGTTATTTCTTAGGATTTTATATAGATCTAAGCATAGGATGAGAATGTGGCTCTTGAGTTTCAACATCTATAGGAGATCCCCAACCATTAGAGTAGTGTGAAAAATATAGATATAAATCTATAAACATTGGATTAAAATAGTTTCCACAAGTGTCTGGGATTTTCTAGAAGTGTCCTAGTGTATTTTAAGAATCTATTTCTCAAGTTGTGAAATCATAGAGCTATTTTAGAGCAGTTTAGAATATTGTACATAGCCAGTGAAAAATACATAATAAAATATCATCTAGGTTCCTTGTCTCTTAGTCATTTTTATATTGATTAAGTACAATAAATATTTGCTTATCAATTCATATTTGTGTAGTTTATATTAATCTTATGGAATCTAAATTTCAATAGTTTTGACATATTTATATGCATTAAATACAAATAAGTTAAAACATTATGGTGAATACAATTTTTGTTTTGAGTGTAAAAATACCAAGATATTTATGTATATGGTTTCATATTTCCTTCTTAAAATTTAATATATTTATTAAATAAAATATAAAAGTATATTTTATTTCTCAAATACCTATGCCTATCAAAGGTTGTTTGTTGATTGTTTATGAGTGCTGAGTTATTATGTATAAGTATCTTCATTGTTAGAACCCTAGTTCCTATTCATAAACCAAATAAAGATAAAATTTAAAGTTGAATTTGGTAATGGAAATAGTTGATCTATCCTCAAAAAACCATGTGTAATATGAGTGATACTTACATAACCCAACAGGGCCTCAAAATGATGTAATTATCCCTCTTAGAGTGATGGTGCGAATTTTGATACTTTTATTATATGGATGTTTCTAATAAACTAAAATAAAATTTTGATAATTAATACCCTTGAATTGAAATATATATTTAGACTTGGCCTATGAATAATGGAAAAAATAAAAAATTAAATTGGGAAAAATAGGTCCCTTTTTCTCAATGTGCATTAGCTTCTATGGAGATTGATTTTGTAAAATTTCCAATTTTCTTAGTGATAATTTGAGTGGCCTTGACGTATTTATATATTGGTATATTTAAAACATTTTTTTTATAATATTATAATGTAATGAAAATAATAGAGTAAAAGGATAAATGTATACCCATGTGTGTACAACACACTTTGTCTTTAAGATGAATCTCAAAATGTGTAAGCTACTCGAAGAAAAATACATAGAAGATCCTCAACCATTAGAGTAGCATGAAAAATATAGAGGAAAATCTTGTAGAAATTAGATTAAAATAGTTTTTCAAGTGTCTAAGATTTTACAAAAGTGTCTTAGAAGAGTTTGAGAGTCTATTTCTTGAGTTGTACAATCACAGAGCTATTTTAGAGAAATTTAGAAGATTGTACATAGGCTGTGAGAAATACATAATAAAATATAATATAGTTCCCTTCTCTCTTAGTCATTTTTATATTACTTAAGTGTAATAAATATTTAATCATAAATTCATATTTGTGTGGTTTATGTTATATCTTATGGAATATGAATTTCAATAGTTTTAACCTATTTATATCCACTCAATTCAAATAAGTTAAAACATTATGGTGAATACAATTTTTATTTTGAGTGAAAAAACCCCAAGATATTTATCCCTTAGGGTTTCATCTTTCCTTATTAGGGTTTTATATTTATTTTGCATTAGGTTTTTATATCTAATTTTTAATTATACTTAGTTTACATATGTCAATACACATCATATCTATAATGTATTTATATGGTGTATATTTTATAATGCAAGATATTATTTTCATGATTTCATGTATCTTGACTAAAACTTCTAACTCATTTATAAATCATGTAATGATATGGGATAAAACTATTGGCATTGAGACTAAGTATGTGGTGAACGCTTATTTTTTGATTTAATAAAATAAAAGATAAAACACTAAATAATTGAAATATTATTCATAATTATATAATATATAAAATATGAATGTAAATATAGTAAATTACAAATACTAAAATGAACTATAAATAATAAATTTCAATTAAACAATCAAACTAATTCAAATATGACTTATTTTTACTATACAAGTAGTTTACTATGTAGAACTGACTAGGAAGATCTTTAAGTGTGCCACACTTGAAAATAAAATCTTGTAATGCACTAGGGTAGGGTCACACTAATGTAAAAAATGACACAATGTGTCATTATCTATTTGAATATGACCACATATATGTTTATTGTGTGGGTTATTTTCATGCTCAAGTACATGTCCCTATCAAAGGTGGTTCATGTATAAATACATTCAATGTTAAAACCCTATTTCATGATCATAAACTAAATATAAATAATTCAAAGGTCAATCAAGCAATTGGAATAGTTTATTTATCTTCAAAAAACCATGTGTAATATGAGTGCTAAATACATATCCCAAAAAGGCCTCAGAATGATGCAATTATCCCTCCTAGAGTGATTGTGTGAATTTTAATACTTGCATGATATGGATATAGCTAGTAAGTTAACTTAAAAGCTTGACAATTACTACCCTTAACCTACAAGAAAATATATTTAGGCCTATCCTATGACTAATGGAATAAATCAAAACTTTAATTGGGAAGAATAAGTCCCTTTTTCTCAATGTGAAAAAGCTTCTATGGAGAGTTCTTTAATAAAATTTCCAAGTTTCTTAGTGATGCTTTGAGTGGTCTTGATATGCTTATATAGTGGTATATTTGAAAAGTTTCAGTTAATTTAATTCTAATTAAAGAGTTGGAGGGTCAACATGATGCATCTATAAATTTAAAATTAACCATTAGAGCGTGGAAGATGAGATCTTACTAGTGTAAATTGTTAGGTTGTAGACATGTCTGACCTAGTGTAGTCTCGATCCAAAAGGACAAAGATTGATGGAACTTGGCTAGCACACATATGGATGTTGGAATAATTATTTCAAAAATTTCAATACATTGAGTATAATAGTGAATGTTGTAGACATTTCAAGTTAATGGAATGGTGAATAATCTAGGGTAATGATGTCAAGATTGAACATTATCAAGCACTTAATGGTTAAATTTTAGTGTCTATATTCCCTCCACCATACTTTATATTAGTGATAAAATTGAACAAAATTACTAGTTTAAAGGGGATGTGTACCTGATTATGTATACATGATTTTTATTTTGATATGAATATTTATTATACAAGTTGTTTTAATGCAAAACCTACAAAAATGTCACCAAAATTAATTACTCTCCATATTTGAAAATTTAAAATCTGAAACATAAAATTTGAAATTGAAAAGAGAGAAAGGAAATAATATACCTTAAAGAGTATGCAATCTAATTTACATGTAACTTGAAAGTGGATAATTATGTGTCCTTTTTTGACTTATTGGGAGAAATGTTGAACCTATGGTGAATTAAGAGTGATCAATTTTAAATTTTTGAAAACTAGTGAAAGCCCTTGAGCTAGAAATAATGTATGCTCCAACACTCATATAAATATGAAGAGTAATATTGTAGAATAATTTTAGAATAAAGGGTGAAACTACAAATTGTGTCTCATTATAGTGAAACTATATATGTTGCAAATCATTAGACTCTAATAGGGCTTACTTGAAAAATGAGATGAATCAAACTATTATAGATAGATATAGATTCTATTTGAGACTTTTAAAATTAGATTTTAATAAGTGAAATTTTATATTTGTGATTTAGTAACATGAAAATTAATGAATATAATTCCCCCTATATCTACATTGAATTGATATAGAATGTTAATTGAACTTGTAACTATTTGAAACCTATGAAATGTAACTCTTTTTAACATGCCCATGTATATACATAAAATTTATTTAAATCTATAATCAAGTAACTATAGGAATGAGTGCACATGAATGTGTATATTCCTCAAATTTGTATTTATATGTTAAACAAGTCTATTACACTTGAAAAATATATCTCAAGGCTCTACCTTTCAGTTTGACCTTCATTATAGCCAAAAATGTCACACTTGCCACCTCATCTGATCTAATTACTTATTTCTTAGTAAAAACTTGATTATTTAAATTATCTAGATCACATGTAACCAAAAAATACCTAAAATATGATATATATTTCATTGTTAGCTATAGAACTTCAACAAGTTTCCTCTATCATAGATAGTTTTGTCCAAGGAAATATATTAGTGTTCATGCTCCAATGTATGTTTCCTTACCATAAAACATTCAAATTTTTAAATCTTTTGATGTGTATGGGTTAGCCTAATAATGTGATTAACCCCTTCTATGAGGATTATTTAAAAATAGCTAGATTAAATAAGAGTCAAATAGATTTAATTTGGACATATAGAAAATACCAAGAAATAACATATTCAATCTCAATAAATCAATTTCACAACTAATATCTTTTCCCCTATTCATTACTATTTATATATCAATCATAATAGTAATCATACTATAGGTATAAAGAACTCAAAAGATAATTCATGAGACATATTTTTCAAGTCACAAGATTTATAACTATATTCATCTTAATATAGTATATTTCACCATTATTCACACACATTACCACACATACGGGATAGCTAAATAAGTTAGACACCCTTTTTAGAGTACTAGCTATGTAGGTAGTGCTCACTGACAAAAAGGTTCTTGAGGTCATCTCAACACTATGATCCTACTAACCCATTTTTTGTCAATGTAACCTAACCTAAGGTGGGAAACAAGGGTTTTAATCTATATCCAATAATACAAAGCCTATATGTGAGACCCAAATACATCAGAATAAATTTGATATAAAACCTAAAAAGACCTAGAGAGTCACATATTAATACAACAAACGATTTTTACATGAAATTTGAATCAATATTATAATAGTATTATTGATTGAAAGGTCCAAATGTCAACACAAGTGTTTAGGTATCCAAAAATAATATTTATATAATCTGAATACTAGTCCTTGAACATTAGATAACATGTTTTCACACTTGTACATCGCAGATCTATGCATCATTGCATAATCTAACTATTATTTCCTATTCATGATTACACTATCAAAATACTATTTTTCATTTTAATATATATATATATATATATATATGTATATGTATATATATATATGTATATATATATGTATGTATATATATATATATATATGTATGTATATATATATATATACATACATATATATATATATAGATATATACATATATATATATATATATACATATATATATATACATACATATATATATATATATATATATATATACATACATATATATATATATATATATATATATATATATATACATACATATATATATATATATATATGTATGTATGTATGTATGTATATATATATATATGTATGTATATATATATGTGTGTGTGTGTGTGTATATGTATATATATATATTGTTATTCACCACTAAATTGGATATGATAAACTAAATTAGTTAACTAGTTTGATTTTGAGTAATAGTTTTACTTAACTTGAATATTTTATTCCTCCTAACCCTTAATTTTACAAAAAGGGTTTAACATTTGGTGAACATAACCTTTATGCCTTCCTTGAAAATCCTATCTTACTCTAGGTTTCTTGGCCTCCTAAAGTATTTACTTGTTTTTATTTAGTTTTTATTTATTCTATGAATTCAACCTAGGTATAGCCATAGATTAGGTGGTGTTCCTATTGAATATATTGAACTACCCCTTGGGTCACCTAAAATATCTCAAGTTAATGCCATGTCAAATTCTTCTAATAATGAGAGTGAAAATAATGACAATGAGAAACATACTAAATAAATATTATAGATGATATATTTGATCATGAAGATAATAAACACATGAGGATAATGAAAATGACCAAAAACTAGTTAAATCTATTGCATTATTTCAAGAGCATATTCATGCAACTCATAAAAATATCCACAAGATACTACAACTGTATTAACAACTCAAACATCTAAAAGAATTGATGAAAAACAATGTGCATATATTGATCATGATATTATATCTATGTGACATCCCCATATATTTTCTTATGTCCTCTTGAGCAGAAAATTATATACTACATTTAGTGGGAACATGGGTTATGTGTTTTAAACATTGTTTCCTGAAACCAGTACACCTATTGTTACATCACATATGGTAACCATTAATACTTTAATCAAAATTACTAGTTTCAATCCCTATTTCAAAACAAGAATCTGTATCCCCTCTGGTGACTTATCAAATTTCAAAACTTAATTGTTAAAATATGTAAGATATGCTAAAAACCAATAATTTTTTTGAAATATAAGGTTACCAGCATTGACAAAAATTATATAAAATCACCCCATGCTATTGATTCAAAAGATGTATTATTTAAAATCTATGGTTAGAAACATTGGTAAAATTTCTATAAAATCACCACATGTTATTTATTCAATAGATGTATTGCATAATCCTCTTACACCTAATATATATTTTTACCCTTTTCCAACTAGTTTATTTCATCCAAGATCACACATTATGATGGTGAGGGAAATATTGAGTAGAATATTTAATAATTTTATGTGACATCCATTGATTATGATTATAATGATAAACTTTGGACTGATTTTTTTCTAATAATATTAAAGCACTATGCTTTGATATGGTTTTATGATCTACCAATACAATCAGTGAGAGCATTCAAAATCCTAGTCAATCAATTTTTAGCACATTTTTCTATCAACATTACTAAGAAGATGTCATATTCATAAATTACTATGACCAAACAAGAAAGTAATGAACCAATTAATGAATATGTTTTTGTGTATAAGAGAATGTTGTCCAAAAGGACAAATCCAATGGTGGATAAATAACTTCATGACATATTCAAGAAAACTTTTATTTGTCCCGTATAGAATTCCATTGTTTTTAAGAATTTTTTTATGACTTATGCCATATTATTTTAGATATATAAATGAAATTTCATTAAGTAAAATTAAGTATATAGCTAACACACCAGATACATCCACTAACAACTTCATATCAAACAAAGCTACAAGGTATAACCTACTTAGGTTAAAAATTACATAACTAACAAGGTTAATATAGTGTCACAACAAACTAATAGGCTCATGTTATCTAATGCACCTAAGAGAGAATTTACATGATTACTTTAGTATCTAACATTTTTACCTTTGAATATGGTAGAATATCATCTCATATCTCTCCCTCCTCCTATGGGGGATAATACAAGTTTATCTTTGCCAAAATAATATGATGTCAATGCCTATTATAACTACCACCAATGTGTATGGAATTCTATGAACAAATGTTATAAACTAAAGCAAAAGATACAAGACCTTATTGATAATATAAAACTTACCTTTGAGGATCTTCACATAGATTCAGGATAAAAACCAAATGATTATCACAAATAAAATATATTCAATAATCCATTCCAAGATCTTTCTAAGAAACTCTAAAAGTGAAAATGGCATATCATGCACATCCTCCTACATCATATTATGGGCACACATTATATTTTATTATTTGTAAATTTATATGTTATATAGCTCTTATGGTTTTTATACATTTTATTTAATTGGATGATAGTGATATTGTGGGTGATCACTCAAATTTTCATTCCTTATTTATCAGGGCATATATTGATAATTAGCCATACATAATGTTATTATTGACAATGGTGCTAGTAATAATGTATGTACCATGACATTACTCACACATTTGGGATATAAACATGATTATTTATAATTTTAAATAAAATAATAAAATAATTTGATGGGAAGATACAAATTTTTGGTGAGATTAATTTACCTCTTCAGGTTGGTCCAACACATATGATCAATACATTTTTAGTTATACCTGAGTATTTGATATGTTATTGGGACATCCTTAGATACATAAGATATATATATTACCTTCCATAATGCATGGTTGTCCTAAGTGTATTCATACCAATAAGCTAATTATAATTTATGGGATTCCATATGAACACTCTTTGAAATAAGAAGTTTTTATTCCATGACAATTGATTATACAACCTATTAAGGTTAATCATTTTTTAAAGGTTAAGAAATAGAAAATACACTTTCATAGTTTCCCCATACTTAATAGGCCTTTACATCAAATATATATAGTTTAATCTTCAAAATCCTCGTTCACACCTCCATGGCATAGCCATTTACCTATGTCAAAGCACCATGTTTCAAAATGGGTAAAAAGACCCACTATTACACCAAGAAAAATATAGAGCATAAAAATTGGGTTTCATGAACCCTCACACCTTATATTACTAATTCACAACCAAAAATTTCTATGAGACATACACAAAACATCACAGATTCTACACATGTAGATTTAACACACATATTCATGATCCTTGGTAGCATGATCAGTTTCTTATAACACATTGATAGTATAGATAACATTATGAGCATACCTTACATGGGATCATTGACTAAAACTCTCTTTTTAGGCTTTTAAAAAAAATCCAAAATTACAAAAAAATCAAATATTTTAGAAAACGCAAAAACACTTGAATAATTCAAAAACACAAAGAATATGTAGCATTTTACATGTTTTATAGCTTTTGCATATGTTTTTTTATTTATGTTAGTGTATATAATATAACTTATATACACATATTGAGTATTTGAGTGCGATACATGCATAAATTATACCATTGTTATCTTAATCATATATATGTTTGACCTTTCCTCTTATAGTATGATATACTACATAGGGTGCATCTTAATTATATATGATCACAATAAACACATGTTCCATTTTTTATGATCATTTTCCATTATCTTATCAATATTATATATATTGCATATGCCTATAATCATGTTGTTGTCTTACACATTTTATTTTATATATTACTCTACATGACATTTTGATAACATATGTATGCATGGAATATTATGACATAATTATTCTAGTTGTTTATGTATTATTAAAACATATATTTACATTAGTTCACTTGATTTTGATTCTTATTTGTTTATTTTGTCTTACTTGTGTAACATTTAAACATGATACTTTGCTTATTAACCACAGTGTCCTGAGTGTTATTTATTTGATGTGTGTAAAATTACACATCTTCCACTTGAGTGTGTATAATTTGAGCATACCCTTTATTTGAAGTCTCATTGGACCCCTCTTTGTATAACAATTATGTACTCTTGTATGTGTGCTCTATTATTTTTTGAGATAGTTATCTTATACACATTACCATGATTTATATCATGGATCCTAGGGCTTGTTATGTATGTATAATACTAGATTCATTGATTATATACTTCAAATTGACATGAATATATGCTTTTTTACTACATGTTTCACACAGATAGAACATAGTTGTCCTATCCTTTTGAGATAAGTTGATTATCACTTTTTTATCCCCACACATAAAAGGGGGTATATCAATGGGTTTTTGTCATAAAAAACATGAATCCACATACATATTGTTGATAAAATTATTATATTTTGATTTACTTTACACAATTTACATGATTAAGATATACATTTAGGACATAGTTTTATGCATTGGGCATAAATTTGTGACATAGTTTTTCATATTTGTGATACCCATTATACTCATGTTATAGATTAAAGGTTAAATTTTGATAGATACTTTATAATGATGCATATTTAAGGTGCACATGTAACAAATTATAAATACACTTTTAGATTACACATGCATTTATACATTGATCTTACCAAGATGTAATATTTGAGCTTTTATTTCTACAACAATTGACTCTTCATTTTTATTAGTTTGATTGAAAATTTTATTCTTCAATGTAATTGGTATTATTATTATATTATTTTTGTTTAATATGGTTACATGATTTCACTCATTAAATATTGGATAGATTAGCTATATTGGTCATACTTAAGTTGCGTTATTGAGATTTTTTGCTCTCAATACAGTAGGCACAATTCATACTTATGTTGAATTAGGGGCATTATCACTATTGTAAAAAAATATCTCACCATATAGGAGGTATTTAAATATTATTTTAAGATTTAGGAAAAATTTTAATACCTCTAGGCCTATGGGTTACCTATAGAAGAGGTTGACCTCTAGGTTTAAGGGTTAGCTCCCTGAATTGACCTTAAAGTGCTTATCACCTATACTAACCAATTGCTTGTGATAAAATGGGTATAAATATAATTTAAATTAAACTATTATAAATGGGTGATACACCATTAATATCACGAAAATATAATCATACTCCTACACTAAGAGCAAAGACCAACAACACTAGCTTCAAAGTCCTAGGATATTCTAACATTAGTATTTAAATATGGAGGTGATATGGATAAGACTACTCAAGGTAAGTGTAAAAAAGGTTATTTTTAGAAACTAAGTATAATTTCATATTTTAAATAAATTAAAACACACTAGATATACTCCATATGACTTGTTAGAGTGATAACTTCTTGCAACAAATATGGAAGGACAAAGAGAAGCAAGGATAAAAGATTATCACTAGACCTCACCATAAATCACTTCACACACTTATAAAATATGTTTATAAACTAAAAAACATATTTTATTTATTATTAAAAGTCAAATTGCAACATCAAACCAATAGGGATTCACCATACTAGGTGTGGAATTAGAATACAAGAGCCAAAAAGGCTAGCACTTATAGAATTTGAGAGAAGAGAGAGAGAAGTGGAGCTCAACGGTTATAATTCCAATTTTAAAGGAATTATAATTATTTGAATTATATAGGATTATATTATTAAATAAACCATGAAATTTATCCTTGGAAAAATGTTCCTCTAAGGCATGGAAAATCTTCAAAATTGATATAGGACCATTCAACCACCTTCTTGGAAACTGCCTTCATAATTTAGCCTCTCTTAAGAAATCCATATAAGATTAGGTATATATTAAACATGTTAAATTTGATGGGGGTTAATGAAAATTTCCAAAATTCAATATATGCTTCCCTAACCACTGGTCTTCTTTTGCACAAATGTTTTCACTACCTGTAGTCACCATTATCTTTCTTTCACTCATCCCTCACACTTGTCATTCAAGTGAGATTTAGTTTTCTAAATATATAAATTAAATGGGTTATATTACACCTTAAAATATACATATTTTCCATAAATCCATTATTTATAACTTAAAAGGCCTCCCAATTGGACTTTTCACCTTCTCACTGGGTGATCACCCTTCATTACTATGCTAGTTTGGACTACCTAAAGTGAAGGTGTTTGTAGAGGTAATTGTGTATTTTTTTGAAGTAATATACGAGTAAAAGGATTTATATTATTTCCTACTTTATATTTCAAATTAATGTTCATCCTTAAATAATCCCCTACACCTATAAAACATCAAAATCTATCAACAAAACATGTTTTATACCCTATCCATACAAGTAGGGTATAAACCAATTTGATGGAAAAGAAACTGAGGGAGTTAAATACAATTAAAAAAAATTACCAACTCAAACTATCCCTCTTTAATGAATTTATATCTACTTATTTCCCATCAGGTCATGAGCAAGGGTTCTGAAGGATTTTAGGTAATTTTTACCCTTAGTGTTTGTTTATAAAAACCTGACATTCAACCTATGAAAAAATTACAACAAAGGAAAATTTACGACCCTATTCAATCATGTAAAAATCCTTAGGTCTCCATTCTAAGTTTTCATATAGACGTGAGCTTTCAAAGATGCCTTCTTGAGCTCTTTCTTTCATTTTGTGCACCTTGAGTTATTTTTATGCGAAGAAATGACCCATTTGTGGTCGCCCCCTATATAAAAATGGTTATAAAAACTCTCATACCTCCACATAAATTCCATATAATGATTTATAAATTTAAATTTGTACTATAAATGGTATTGAGACCTCCTAGGGATTTAGGCCTAAAAGCCTAAATTGTGTCTTATTATTCACAACCAACTCTGAGTGTTTTATTAATATTTCAATGCCGTATTTATATTTTATCATGTCTATAAAAAATTACCATACCAATCTATAGTTTTTTTAAGACCTCCCATATCACCTTATTACTTCCTCATGTCAAACTTATAGGGTGAGTTTCTCTAGGAGTGCCCTCTATCTGAGATAGAATAGAGGGAATTTCCCTTATTAATATTTCAATGCCTTATTTATATTTTATCATGTATATAAAAAATACCATACCAATATATAGTTTTTTTAAGAATCTCGTATCATCTTCTTACTTCCTCATGCCAAACTTATAAGGTGAGTTTCTCTAGGAGTGCCCTCTATCTGAGATAGAATAGAGTGAATATCCCTTATTATCTTAGTCATTGTGAGGTTTTGAGATGATTGGGTAGCTTATGGAGACCTTATGTACTATTTTTAATGGTTTGGTCATGTGCATATATTGCTCAATTTTTTAAAAACCTTAAGACATGGTTCTTGAACTCATTAACTATGCATAGACTATGAACAGAGTGGGGCTTGTTGATTTGTCATGTCCCCTGAGTCTGGGAACTATATAAAGATAGTAATAACCATTATGTGAGTGTTATCTACAAATTTATTCCAATATTTACCTTTCCTAACTCTCATATTATACTCTTTAAGCTGCCTAGTCTTAGTTTGTATACTATGTGATTATGTTATTTACCCAAGAAAGAAACCTACCTATAGGTATCAAATAATAATATACCTTGTAAATTATGACATAAGACCTTATTTAAACTTATAAACTCATTTCATAATTTATTTATTTTATTTATACTTTTACCTACCCTTAGGTCTAGTCACTCTAAGTTATATACCCTTAGCATCTTATCAAGCCATAGTCCAACTGTAGGTGGTCATTTTCATGACCAAGGGACCCATGTCAGTGACTATTTTATAACATATTCCTAATGTAAAATGCATTATTATCATTTTAAATTATATAATTTTCCCTCTTATTCACTCACATCCATACTATGTCTTGGATTCAACCAACAGTCAAATTGCCAAGTTTTCATGTGTCATCATTCTATAGTCAACTCTAGATGTTTATCTTGAAGACATAAGAGACACTTTAGGTAGTATTTTGATTCCAAATCTTGAATCTCAACTCCCTAAAATGTTATTTGAGATATTAGTGTCATTATAGCCTTAATAGGATTAATTACCATGAAGATATGCTCCTATTATGTTCTTGTAGCATTATAGGGTCATTTTATGTTCCTAAATATTGTAGATAATAATAAATACCTAAATTGAAGGAATGCACAAGATGGATGAATTTATATATTATACCCACATGACCAAAAAACCAAAAACTATTATCAAAAAATTTCCCCTATGAAGGTATCCATGATGGAAACATTTAGACATGCTAAGACCTCATGTATTTCACTATGGAGGGATTGAAAGAAAGGTGAAAACTTTATTTTAGAGTCTTTAAGGTAACTTGTCCCTGAAGTCACACTTTATCAACCTGTGAGCATGATTATCAATTTTGCATAACACCTTTGGAATTGACCATGATTATGATGAAATTATTCAACCTCTCAAACCTATATGAAGGTCTCAAACATTTTCAAACACTATCACTTCAATTGCTCAGTCATGTGTATGAGCTTCCTATATATGCATAACCAGGTCATAAGGTAGTGAGGATATGATATAGAAAATGTGTATGTTGGATTGTTTTAAATCCAATCCTATACCTCGCATTAGTCTTCAAATTGATATTTTTAACCTTGAAGGACATCAGACCAATTCCATTTATTTTATTCTAATCATGATTAGTATTTTATGGGGAACTTATAGGTGCACATTAGGCTATAAGACTATATTAATTAGAGATTTGGTTATCTCAACTTATCTCAAAAAAATTAATAGCTCAATTTGGTTTCTCATTATTCAAGAGTGTGTTCAACACCTTGGAAAACTCTTCATTTCATATTCATCATGGCTATGCAAGCTTCAAAAATCTCATTCACCTGGTTGTAGATGGATACTTTTAGTAAAGTTTGATTGTGTGTACATTTATTGATTTCTCACTCTATAAAGAGATGCATTGGAGGCCAAAATTCCTTGGGAGAGACTGATCATCATGTTTTGAGAGGTGTAACACCACATAAACTTTTATTTTAAAGCCAAAATAAGAAGGGAAATTCCATTACTATTGAAATCTTGTTTGTAGACTATGAGAGTGTCCCTCACTAGTCATATAGGATTATTCATGCCCATATTTTGACTTCCACATGTGAAAACCATGTCAATAATCATGTGAAGAGGATTTTCATGCTCTTAAGGACCACGTACATTACTTGGTTTGTAAAAACCATTGAAAATAAAAGGAAAACATGTAGGGTATGGGGAAAATCATCAAAAAAGGGAAGTAAAATTATTAGCATTTATTCATAAATCAAAAGTGACCAATTATATAAATTTTCTTATGGATTTTAATTGTAAAATGATTACTATCACCTTACGAGATCATTTAACCTAGTTCAACTCCTGTTGGCCATACTATGAGAAAATTATTTGACCTTTTTGGCATACAAAGAAGAGCGATGGAGGAATGAATTATTTTTTTCCCTTATTATAAATTTCAAATATTCTAAATCTTGAAGATGATCATGGGGAATCTTAAAGGACACTTATGAAGTACCTACACTTGCAATCATTTTATACAATCTGTACAACCTTTGAAAATGGATCCTTTGATATTATTTTTCTCCTTTTAACATTGAACCTACCAATATTTTTTAGTTATAAATAGTGACATGACACCATCTTGACACATGGAATGTTAAAATACATTTGGAAACACTTTTTAATTTGAAGAAACCATACACATGCCTTTAATGACCCAAAAGGTGATGTAAATTGACTTTAAGGAAACTTAGGCAAATTTGACTAAGATGAAATATATTATTTTACCTCACTAACATGACTAGGACCATGACATACATTTAACCCCATAAGATACCTTATGACAAAGTTTTTATTTGTAGGGGTTGGACACAATTTGACCTGGGGGTCAAATTGGCTAACAATCACCCTTTAATTCCACACTCACATCTCCAAGGTTCAATTTTGAATCTCTATCCAATAATTCAACTATGAATCATCTCTAATAATATAAAATACTAAGGGGAAACATGATTGAATTGAAACAAAAATGTACTCCTTTCCTCTATTTCTTTCAAGTATTTTTAAATTATTCAATTTTCATATTATATGTACTAATTACACCTATATCATGTTATTGGTTGAATTTCATTCACATAAAAAAAATTAAGTGGATTCAAGAAAATATAAGGTGTGTTGTACATACCACAATATGCTTTCTTTCCTTTAACCTAGTAATGTCATCATTATGTATTACTAGATTAAATTGGGGAAATGTAGATGCTTAAATTTGGATTTATATGGTAAACTAGTATTTTAAACTTAACAAATATATCTCAAGGATATACCCTTTATTTTGACCTTCCTTGTATCCAAAATGTTTGCACTCACCACCTCACTAGGTATAATTACTTATTTTTTAGTTCAACCCTAATTATTCTGATTATCTAGATCACTTGTAAATATAAAATGCCTAAACTATGATATATATCTTTTATTTTCAGGTATAGAACCTCAACAACTTTCCTCAATAATATATAGTTGTGTTTAGCATAGGAATATAACATCAATGCTTTGTCCCTACTCCAACACAAGTGTCCTTACCCTAAAAACACTCAAACTTGTAAATATTTTTATGTGTACATGTTTGCCTAAGAATGTCATTAACATTTTTATGAGGATTATTTCAAAAGAGATAAAATAAATACAAGTGAGATTAAATAAATTTAGACATCTATAAAATACAAATAAATCACCTATTTAAGATCAATCAATTAATTACACAACTAAGATATTCTACCCCATTCATTCCTACTTGCATATCAATCATAGGAGAACTCGTACTCTAGGTCTGAAGCACTTAAAATATAACCCATGACCATATTTTTTAATTTAAAATATATATCAATATATGCATCTTCATATAGTAAATATCACCCTTATACACACACATGCCCACACATATAGGATAAATACATAATCTTAAGGCCCTCCTTGGAGTATTGTCTATGTAGGTAGTATTCACTAATAGAGGGGTATTTGAGGTAAAATCCACATTATGAAGCCACTAACCCATTTTTATGGTAAGGTAACCTAACCTAAGGTGGAGTGATAGTTTTTTTAGATATAAAATGATAAAAAAACCTATGCATGAAATATAAGTACACAATATGAAAGGTGAAATAAAACCTAAAAATACACATGGTTGTATCTTGATACAATGAACATTGTGTATTATATAATTTCATCAAGATTCAAACATTAACATCGACAGAAATGTCCATAATTTGATGCAAGTTCCTACACAACTATAAATAATATTTATAGAATATGGTGAGCAGATCTTAAACATGAGATAACCTATTTTCACACCTATACATCTCATATTTGTCTATTTATTATTTCATAAGCCAAGTATTATTTATTATTTCTGATTAGGTAATCAAAATATTATTTTTGATTATATGCTATATATTTATGTTTTTTAATTAAATATTGATGTTGGATACCATAAACTAAATTATTCAATTTACTTGATTTTGAGTAATAATATTACTTCAATTGAATATTCTATTCCTCCTAACACTTAATTTTATAGAAAAATGTTAAACAACACATCGTATACCCCCATAACCTAAAAAATATACACCATATTGTCATTATAGAAATTATATGCAACCATAAGTATAAAATTTGTTTCTCATGAGGGCTTGAATTCTCAAGGAAATTCCATTGTGATTCCCCCTTTTTAGATGAGAGTTATAGCTTACAAATCACCAATCTCAAAATAAATCTTTTAGAATATGTGAAAGATACAATCATGTAGTAGTATGTTAACATTTGAAATGCATTGCATCATAATATTGATTTTTTCATTGAATTGCATATGAAACATGTGTTAGATATATATACCATTGTGCTAAGGAACATGTGAATGATTTGTGTCATGGCATAAGGGTAAAACTAGAAAATAAAATTAAGGTTTGATATGACTCATGGCACCACAAGAATAATCAATGAACATACACAATGTTACAAAAGATCATGTATTTTTTATATAATGGCACACATAAGGCCCAAAGAATACATAAAAGAGACATGTGAATGTCATAAAAACACACAATTCCAAGGGACACACTCAAACGGCATGATGATACCAAACATTATAGAACATGTATGTGTTGCACACACAAGGCTAAGGGTAACATACTATATGAAAATAAGTCTTAACTTATCATGTGGTGAAGTAATAATTAGAAAATAAGCATAGAGAAAATAAGAATAGTCTACATCAACTATATGTATCAATGTCATTATTAGAAAATAGGATATCTATGTAACACAATTTAAAGTATGAGTGACTAACAAAGAACTTGTATTATATATATATATATATATATATATATATATATATATATATATATATATATATATATATATATATATGTATGTATGTATGTATATTTCATCATCATAGAAATTTTGTGGATAGATAAAAACTATTTAAACATTCATGAAGAATGAATATATGCCCATAAATTAAAAGGGTTGTTAGGTAAAAAGGGAATCTATACATCAAAGAACCATATAATATTATGTCATGTATCACACTCGCATACCTCATGAAAACCATTATTCTTTATGAAAATTGAAACATGATATTTACTTAACATAAATGAAATAAAAAAATGTGAAGAAGTAATCTAACAACATTTTAAAATGCTTTAGAGGTCTTGATTTATAATTTTGAAAATATTATCTTTTATTTTCTACATATTTGATAAAAGTCTAGTTTTTTTAAATAGTTGAACTTTTACAAGATTTTAATTTAAAATGATTTGAAATGTATTAAGAAGTAAGGCTTCCAAAATATAATAAATGGAAGGGATTCAAACAATCTATAAAAAATTTTCAAAGTATATTATGGAAATAATGAAGGAAAATAGTATGCCCCTAATGTGTGTGTAAAATACTCATAGAAATCTAGCACAAAGTATTTATATAGATAAGAGTGTACATTCCCCCAATGGGTAAGGGGATATTTGTGCTCATGTAGTGTGTAAAATTAGAAATATGTGATCATGTAAGTGTAATGGGAGCCATAGAATGATAGATATGCCATAAATAATATGCATTGAAATCATTGTAAGATAATTATTTTATATTCTCACACTAGTTTTAAAATCAAGAGGGAAAGTGAGGAAATTGAAAATAAATCCAAGGGCTAGAACAATGCTTATAATTTGGGATAAAAGAATTGGTAATGACATTAAAAAAAAAGAATCTATGTACATTATAAAATATGTAAATAAATAATTAAGATAATTAGACTAACCAGTGTGTTGGGAGGAATTAGTATAGTATGTCCAACTAAAGATCTCATCAAGAGGATGCACATATAATGAAATTAATCCATTATTTGGTAGATCCGAAGGCTTAACAATGTGCAGAGCACATTATTTTTGTCTGTCTATCAAATCAACATATTTTATTAATCAAAATATATAAAAATGTATATGAGACATTTTTTCTATAATTTAACATGCTCTAATCTCTACAATATCTCAAGATACTAACTAAATAATTCTATAAATATATATGTATATTATTGTTTTTATTCACAAAAATAACATACCAAAATAATACTTCTAACTTCGGTAATAATATAACTAATAATTACCAAAGTAAACCACCTAATGTAAATTATAATCCTTAACATTCCCTCCCTTAGATTTTACATGGGGAGAGAAGGGACAACTACACATCACTATATTTCCCTCCCACAAGATTCATATGTAGATGTTGGGTTCACCCAAAAATGCATCTGATACAAAATTTCTAAAACTTACTTAGAAGAGTAAATTATTATAAAATGTCTTTTGAATATATATTTATTTGAGAAATTACCTCTTAAGAATTATTTGAATATTTTGACTTAAAAAATGACTGATCCTCTCAAAACTAAAATGACTTAAGACACAACTAAAATAAAACAAAATAAAACATGATAATGGATTATTGTCGACAATTAAGATTTTCAAAATATTGCATAACACAAAAGATTGACACATAAATCATGAAATACACAAAAATATATCATTAAATAATTAAATAATACCTAAAAAAATTTAATAAAAAAATAAACACATAATACCATTAGTAAAATAAAATATTTAAAACAAATTTATAAAACAATACAATAAAAAAAAAATTTAAATATTAAAAAAATAAACTAAAACATAAAAAACACATTTTAAAAGATTAAAAAGAAAGCTAAATACCACTTTCAAAGATTGAAATCATGATTCATAAAAAAACTAAAAACAAAATTATAGAATAAAACATATAGAAAACCTAAAACAACTTATCTCAAAGCACCAAATTTATAAATACTACTACAGATTTAGCTAAAAATTTAATCTTAAAGGAACCTACAAAAAAAGACATAAAAATTAAAAATCTTTATCTTTTCATATTAGCAGTAGTAGTATGGAGGAAGAATGCTGCATGTTTGGAAGTGCCAACAATTTATTTTCATTTTTGAGGATGGGTTATCTTCAATGCAACAAACTCTTCTTTGTGCGTTCTTTTCTTGAAAACTATAATCTTACCTTCCATTTGATTTATTATTATCAATAAATGATAGATTTTTATATTCATATTAATCTACATCAATCTCAAAATAAAGATTTATACATGGGCTATATATAACGTATTGAATCCAAATGTGAATACACAAATTAAATTGTATGCATTTATATAGAATGACAAATGATGGTCTATCTATGAGCTTCTATATGTTCCAAGAAAATGTTTTGTTTTTAATTATATTCTCATTCCTCTATAACTTTGATTTTATCAAAAACTCATTGATGCCTCATTTTGCATTCAAAATTGCTCACATAATTTTCAAAATTTGTCAAAACCATTTCTAGGTTTTTTTTATCATAATATTCAAATTTCCACAAAAATATGAATAATAAAATATCATTTATAAATGAAAAATATATGATTATTTTCATGAGTTTATTTCAATTATATATATATATATATTGAATCAGGAAAAATAGACTATAATTTAATCACTCATATAAATGATAACATATCTACACGTGGTCTGCACTACCCTTCTATTATCAATATGAAGGGAAAGCCTCTCATGTTATAAGAGTTTCACACATGGTTTGCATTGCTCATTACTTTTACAGATAAGGCTTGAATTTAGAGAGAGGTCCTATAAGAAGAATCCACTCTGATACCAAATAATGAGATTAATCCATTATTTAGCAGAGTTGAAGGCTCAACAATGTCTAGAGTGCATGATTTTTGTCTATCTATAAAATAAAAATATATTATTAATTAAAATACATACAAATGTATAGGAAACATTTTTCCTATAATTGGGTATTCTTTGATCCCATTAATATCTCAACCTATTAACCAAATAATTCTATAAATCTATATGTATATTATTGTTGTTATTTACAAAAATAACATTTCAAAATAATTTATTTAACTTAGGTAATATTATAATTAATAATTACCAAAGTAAACTACCTAATTTAAATTCTAATCCTTAACACATATGTATACCCTACTTTATGGTATGGCGTGACTTCTTATGAAGAGGAAATGCCAACTATATATGCCTTTGAATCTAAATAGAAATAATATTTTGTAATGTAACAATCTAAATCATTTCTCATATATTCATATGAACCTATATCCACATTTATAATAGGATAATATGTAACTACTTGTACTTTTGGTGTAGCATTTTGAATAACCTATGGTGTAGTACAAGATAAAGATCTCTTATTAGGTACCACTTTTTACTTAGGAGAATGTACCAAGATCTATAACTATTGATTATACCCATTTTTAAATTTATCATGCTCACAAATATATGTAAAAAATAATTCTTTAATATTCTCATGTGTAATAAAATCAAACTCATCAATAGATTTATAAACTGATTCCATAATATGCTTTTAAACATCTAGATCAGGTTATTGAACAATTTTATAGACTATTTAATTACCATGTTGTTCAATGTATGTGTTAACAAACTATTTTTTAGGAGTAAATATTATTATTTATTAAGGATATTCATATTGGATTCCTATAATTTTTACCACATTAATACCATAATATATTTGAGACATTTAAACACTGTAAAAGGTACTACTTGAATATTTTGTATCTAAGGGCATCCTAATAGCATATTAAAAATCCATGTGATTTTTAGAACTAAGAATGGGGTGGGAATTATAAGATATTTCAATTGTAATGGTAGTACCATATTCCTAAGAGTATCATGTGTATGACCATAAAATACTTTGACAACTCTTCAAGTAGGTGTTCTAATATCAATAATATTCTCATCAATGAAATCTTGAATCTTATTCTTGAGTTTGAAACATCATTTTTTGGAAGGTCCAATGCATCGATTTTAGTCAAAATATACATTGATATCAAATATTTTATAATTTGTTTTAAACATGTATAATTCCAATTTCAACAGTACATGAGGAGGTGATTGTATCCTTGGGAATTTCCTCCTTAGTGGAGCTTGTAATTGAATATTTTATGGTGGTTATGAGATATCATTAAGTTTAATATTATTTTCATTATTAATTTAATTGTATTTATTATTATTATTTTGGATTGTATTGAAAATTAAAATTTGAAGTATATGCAGCATTTGAATTATATTTGAGATTGTTTAAAGTAAGCAATTTGAGCTCACTCTCTTTGACTATATGGCATAACTCATCAATTTTTTTGAAATTATCAAATTTAATTGTCTCGTGGAGTGGAGATAATAAATTTGAGTGAATATATCTTAGATTTAATTAATATACATTTTATTTATCATTTTTTAGCATAGTCTTGTTTCTTAGAAAATATTCATTGATTGTTTCATTGGACCCTTTTTTGAGCTCTAAAATATTAGCATATGATAGTTTTTTACCAATGTTGATAGAAAAGTGTGATAAAAATTGATGTTACAATGGATTTAAAGCCTCACTAATTAAAAAGGAATATAATAAAAACATCTAAGATAATATTATTTAAGACTTCTTGGAAATATATTTGTTAACACTTTTTTATTATCTGAATAGTCTAGACAAGTTGCATGGAATGCATGCAAATGTTATTCAGGATCACCTTTTCCTTCATATATAGGAATATTAGGATACATAAAGCTAATTGGTGATGTATAAGATGCATCTTTGGTTCTAAATGGTTATTTAATAAGGAACACGAATCCATAGAGTGGTTAGTATGATAAAGAGTTTTCTCAAGTTGAGATAGCTTAACATGTAATGTAAGAATTGTATGATCAAGAGTAGTATTTTTAAATTTGAATGGGGAGTATAAGTATCTTAATTAGGCATAGTAAATAATAACTATTGGAAAATAATTGATGTTACCAAACCAAGGGGTGAGTTATGGATGTAAATTGATGCATATAAATAAGAATGGATTTATTGAAAGTGGTATCATTAAAAGTAGGGGATTTGACAACCCAAAAATGCATTAATTATGGTTAATATGTGGTAATTTTATATTCATGATCATATATCAATGTTATATTGGAACTAGTAATCGTATTCACTTATATAGGGTCTCTTTAAGAACTTGATGAGTTTTAGATAATTATTGTACTTGGTTTCAGTCTAATTCATTGAGCTCTTTTGCATAAATATGAGTTTCATATTCATTATGCACATAATATTCCTCTCATTATTTTTAGTATCAAAATTAGTGTGAATTTAAATTTTATTAGACTAAGGTATATGAATAGTAGCATTATTATTTTGATAAAAAACATCATTATTTTCATTAGAGGCATCTAATACAACATGAATCAATAGAGTTAATGAGTATGAATATAATAATACAAGAAAAAAATAAAGTATAAAGGGTGATCTTAGAAAGGGTTTTAATGATTGTGCGAGATATTGAATATACTTGTTCATTTGTTTATTATTATATGCCCAATATTTCAGAGTACTAACTATAAAGGCTAAACCATTGTTATAACCCATTATCCCATCTTCGAGGGTATGATGAGAGTAACTTCCATGGGAGATATGATATTTTTAGGTGTAACACAACTAAAATAAATAAATGAGATTTGTATGGTGTAAAAAAGGACCCTAGGGGTTTCTAATAAATTTTAATGTATGAGGAAACTAGATACATGTATAGAGATATGTAGGGCCTAGATATTGGTACCATATCAATCACTTCATAGTGTTGGTAAAATAGGTCATTATTTAGCCAAAAATTAAAACTCTCTATGTATTTTTATAACTATCAGAACATAGTTACTAAAAAAGTAGCATGCGATATAAAATAAAGAGAAAATAAAAGTATAATGTTTGTTGGTATAGATATCAACAAATTTCAACCTGACGTTGAAATAAATATTTTAGTGTTAGATGTTATCTAGGGTGACAAGATAATTTATTTAGTATCATATTAAAATATAAGGTCAAATAAGATCATATTATGGTGTCATACCTATATCCAAAGTTTAATGTTATTTATTTTAATGTTAGGAATTTATATAAATTTGTATAAAATCCAAGTATAAAAATCAAACAAATAATAAGTGGTTTTCTAATAAAAAATGAGTTCACCAAAATGTTTAATGCTTATTTTTTATTTAATAAAATAAATTTTAAAATATTAAATAATTTAAATATTATTTATATTTATATAATATCAAGAATATAAATTTAAAATACAATAAATTACATAAACCAAAATTATATATAAATAGTAACTTTCAATGAAACATGTAAACCTAGCTAAATTATTACTTGTGTCTACTTTACAGGTAGATTCCTAATGTAGAGCTAATTTCAAGGATATATAAAGTGTGTCACACATAAAAATATAATCTTGAAATGCATGAGGTTAGGGTCATACTACGGTATAAAATGGTGCACTACAAACTTATTTATTTGACTATAGCCATGTCTATATTGACTATCTAGGTATTTTTCTAATTAAGTACATGTTAGTTTCATGGTGGTTTATGTATTATTTATGGATGTTTAGCTATCATGTGGAAGTACCAAAATTAATTATTACACATAAACCAAATATTTATCAAATTCAAATGGAATAATCATGAAATAATAATAACTAAGGTATCATAAGAAAATGTTGTGTAATATAAGTGCTTCTTATATAGCCAAAATGGCCTTAGGTCAATGAAGTTATCCCTCCTAGAGTGAGTGTGTGAATTTTGATACTTGCACTATATGGATTTAACTAATAAATTTACTTGAATTCTTGACAATGAATATCCTTGACCTAAAATAAAATAGCTTTGGACTTGTCCTATTACTGTTGGAATAAATTAGAACTTGAATTGGGAAGAATAGGACCCTTTTTATCAACATTTAGTAGATTTTATACAAAAAGCTTTTGTATAATTTCCAAGTTAATTAGTGATGATTCAAGTGGCCTTTATGTGCTTATATAGTGGTATATTTGAAAGGATTTTGTTAACCAAATTGTTAAAACCATGGTCTGGCTAACATGAAGTGTTTTGAATTTGAAAAGTAACTTAGAGTGTGGAAGATGAGGTAACATGAGTGGACAAGGATATGAAGCACTCTTGTATAACATAATATGGTATTGTCCTATAAGGATGAAGACTATTATAACTTGGCTAAAAGAATTTATAATTAGAATAGGGATGTATGAATGGTGTTTTTGGTAATTTCAAGATAGTGAGGATAGTAGTGAAGGATCTCTTAGAGATTTTAAGTTAAAGGAATGGTTAATAGATCAAGTAAGGTAATTCTGTAAAAATTAAACTTTATCAAGTAGTTAATGGTCAAAATTAAATGTTTATGATATCATATTAATATTGAATATTTCCTAGCTCTCCTTAGTAGCACATACTTTCTTAATATCCATGTAAGATGCTTCCAATTACTAATAAATATTAAATGTAATGTATGAATCCTTTCATTATTTTTACCCATAGAGCTTAAGGTAGTGATATCCATAATCGTATCCCCATTATTTTCCCTAGGCTTATATTATATTTAGTGGTCTATGTTATCATAATCTAAATATGTATTGTGATTCATCCTATTCGATAAAATGGAGGTAGTATAAATGTCCCTCCTCATCCCCTTATACCTCACATGACACCATCCAATGAACTAAATTGTATGATATCATTAATAAAATCAATAATAATCTAGTTAATATATCCATAACATTGTTACTTAGAAGATATATTATATACAAGGATATTATGTATACAACATTGTGTGATACAACTTTACCAAATTATTTGGAGCATGCTTATTTTGAATCCATTTTTAATACATTTTTTATTTTATAAGGGTAAAAAAATCAGTTATAAAGGATCCCATAAAATCTATAGAAAGAGATACAATATTTAATCCCAACAAAAAAAAATTAGAACAAACAATCTACAAGAAATTGATAAATATTTTATCGAATTTTAGAAAAAACATCCTAAATTCAATAATAAATCACCTAATTTCTTATAGCTATATCATCTTTTAGCTAACCCCATAGTTTAAAGATTTAACCAACTCTTTAAAGTTAGTGTTCCTAATCACTCTATCACTAATATACATTATTTTATTGGAATTAGTTTTCCTATAGGACACCAATTTACATTTTTATCCTCTTCTCTATCATTAAAGGTGGCCTCAAAATCTACATCCTCCAGCTCACTAGTGCCATATTATTTATGCATAGATCTATCCTATAGTGATAAAGTTACCATATTTATTACATCTATCTCATATGACATACATTTAATTTCTAGTTAAACATCAAGATACCTAGTATCACTCTGTTTATTTCCCCTCTATTTTTGATATTAGTCTTTTCCTACCAAAAGAATGATCTCTCTATTTTCCAAATATTTGGTATATTCCTCATTCTCCAACATTGGTGTCTTAATGAGTTCATCATTATCCACATGATGGATATGATCCTAGTCCTCAATACCTAAAGACATTCCACCTTTTGAAAATTTAATCACTTTATCCTCCACCATTGCTATTATCTTAGCATGGGTTTTATGTTCCTTTTTTTGCCTCATAGAGGATGCCATACTTTCATAATATATTAGTTTTAGCCTTTTTACATATATTTATACTAACTTTGTATAAGAAGGCAATGCCTTGTTAAAATATACATTTACATAAACTCTAGATAATAAAAGGCATTTCCTAGATTTAGTAACTAGATCAAGGGAGAGATACTTGCTAAAGGAGTTGAAAATAGCCTTTAGGACCTCTTCTTCCCAAAATTCCAATTAGAGATGTAGAATATTAAACCAAACATGTATTTTATTAAATTTTTTCTTATCAAGATATATACCTATGTTATATTTTTTAATATATTAACCATTTTTTCCTAGGAAATAAGGACCTCCTATTAAAACATTTGAACAATCCTCATAATTTGAGAATGAAAACAGAAAAAAAATTGTACTCATGGATGAAATCTATACCTGACCTTTAAGCTTCCACTTCATGTTGGCCCATTATCTGAAAGTGTAAATTTTGGGTCCTACTCTAAATTTCCCTATCCATGCCTTTTACGATCTAAGCTAGGATTGCTTCACAAATGAGTCAAGGATTTGTAGATAAAAACCTCCCTCCTCCACCATGGATTTTAGATTTTGGGTCTCAACCTTTACTTTTTTGTTCCCAAATACTCTATATACATAATAAATAATATCCTAATTACTTGGGGTAGGAATATCCAAGCTTACCCCCTAATATATAAATTTTTATGTGGGTTAAATACCTCTTAGTATATATATTCATAGTGAAACTTTGTCCTATCTTTGATGGAGATTCCTTAACAAAAATTTCAAGTTTGTGAAGCATCAATAGTTTTAGATTAAGGTAAAAATAGGTTTTGAAGGGGCCCCGAAACCCTATTACAGAAGCAATAAAGATAAAACGTTTACATGCACCAGGAGAAGCCTTCCTGAATCCTACTAAGAAGTAGCAACAACCTAAGGTTATACAAGGACAGCCTCAAGATTCAATTACATCCAGCCCTCTAATTCCAAATAATAATTTAATAACTATTTTTTAGGGGTGAAGCATCAATAGTTACTCCCTTGATTGTAGATCTAAATATTAAACATTTGTTCCACTTTTTGTATCTCCCAATAATATGTATATCTATTTTAGAATTTCATTATATCTCCTCTCTATCAATATCTCTCTCTCTAAGGTCCTAAAATCTACATATATTTTCCTACTCATTTTCAAATTATAGATTTATGTTCTCCCATGACATTTGCACATACCTTTCTCATGAATTCCATGTTTTTGGGTATATTATTTATTACTTAATTTATTAAATCCTTTATTTGTGTTAAAAAATATTCCCCTCTATAATCCCCTTTCATACATAAGATCATATTCCTTTTCCAAATCTAATAGAAACTAGATATTTAAGAAATGTGAAGGCATGATTTATTTTTAGAAAGAATATATGCTACTAAACATACTATAGATAAGATTCTCCCATTGTTGATTCAAGATGAAATATTTAATAAGGGAGTCAAGTATGTTATGGTAGATAATGGATCAAGATTTAATATTTGAAATATCATTTTTTATAAAAACATTGGTTATCAATATGGAATTTATTGATCAAACAAGAATATCATATGTTTTGATAATATTCCTTTCCAAGTGTTATGATCGAATACTTTGGATTTGATATCAGACCCTAAAATTTTCACTATTATGTTTCATGTAATGCCAAATAAATTGCATTATAACCTACTCTTAGGTAGATAATGGATTCATGAAATGGAATTTGTACCATTAAGAGGGACAAGAAATTTGACTATGTTTCAAATTTGAATGTCCAGTATTTGTGAAAAATGAAGTAAAAACATAGAACTCATGATAAAAAACCTTATATCTATGTACAAGTATCATATATATATATATATATATATATATATATATAATAAATTGAGTATTATATTATAAATATTACTTGTTAATAATGTGTTTGTTCTACCTTCCACTCAACACAAAGTTGTGGGTAAATTATAACATCAATACTATTATAATTCTGGACTAACCATGATAAAGCACATAAATCTAAAACATAGTTCACATCATGACAATAAATATAGACACAAATATTGGATACATAATTGTACCTCTAATATTTCATCAAAATTACACTAAATTAGTAACCAAATAATATTCTAAACCTATCATAATCTATTCTCCATAACACACCAACATAATTTAAGGAAAGTCAAGGTGATCAAGGCAATGTGAGAATGAAGGAGAGACTTATTTTATAAGGAAGGAAAGGAAACTTAAATATATGTGATTGTGTTAATGTATGTGGTTGCATAAATGTAAGTGATTTCAAGTCATTACCTAAAGTCCACTTTGGTGTGTAACTTGGACTTCATTGCAAGTTTTCATGCCAGTGTGAATCTTGTAATTTAGTGCAAGTTTCCAGGTAAAAATAAAATTATTGTTTAAATAATAAAATAATAAATCCTAATAAAATTAATTAATCTCTAAGTCATCTTAAGTTGTAATTGAAAACTTACACCAACACCCTCATTAAATGAAACTTAAGGATCATGTATAAATATTGAGGTTAAACCTTTGAATGGGTCACAACACTACTCTTGATAAATTACACATGTAAAATAAAATTAAAGTATTTATATATAAAATAACTCCATGATCTCACCTATAAATAAGTACAATAGCATAAAATATCTATAAAAAGTAATGAGATGTACCTCAAGGATGTCACCCAAAAATAAGTACACAACACCCCCCCCCCCCCAATTCTTAATGTTTAATTTGATGAGGTGAATGAAATATATTAGAAAAATAGGATGAAATTAAAACATTATATGAGATGAAAATAAGATAACAAAAAAAATCTTAGCATTGAAAAATCTCGTCACATGGATCCAAAGAGAACAATAAAGAATAAAATAGATGTTGTGGAAACCATAATTTACCACCATAAGGAGTAGTGTATTTTTCATATAATCCACAATAAACATAAATTTTTATCTAAAAAAGAGAAATATTGAGTAGTATACATTGTGCATGTAATATGCAACCAAGAAAAAGAAACATGTTGATAGATTCCACATAAGGAGTGTTGATGATGACACCATAACTGATCATTGATCCATCCAAAATGAATATGAAAGGTGGAACAAGGTTATTGTAAGTTGGTATTATGTTAATAAATTATGTATTCAAGGAAACATATTGATAATATTAAATACACTCAGTCTTATGTAAATTTGATCATTCGTTAGGACTCTCAAGCGTAACAAAATAAATCCTAGGTCTCTCATGCGTAACTGAAGGTTAAAATCTCATAATCGTTATATAAATAGTCTCAAGTATCACATGCCTACATGAAGTAAAAATTATTACATGATTAATATAATATGAAGATGACTCAGAACTTTCTTGATTGAGTAGAGAGTCTAAAAAATATTAACTAAAGAGCTCATATGACTAGATGTAGTATAGGTATGTTTGATGCCCTCTAGAAGTGTAGAGTAGACAAAAATTGGTTTGGAACTTATATATAATGGTCCAAAATAATAATTGGAATCACTTTCTCAATATATAATACCATGGTGAGAAATCCAATGAACATGTTGTATGGGTGATGTAATACCCTAATCATTCTTTCAATACCTCCACTATAATAACCTATGGTGTAGAAAATATAGGAAATAGAATTGGTAGTGTGATTTCTCAAAGGAAGTAAGAACATAAAAATTTAGATCGATAGAATTTTTAGTTATGACAAAGTCAACTAAAAGTTTATTAGGATCACAATATGACTCAATGTCCAATTTATCATAATCTAGGAGACCATCTAAGGGATGTGTTCCAAATTTGGAAGTAGATAATGAATATGGATAAGTGCAGTAGTTGTGGATTACAAATGGTCATACCTTTGTTTCAAGAGTGCAAAATAAACTTCTAAAGAGTAAATTATTGAGTCTAATTATAAAAAAATGTTTGGAAGATCACATTTTATGCTTTGAGGGCGATGTTTTCCTCTACAAACTTAACAATATCTTTTTGAAGTGAATAAACCATAGATAAGACCATATCACTCTCAATTTGTAAGTTAGTATTTTCTTGTATTAGTGTGTTTACATTAGGGAACAAATCCATTACCAAAAAATGACATGGTGATAATAAAGGGTTTGTGAATGATACTTAGCATAGACCATAAGTATGCTCAAATATATATGTACAAACATAAGGACAATGCATGCACAACAAGTGCATAAAAATAAGAACAAGGAACAATCATCTAGAGTGTTATAAGATAGTATTTACCCATAAAAGGAATTTTTAGGCACTTTAAAATATTAAAATGACAAAAAATACACCTCAACTAATTATTATGATGCAATTTAAATAAAAAATCACCCTTTCAAATTTAGTTGAAAATAAGAAATAGAAAAAAGTATCTAGTTCTATATAATATTAATAAATTTTATCTAGAAATATATATTTTATGAAAAAACATATGTACATTTAAAAATGGTAACACCTCAAAAGGTGTTTGGAGTGTGTAATAAAGTGGCTTTAAAGTTAGTGTTCTCACATAGTTTTTGCACCCGTTTGTTGATGATGTAGCTTGTTATGCAAAATACCTAATGATACAATGGAAAATACTCAAAAATTGTGAAACCTTAAAAAATTAAGGTTAATTGATGCAGGAGCATCAATTGAAGAATTAAATTGCTTTTCCCTCCTTTTTACTTTTGCATTTTTTTGAAAATTTATTTTAGTCTTAATATTGTTTTAAGCCTGTAGTTTAGTTAGAATCTCCTTATCTTAGGAGTTTGTTTTAGTGCAGTTTGGGGCAGATTGTTGCGCCCAGCCCAGGATGGAATAATTTGTTAAGAGTTTTTGTTTGCATTCGAAGGTTTTTTTTTTGTGTGTTAAAAAAAATAAAAAAAAAACAGGGGATATGTGAAGAAGGGGCGCGAAGACACAGGGCAGATGAAAAGAAAGAGTTTGAATGTCAACCCAATGTTGGGTCTGTCATAAACACACAGGTCAAAGCGCATATATGTTGGGTTGCATATAACGGTAGAGTAATTTCGAAATGTTTCAAGTATAATTCTGGTTATTGTTGTTGTTTTTTTTTTCCTTCTTTCAAAAGTTATGTTGAAACCATGATATGGACGCCAAGAATTGAATAAACTGTTGTTGGGCCGCTCCAATATATATGCCTATATGTGTATGAAATGTTGCTGGGCCGCTAAACCTCTTGACTGGGCCATGAAACTTGCTGGGACGCATTCAACGCTTTGAAAACATAAGTGACGTGGAAAACCATATAAGTTCTGTTTTGACAAACGTTGCATATAGTTTATGAGTATATAAGTATGCAGCCGGGTTCACATTAGTATGTTAGAAATTCTTGTGCTGTTTGTAGTGCGCCTGGGAAATGATAGAAGATAAAATTTGATCCTATCACAATATGCTGGGCGTCCAAATATGGGGAATGATTTTTATTTTTATTTCTTTGTGAATGGCAATGAAATTCCAGCATATATGTGTAATATCAGATGAAGGCCTTTAAAAACTACTATCCAATTTATCCAAACTGTGGACTCTGTCAGAATATATTCTTTATGTCTTCCATTTGAAGTTTTTCTGTTCATGCTTTAAGGATTAAATAGTGTGAAGAGTGGCTGTATTTACATCAATTTATAGTGTGAAGAGTGGCTGTATTTACATCAATTTTGGTATCAGAGCCTGTGATCCAGACAAAAGAGAAGCAGAACCAGATTTGTGGACAGAAAACAAAGATGGCCATGAGAATCAGGAACAGAGGTAGAGCTGGAGGAAGGAGACCTGGAGGACAGGTTGCATTGGCAGAGGAGATTAGGAACCTGACAGCTAGGCTGCAAGACCTGGAGATGGCTCAAAGAAGGGGCACTGACATGGGTGAAGTCAGTGACGGAGAAGAGGAACCACCAGAAGATGAATTGGTGGTGGAAGAAGAAACAGCTGAGGAAAGGTTGATCAAAGCCATTATGAAGGTGAACACCAAGCCAAAAATGGAGGTTCCAATGTATGAAGGTAATTTGAATGTTGAAGAATTAATTGATTGGATTAATGCATTAGATAAATATTTTGAGTATGAAGGGATTGAAGAAGATGAAAAGAAAGTCAAATATGCCATGACAAGGCTAAAGAAACATGCATCCCTGTGGTGGGATGGAGTGCAAGAAGAAAGGAAAAAGAAAGGGAAGCCAAAGATCAGAAGCTGGGACAGAATGGTAGCAAAAATGAAAGGTAAGTTTATGCCTAAAGATTATCAAGCAAATCTTTTTAAGCAATTACAAAATTTGAAGCAAAAAGAATCGTCTGTGAAAGAATACACTGAAGAATTTTATAGGTTGACTATAAGATCAGGTCACATTGAGGATGACACAGAAAAGGTAGCCAGATACACCAATGGCTTGAAACTTGCCATTCAAGATGAAATTAGTCTTCTCATTCCTAAGACAGTTGAGGAGGCATATCAATTTGCCTTGAAAGCTGAGGAGAAGATTGCAAGGAAACAAACATCTTTCTCAAGAGGAAGGGGCAGGTTCAACAGAGGTAGAGGATTTCAAGGAGGTAGAAGACAGCTGCAAACATCTCATGAAGAAGCCAGCAGCTCACAAAGTTCAAGAGGCAGCTATATACCAAGAGGAAGAAGACCATACCAAGGATATCAGAGAGGAAGAGGAAGATTCATGGGCAAATGCTTTAAATGCAACAAGTATGCAGGGCATAGGGCATATGAGTGTACAGAGAACCCTTCTACCAGCCATGAGAGAAGTGTACATGTGATTGAAGGTGAAAAACAAAATGCATAAGTTACAGCAGCTTATGAAGATACTCCAGAAGAAGGTGAGTCTCTTTTGATGAAAAGAATATTGTTAAAACCAAATAAAGAAGTTATAGAACCACCTCAAAGAAAAACTTTATTTAGAACCACATGTAAGAGTAAAGGGAAATGCTGTAAAGTCATTATTGACAGCGGAAGTACTGACAATCTTGTGTCAACTGAGATGGTGGAGAAACTAGGCTTGAAGAAGGAGGTACATCCTACACCTTATCAAGTCTCTTGGTTACAAAAAGGACACAAACTTCTGGTAAGTGAACAATGCAAAGTAGATATTCAGATAGGAACATATAAGGATCAGATTTTATGTGATGTCATGCCCATGGATGTATGTCATATCTTGCTTGGAAGACCTTGGCAATTTGACAGGAAGGCCATACATGATGGAAGGCAGAATACATACATGTTTGAAAAGGATGGGATCAAGCATACACTTACACCATTGAAAGAAGAGGCTGCTGCTGTTGTTGGACAGAATTCTAAAGTTTTGATAGTAAGTGGCAAAGAGTTTCTACATCAAATGAAGAAAGAAGAGGTAAACTTTGCTGTAATTGGTAAGCCAAGAAGTGTAGTCACTAGTACTAAGTTGATTGATTTGCCACTAGAGATTCAAGATATGTTGAATGAATACATTGACATTGTGGTAGATGATTTACCTGATGAGTTACCACCATTGAGAAGTATTAGTCATCACATAGACTTGATTCCAGGAGCAAATCTACCAAACAAGGCTGCCTACAGGTTGACACCAAAGGAGAATGAAGAGATCAAGCATCAAGTTCAAGAATTATTAGACAAAGGATTGGTAAGAGAGAGTTTAAGTCCTTGTGCTGTCCCTACAGTGTTAAGTCCTAAGAAAGATGGGAGTTGGAGAATGTGTACAGACTCCAGAGCAATCAACAAGATTACTATCAGGTATAGATTTCCATTGCCAAGAATTGATGATTTACTTGATTGTTTAAGTGGAGCTACATATTTCTCTAAGATAGATTTGAAAAGTGGTTACCATCAGATTAGGATAAGAGAAGGGGATGAATGGAAAACAGCCTTCAAGACTAATGATGGACTCTATGAGTGGTTAGTTATGCCATTTGGACTAACCAATGCACCAAGCACCTTCATGAGGCTGATGAATGAAGTGTTGAAAGAGTTCACTAGTAAGTTTGTGATAGTGTATTTGGATGATATATTGGTGTTTAGTCAAACTAAAGAAGATCATTTGAAACATTTGAGAATGGTGTTGAGTAAACTACATGAGGAGAAGTTGCTAATCAATGTCAAAAAGTGCAGTTTTCTGAAAACAGAATTGATATATTTGGGATTTGTGATTTCCAAAGAAGGATTGAAGATGGATGAAGAAAAGATTAAAGCCATACTTGAGTGGCCTACACCCAGGAACACATATGAGGTAAGAAGCTTTCACGGTTTGGCTAGCTTCTATAGGAAATTCATAAGAAATTTTAGTGGAATTGTTGCTACAATGATAGATACAATCAAGGGTGATAAAAGAAGTTTTTGTTGGACTGAGGCTGCTGATAAGAGTTTCAGATTGTTGAAAAAGAAGGTAACTGAAGAGCCAATCTTGGCCTTGCCTGATTTTAATAAACTTTTTCAAGTAGAATGTGATGCTAGTGGTATTGCAATAGGCGCTGTTTTAAGTCAAGATGGGAAGCCTATAGCATACTTTAGTGAGAAATTGAGTGATGCTAAGAAGAAATATTCAGCTTATGATCAAGAATTCTATGCTCTTGTACAAGCTTTGAAGAAGTGGAGGCACTATCTTTTGCCTAAAGAATTTGTTTTGTTCACTGACAATTATGCTTTACAGTTCATTAGCAATCAGGATAAGTTGAATCAAAAGCATGTCAAATGGATTGAATTCTTACAAAGTTTCACATTCACTATTAAGCATAAGAAGGGACAATCTAACAAGGTTGCAGATGCCTTAAGCAGGAGAAATCTGATCATACAAGAGTCTCAAGTAAGTATTATGGGATTTGAAGATTTGAAGAAACTATATAAGGAAGATTCAGACTTTAAGGAACCATATGAAGCTTGCATGAATCCGGTAAGAGTTGAAAGAAGTCCCTGGATAGATTTCATGGTCCAAGAAGGTCTGCTGTTCAGAGGCAGCCAGCTTTGCATTCCCAAGAGTTCTATGAGGGAAAATTTGTTGAAAGAAAAACATAGTGGCAGCTTATCAGGACATTTTGGGCAGAACAAGACATTAGCACAATTGAGTGCTCACTACTATTGGCCAGGTATGAGTAATGATGTTAAGAAATTTGTTGAAAGATGTAAAATATGCCAATATGCCAAGGGAAGCAGTCAAAATACAGGTTTGTACCAGCCACTACCCATTCCAAATAGGCCTTGGGATTCAATAAGCATAGATTTTGTACTTGGTTTGCCAAGAACTCAAAAAGGCTATGATTCCATATTTGTTGTGGTAGATAGGTTTTCAAAAATGGCTCACTTTATTCCATGTTTCAAAACAAGCGATGCTACTCACATAGCTAATCTATTCTTCCAGGATATTGTTAGATTGCATGGATTGCCTAGAAGTATTATTTCTGACAGGGACACCAAATTTGTTGGACATTTTTGGAGAACCTTATGGAAGAAATTGGGAACACAGCTAAATTTCAGTTCAGCCTATCATCCTCAAACGGATGGCCAAACAGAGGTTGTCAATAGAAGCTTGGGCAACATCTTGAGAAGCCTGGTAAGTATGCATCCGAAACAATGGGATCTTGCACTTGCACAAGCTGAATTTGCCTATAATGATTCTCCTAACAGAAGTACAGGATTGAGCCCATTTCAAATCATGTATGGAATGCATCCAAGAGGCGTGTAT
This sequence comes from Torreya grandis, assembly GCA_037957365.1. Classification (NCBI taxonomy): domain Eukaryota; kingdom Viridiplantae; phylum Streptophyta; class Pinopsida; order Cupressales; family Taxaceae; genus Torreya; species Torreya grandis. Next base: position 4,491,667 of record JARHVA010000647.1, read on the forward strand.
GAGTTAAGAAATTTAAGCAATATGGAGACAAGGAGTGCTGATGCGGAAGAATTTGCCAATGTCATGCAAAATTTGCATGAACAGGTAAAGAAGAAACTTGAAGAAAACACCCTCAAGTACAAGCTAAGGGCAGATCAAAAGAGAAGAGAGGTCAGTTTCAATATTGGAGACCTTGTTCTTGCTCATCTTAGAAAGGAGAGGTTTCCAAAGAAAGAATACAACAAGTTGAAGGTAAAGAAAATAGGACCATGCAAGGTAATAAGGAAATTTTCAAATAATGCATATGAAATAGAACTGCCAAAGGGAATTGGAATCTCTCCAATTTTTAATATTGCAAATTTATATCCATACAAGGATGAAGAACAACCAGACCAAGAAACTGAAACAGAAGTGGATAAAGTTATCCAATGGGAACAGCAACTACCAAAGGAAGTGCCAAAAGAAATTGAGAGCATTTTAGAAAAGAAAATAGTTAAAAAGACAAGAAACAAAGAATACTTCCAGTATCTCACTAAGTGGAAGAATCTACCAGCTGAAGATGCAACATGGTTGACTGCAGATGATATCCTTAAGATGGGCACAAGTATAGACGAAGTGATGCAGAAGAACAACAAGTGAAGAACACCTCTTCTGCTGGTTGGAAGAATGATGCAGGAGCATCAATTGAAGAATTAAATTGCTTTTCCCTCCTTTTTACTTTTGCATTTTTTTGAAAATTTATTTTAGTCTTAATATTGTTTTAAGCCTGTAGTTTAGTTAGAATCTCCTTATCTTAGGAGTTTGTTTTAGTGCAGTTTGGGGCAGATTGTTGCGCCCAGCCCAGGATGGAATAATTTGTTAAGAGTTTTTGTTTGCATTCGAAGGTTTTTTTTTTTGTGTGTTAAAAAAAATAAAAAAAAAATAGGGGATATGTGAAGAAGGGGCGCGAAGACACAGGGCAGATGAAAAGAAAGAGTTTGAATGTCAACCCAATGTTGGGTCTGTCATAAACACACAGGTCAAAGCGCATATATGTTGGGTTGCATATAACGGTAGAGTAATTTCGAAATGTTTCAAGTATAATTCTGGTTATTGTTGTTGTTTTTTTTTTCCTTCTTTCAAAAGCTATGTTGAAACCGTGATATGGACGCCAAGAATTGAATAAACTGTTGTTGGGCCGCTCCAATATATATGCCTATATGCGTATGAAATGTTGCTGGGCCGCTAAACCTCTTGACTGGGCCATGAAACTTGCTGGGACGCATTCAACGCTTTGAAAACATAAGTGACGTGGAAAACCATATAAGTTCTGTTTTGACAAACGTTGCATACAGTTTATGAGTATATAAGTATGCAGCCAGGTTCACATTAGTATGTTAGAAATTCTTGTGCTGTTTGTAGTGCGCCTGGGAAATGATAGAAGATAAAATTTGATCCTATCACAATATGCTGGGCGTCCAAATATGGGGAATGATTTTTATTTTTATTTCTTTGTGAATGGCAATGAAATTCCAGCATATATGTGTAATATCAGATGAAGGCCTTTAAAAACTACTATCCAATTTATCCAAACTGTGGACTCTGTCAGAATATATTCTTTATGTCTTCCATTTGAAGTTTTTCTGTTCATGCTTTAAGGATTAAATAGTGTGAAAAGTGGCTGTATTTACATCAATTTATAGTGTGAAGAGTGGCTGTATTTACATCATTAATCTTCAGAGAAGTTTGGTTTCCTTTCACTAAATTTGGTGCAATTGATAAAATACTAGTTTATAGAATTTTTGCTCCTTTAGTGTTCTTACTCCTAAACTAGGGTTTGACTTGAAATAGAGTTTGAGAATAAAACTTGAAATAATAAAAATAGTGATTTCACTAAATATTATTTAGCTAATTTTAATGATTGCTTCAATAAACACAATAGAACAAATAATAGATTGAAATTTGTTTGAGCACAGATTCATATAAATGGGAAATCAAAGGAAATATTTTCTATTTTTCATAGAAGGGACAAGATTCATTTATTTTTATCAAAAAAACATCCAAAAGGATATAAAATACCACAAATTAATTTCATATAACTAAAATAATAACTTTAATGTCCAAAAATACTCAAATAACTTACAGAAGGAAATCTTAGACAAGAAAGGCAACATTTTTAATTTATTTCATTCTCTAGGTTACAAATTTTATAAAATACATTCAAAATGTAGAAATATATCGCTAATATAAAAAATATATCTTGGGATATGGGTTTTACCCATATTTATATAAAATATCACATAGATGAGATATAGTTATCAAAAATTCAATGCCCAATAGAATAAATCATACAAATTTGGAACTTGATGCAAAAAGAGGCATGACCTCCTATTTTTGGAATCCTTGACTTTACAAAATGGTTTGGAAAATACATACAAGAGCTGAGTGTGATCTTCAACTTGATGTGGCATGGATGGAACTAGAAAATCTTCATGCAACACCTCATCTTCTTTTCCATGTAGCTATAAGTTACTCTTCATGCAAATGGTTGGTGCCCAAAATGAAAATCCAAATTTAAACTAAAGACAAATTGGAAGTAACTAAAGTAAATTTTTAAAAAACCCTAAATTGAAATTTACAAGTGATAATTTTACAACTTGAATGTCATTTCACTTTTCCAAAATGGGAATTGCAATTTTCAATAAATGCTTTTATAACTTTCAGTAATTATGCCTTGTTAAAATGAAAATTGTAATTTGCAATTGTGATTTGTATAGTTTCCAACTTTGTCAAAAATATAAAGTGTAAAATACATATTTTTATTTCTAAAAAATAGATATAAAATATAGTTGTAATTATAATATAAAACTTTATAATGTTTTTTCAATAATGAAATTATAATTCATGAAAATGTTTCAATAGAAATAAGTAATCAATTTGTAAAACTTCCTCTGCCTTCTGGTCCTTCTCAGTCTATATCTTCTCAACATATACATCAAAAGACTTGAATATCTCATGTATTATATCCTCATATAGTACAAATGATTAAATATTGGATACCTCACAACCTATTATTATTTCAAACAATTCCGTCCTTAAAGTCTTGATTTCCTATTTTTCTTTACCCATCTTATCCAATGTATTTTAATACTTGATGTACTAGTAGATAGAACTTAAGGTAACGACCATAGTTTTAGTAGATTATTTAAAAATAATTCCTTAAAGTTATTCTAAACCACCTCTACTAGAAATAAGTTATTTTCATCATCTAATAGTTGGAATGATAATTTATTTAACAATTATTCAATGTCATATATCACATCAATAACCTTGTCATTTACAACCTTGCCCTTATGGGCAGTCTCTATAAGTAACTTTATATGGAATTGAGATACTATATGAAAATTATCTTGCTCCCCATCATTATTCAGTATTCCTTCAGCAAGGAGGATGTCCATATCGATTGAATCCATAGTTGTTAACTTGGGATAATACAGATTCAATATTTTTATTTCTCCTTCATACTTATTTACTTGATCTATATGGGTGGAAATTGTTTATATAATAACTATATAATGGTATATTATTGTAGAAATAACCTTATTAAACTTAAAAATGAGTTTTTCTAACCATTCTTTGGTGGCCCTTCCCATGATAGCAATTTTAATCACCACATCTATTGTTGCTTGATCTAGAATCTGGTTGACTTGTTGTGTTGACTCCTATTGCATTGATGATCCAATATGCTTTATGAACTTTTAAAGTGTAGATATGAGTTGATTCACCTTGTCATTCAATTCATCCTTGGTGGATTTATCACTATTTATTCAATCGAAGAGGGAGTTAGTCCTACATTGAACATCATGTTTCAATCCCTTCCTTATTGGTCATCCAAGGTGAATCTTCGATGTATGATAGTCCCCCACCACAAGATATTCTTTTGGTTTTTCTAGTGGGGAGACTAAAATCTCAAAATATCTTTCCTCTTTATCACCACTCAAAATTCTAGATAAGGTCCAAGGAGAAGTCTTGGACTTTTTATTCACATGTGAAAGGCCAAAGTCTAGTGCACTAGGGGAAATCATCTACTTTCGCTTCTTTCTCATTGATTGTAATACCCAATTGGGGGTAGCATCTTGATACATAACTACTATCACCTAAGAATTAATAATTGAGGCTATTACACTAATAGGTAATGTGATAACTGTAGAATCCTATGTGGATGATGTCATTAGTTGTTTAGGAGATGCAGATCAAATTTCATCTCCATTAATAGTTTGAAAATCCATATTCGCACCAAGAAATTATGTTTCTCCTATCTCCACTGAAGGTTTTGTATAAACTAAAAAAGAGGAGGTGGGGACAATGGAAACAACTATCTATTGGGTGAGTGGAAGATGGAATTAGTACTATTATTGGAATAGACATAAGATCTCAAAATTTGGGAATACGTGGAAAGGAGTAAGCCAAAGCATTAAATGAATAAACTAAATGTGTTTAAACACTCATGATACATAATTTGGGGAATATTAAAGGGGATGAAGATGATGTACTACTTATCCTAGGAGTTGGGGTGACCAACAGAACTAAAGTCAAGATGACAGACTCCGTGGCTAGGTACTATTACGTTATGTTGGAAATTAATGGGGATGGAATGGAAGGAATTATAAATGGAATGGAAATAGGTAGTGAAATGGAAGGAGAGAGTGAAATTATAGGGAGAGTTGAGTATAAACTCGAGTATTCACTAATGAGAGACCATGTGTGTTCACTTAAATTGATTGCACTAGTTACAATGGACTTATTATGATAGGTAAAGGGTGGGAATGAGAGGTGGAGTGGAAACCTAAGATGCAAGGGGATTGGATACCTAAGGTTAAAGTGTTGGATCTTCAATAAAAATGTACATAGGTAGAGGGTGAATAATAAAACTAGGATTTATCACTATTATAGACATGGGGATTAAAGTTGTAGTTGTGTCCACTAACAAGATGTTGATTGGTTGATCTACTACTCAACCCTCTTTAATTTATTTCCCCTTCTTGGCTAGAGTTTTATTCTTCTTGTTCTGGCAGGTCACTGACCCTTTTCATTGTTCACCTATTGTCCCAGTGGGATACTCTACTGATGAAGGAACTCCTTATTCCTTAAGCTTTAAAAACTTCTCTCTAATACCCACTGTATCCTTTGTTACTTGAATTCCTTTACTCCTGAGCTAATTGATCATTTTATCGATCACATGTGTTGTTATTTCAATCAAAGAGAAGGATTTAGAACTAACCAACTTACTAGTAAAAGAGGTAGAGTGATGATATGCTTATAGTAATTTGGGTCTACTAGGGACTCATCATCTACCAAGTCATCTAGTACTACTACCAAATCATAATATTTGATCTATTTCAAGGTCATTATAGAATGATCCTTAAATCTAAACATTCCTCATCTTCTAAGTCTTCCTAAGTCTTTAAAATATGGAACATGGGAGTATGTATAAACTCATAGTGTGCTATTGATATTTCCATAAACATCAAAGAATGGCTTGGACTCCAATGTTTTTAGGGTCATTTGGCACATTTCTACCTAGACACACTTTTATTTAAGGAAGGAGGGGCATGTATATCTACCAATACTAATTTGTAAATTAATTTATATCTTGTGCTTGTTGGATAGAATCTTGTAAGTTTCAAAAAGCTATCTGACTAGCTCTATCAATGTCCACTTATCACTGACATATCTAGGGAGTGTGTATGGTAGCCACTGAATCTACTTTCCCTGATATATGAATAAGTGGGGAAATAAATGAAGTAGGAGCCCAATTCGGTGATCTTTATAGTTATTTCCTATGTGAATCTTTTTCTCTCTAGTTCTTTAACAAACATAATGATGATGCAATAAATAAATTCATCATTAACTCTTCTCAAGTGTTGTCTGCTACAATCCAGTTTTAGGTTAGGATAGTAGTTTTGTACTCTACTTATTCCATGAATAATTATGTTAAGGCCTAGGAAAGATCTCCATTTGGCTAAAATTTATACAAGGTATGAAGTCATGAAGAACTTTCCAGTTGTCTGCACCTCCATTAATTACATGTGGAGGGAATCACTTATAAGTTGAGCTTAGTAGATGTATTGGGCATTCTGTTTGATGACCCAAATGTATTGGTACATCCACTCTGATAATCTTTTACCATCAAGAATACTAGTAATCTTATGTAATAAAATGATTATATCCCCAACTTCATCTTTGAAGTCAATCCTTACCAATATCTTTGGCAATCTAGTCGAGGTAGTCTTGGGGGCCTTAATCCATTATTTTCTAATCATCTTTTGACACCCATATTTGTTATCTTAGAAGAATTTTTATGATGTCTCTATAGTAATTTCGAGATAGCTCTCAAACTCTAGGATAACAAACACTAAATTAATGAAATTGGGGTCTAGATTCAAAATCTTTTTTCCTTTGTCATTCACAACCTCTCATCTATAAGGATCATGATGTTGGGCTAGTGTTAACACCAACATAGGGATTTAGATCACAAGTGGAAAGGGTTCTTATTATGGAAGTATAGATTCATAAATAGCCTAATTCCAATCATTCTTAAACTTTACATTAATCTCAGACCATAAGTCTCCTAAGTCAATGTGACCTAGGTTTGTATTAGTTATTTATATAATGTTAGACTCTAAGTTGAGAGTCACCCTAGGGCATTTTTATTTGAACTTCATCTCTTTCTAAGACATGAAATCTAGAAAGAATCCTTGTGGAAAACAAATTATAAGAGATGACAAGATTTACAGGTACTTGAAGAAGTTATAATCTTCGGTAGAGATTGGAGGTGTTTTGTGTAGGTAAAAAATCCAATAGAACTAGAAAATGTTTTGAGCAGATGAAAACCCTAATGAAACTTTGAAGTGCTTGGATCAAGTCCAATGTCCATGGGGTTGGGAGTTGTTATTCATAGGTATGTATCTTGCATGAATATGAAGTCTTTGGATCAAGTCCACTATCCATAGGGACCTATAAGTTTCCATGGATTATAGGTTCTTGGAATAATAGTAAAACCCATGGAGATGAGAGGTAGAAATTATAGGTCCAATGTTTGAGGATATCATTGTGAATATTCATTAGGTATTGGGAATATTCTAGGTATATTCACCTAGCTTTGATGAAGCCCTATATTCAATTACAAATAATTGGGGAGAAAAACCCTAAGGCTTATCACAATGAAACTTTGAAAAATAAAAAACCCTAAAAACCTTACTACTCAAAAACATTGAAAATCATAACCTATAATAGATCCCTATCATGACTATAAGATGGAAACTCTAAGATGCTTCAAATAAATAAAAAACCCTAATAAATTACATTTAATTCTTGTGGGAAATGAATGTAACCTATCAAACTTTAAATTATAAGAAATAATGGAGATAAAAACATAAGGAGGTTTACAAGAATATCATGTAGGTTCTTGAAAATTATGTGGCACTTAACTTGCATACATGGTATAAATCATGGCTTAAGGTTGATTTCATGGCACAAGATCTTCTATCAGAGATTAAAACTAATTAAAAAAAGTAAATAATGAATTAAAATCCCTAAATTTGTATTATTTTAAGAAAAATCATGTAATTATTGTGACCATTGAGGTGGTTGGTAGTGAATATCTGAAGTCCATTCGTAATTTTTCAAGTTTAAAAATTGTGTGATGACCCCAAAATCCCATGAGTTTTGACTTTAATGTAAACAAGAAGGTGGAACTCTGTATGAAATTCTCAATTTTTAAAAATTTCAAATTACATCTAGAGTTATGGGTTTCATGGTTTGGGCTTTGTGGGATCTAGAACCTAGATTGTAATTTGTAGTTTTGCATATTGGAAATTTCTCTCTGAGTTTCACATTCTATGGCTTAATGTTCCATGGAAAGTTTAACTTAGGATGCAATTTTCAATATTGTAAATTTCATTCTAGGTTCTAGATCCCATGGGGGTATTCATTTTGTGGGATCCAAAACTCCACTTGTAATTTATAAAATTTCAAATTGTAACCAATTTTTTGGATTTTGATAGTAAATGGATTATAGGATCTAGAACATGGGATGTAATTTGTAATTTTTCAAATTGTGAATTTCAAATTGAAAATCAAAGTTCTATATTCCATTGGAGTGTAAGGTTAGTGCTATTGTGTGAGGTAGAGCTCGAGAAGTAATTTGCAATTTTCCAAATTGCATCTAGAGTTTTAGATTTTGAAATACAAAGGGAATGTGAGCTTTTGGTAATTTCAAGGGATTTTCTCAAAAAATTATGAGGTTTCCCTTAGGGTGTCTAATGTTATGATATTTTTGGGGCATAAATATCAACATTTTTGGCACCTATATGAGATTATTACTTACTAATCAATTTTTACAAGTATCCTTCTAGTTCATTAGGCATGGAGTCACTTTGGTTTAACAAAATTTAACCTAATGAATAAAAAATTGAAACTTACATAAAAAAGGGGGGGAAAAGTAGAACAAAGTAAGGAAACAACAACTCCTGACCAGTTAACATGTACATGAGCACTTATTTTATAAAATAGAACTAATCCTATTACTTAATTTTTTTTAAATTTTTAGAATTCCTACCTCAAAATCAAGCTTTGAGCTATATCTCATTGATTGGGATAGGAAGTTTTGATACATCAAGATTGGATAACTGGAATGCATTAGCTCTTTTGTACTAAGTTATAATATATGGACCACTTCGTATCACAATAAAATTGGTATGCTTACCTAGTTTACCCTTGTTTGCATCCCATTTGAGAACTATGTCTCCTTCATTGAAGCTCCTTTTAGATTCCTTTTGTCAAAATTCTTATTTTTTTGGGCCTAATTTGCTTCCAAGACTTTCATTGATTGATTCTTGATTTCTTCTAGTTCCATTAGTTCAACCAATCTTACTATCATTTCATCATTATTTATCAAATCTAATTGGTGATTGAGATCTAAAGATGGTAATTCAATTGACAGTGGGACTAATGCTTCTCTTCCATATACCAATATGAATGGGGAGTTACTGATGGCTCTCTTAGGATTTATATTATCAACCCATAGTGTTGATTTCAACTTTGTGTGACATATCCTATGGTTATCCTCCATTATTATTTTAATAATTATAATGAGGTTTTTATTGTTAGACTCACACAAGCCATTACCCTAGGGGTAATAATTGTAATAAGTAATCAAGTACACATTTTGGTTTACAACCCATTCACTCACTTGAGTGCCCATAAATGCTTTGGCATTATATAAAATAATGGTGTGAATAACACCAAATCTTGATACTACACCATCCATAAATTCTAGGATAGATGCCTTTGTGGCATCTTTCAGTGTAATTACTTTAATCCATGGTATGAAATAGTTCATTGATGTGAGGACCCATTTATGTCTGACACTTGAGGGTGGATTGATCATATCAATAAAATCCAATCCCCAATATGTGAATAGTTGATCTACTTGACTTGGTTTGAGTGGGAAAGCTACTAATCTCTACTTGTCGATGAATTAAGTGCACTTTTTACAATTCCTTACCCATTGATGGGAATTCTTGAATAATGTATGCCATTAATAACCCCCTCTCAGTATCTTGATGGTCATGGTTCATTTCAAAGAAATTTATTCGTAATAGGCCATCATGAAATTACTCAAGCACCTTGGAGACTTGATTGTGCTTAATACATCTTAGCAAGACTCCATTGATATCTTCTCTATAAAATATTTCATTAAAAAGAACATAGAAAATGGATTAGAATCAAAAATACATTTTCTTTGACTATTAAAAGTCATAGAGGTACTCACCAGTCTATAGAAAATTAGTCATGTTATGGATCTAAATATTGAAAATAGGTGGATTGGTTGGGTAAAATGTAGTTTTAAACATATACATTTTTATATACTACTTTAGTAGTCTTGATATTAGAAGCTAGTTATTCACACAATCCCTTTCCTCTTAAAAACATTATGATTTTGATGTCCACATCATATTCTATGACCTTTGTGATCCTTCCTACTCTATTTTCATTTATCTCATGGCTTAGAAAGAACTTTTTGACACTTTGATGACTCACCATCAGATGAATTTTATTATTAGAGAGCATGTGCTTGAACTTCTTGAGATATTTAATCACAACATATACTTGTTTCTCCATGAAACTATAATTCTTATCATAATCCTTTAGGGATTGATTGAAGAAAAATATTGGTTGTTCTAATTATTTTTTATTTTGATGAGTTAGAATAGATGAGATACTTCCCTCCCCTCAAAAGGCATAAAGAATGAAATATTTCTATTGTTTGGGTTGACTAGGGTAGGATCTTGGGAAATAGCTTGTTTGATGGCTTTAAAGCCATCTTTCCCCTCGTATGTCTAGATAAAGATGATAACCTTATTTGGAATTATAGTAAGGGGTTTTTCCATAGAAATAAAATTTGGAACAAATATTCTTACAAAGTTGAGTTTTCTAAAAACACTTTATAACCTCTTCTTATGGCTTGGTAGTGCTAATGCAGATGTACCACTATTTATTTTTGGGTCTATTACAATACCCTATTTTTACATAATGTGTCCTATTAGCTTCCCTTCATGAACTATGAAAATACATTACTTGGGATTAATGGAAACCCCAAACTTCTTGCACTTTTAAAAAATATTATTGAGGTGATATAGGTGTGTATCAACATGCTTTGAATAGACAATGATATCATCTAGTTGTACTGGGATCATTTCATTAATCAGAGCTTTGAATTCTATATCTATTGGTCTCTAAAATTCTACACCAACATTAGTTAGACTAAATGATATCTTTTTGTGTGTATATATACCCCATTTTGTGGTGAAGGAAGTCTTGAATTGCTATGATTCTTGCACCAAGATTTGGTTATAGTTAAAATTTGTTCCATGGCGGGAAAAGGACAATGATACTTGAAGTTTATATACATATTTATTTCACCATTTTACTTCCTTATAAGGACCAAATTTTCAAGCCAAGATGAGTGTTTGATGGGAAAAATAATATTAGCCTCTATTAGCTTAGATAGCTCACTCTTCATCAATGGTTCTATCTTTGGATTTATTGGTCTATATTTTTGTCTGAGAGGCTTGATATCTGGATCCAATTATATTGTATGTTGGGATAAGATAAGATAAAATCCTCTTAAATCATGATAACTCCAAGTGAAGTTATTATCAAAATCTTGGAATCACTCAACAAATTCTTACTTTTATTAAATAGTGCATACCTTCCCTATCTTTAGTGACTTTATTTCTAAGGTGATCACTTGCTCATAGTCTTCTTCACTCACTATGATTTTCTTCTTCTCACATTTTAGCTAATCATCAAAATTGAATATGTTCTCTAGAGTAATGAGACCCATAGGTATATTGTTTATCTCCAATTGAATGATCTAATCTCCATATTGGTCCTATAGTCTTGGTTGATTCCTATCTAAGAATTTAGATTCTTTTCTCAAAAAGCTAAAAATTTGATGATCACTATTGAAGACTTACTAATTTTTTTCATTATCAAGAATAGATGGCCTCACTATCAACCTCACATGTTGGTTTTTTTCTTCTTTATTTCTACTAGTAGGTTATATTAAGATTTGACTATGGCCATACAATCAACATATTTTTTTATGCTCTTGGTACTACTTGAATGTTCAAAGTGGTAAAGTATTCTAACATGTTCCAAACCCTATGCTTTTTATATCTTAATAAATTATTCTTGGTCAAAATTTTATATCTCACTTGGTGAAAAATCAACTCGTTGTAACCAAATATTTGTAAGAACTTAATTCCTATTTCTTTGGCCAACTAAAGGTCTAAAATCAAATACTCATACTCATCTACATTATTTTTTTAGCTAAATTGAAGACTCAAAGAAAATAAATAACTCTCTTTATATGGTGAGATAAAGACAATCCCTACACCTTCACCATTTTGGATTCTCAAACCATCAAAGAAAATTTCACATCCCCTAAAAATATGTAGTTGGCTTGACTAGGTTTAGGATAATTGCATCATTATCATGAATTTAATATGTACATAACCTTATTTCCTTTACATAATCATAAGGATCAAATTGAAGGGATGATACCCATTCATCTAGATGAGTGTTTATAATCTCTTATATAGGTGTTGAAACTTCATGAGCCTCTTCTTATTCTTGATCCTATAGTGTGTAGTTTATCTCTATGGGGATAGGATTGTATTATTTAATATGATATTTTGTGATTAGCTCAGCTCCTATTGTTACTCTAGTTTTATATCTCATCTTAAGCAACATGTGAGACCAATATATATATATATATATATATATCCTCCAATATTTGTAATGAAATCTCATGAAAGACAAATGGCAAAGTATGTGTGAAGATCTATAACTGAGATATCTTAAGAGATTCAAGGGCTTGGACAAGCATTAATAGTGAGTGAGATTTATCCCTTTTATTGATCTTACTATCTAAATAATAGTCCCATCTAGTTAAACAACTCCTTTGTTGATAGGTGTATATTTTATGCCAAGGGCATCAAATATTTTCTTGGGCATCATTGAATTGCTAGCCCTTGAATATACCATGAAAATATGAATAATATTATTACCTACTATAATTGAAAGATAGAAAGGGGGAGGCTTACCAATTTCATTCATTTTAGTGTCAATTTGTGGTTGACACAAATTAATTATAGTATTAGGCCCATTGGCTAGAACCTTATCTATTATCTAGAAATTCTTCAAATCCTATTGTAGTAAATCCATTTGTGTGGGAATGGATAGTGCTTCCCACATGGTAACATTAAAATTTATCTTTGTTATTTGATAAACAATGCTGAAAAGAATATTACCAACCTTTACCAGTGCTTTTGTAGGAGCTATGTCTTCTTTCACTAGATTTGGAGTTGTAATTTTTTCTTTAGGCTGACCTATAGGTATAGAGCTCTGGTCACCTTTATACTATGTTACTCTTTATAGGTTTTGGTACAACTTTGGAAGTTATAGCTTGTTCCACCCTAAGGGGTTGATCACACTCTATCACTCTTTTCATTGAATGTATTTCAGCTAACACTGAACCACCACCATTGGTTAACCCTTCCTCATAATTTACACCATAATAGTCATCCTCTTGATAGTTTATATTAGCTTTCTCACCTTGAGTAGGTTCTTATATACCTGCTTGTTGGGAAGTATATTCATCTTGTTATCCTTGTGGACTAGATATGCCTTACACCATCAAGGTTTGACTGATAACACCATTAGGATAAGTGTTATGATTATGTGTCTATGAAAAAGGATAACACCACTTATAAATTTTAGCTACATTGTTCTAAACATGTATAAAATCTTTAAAATCACTTGGTGTAAGTAGAGCATGGATGTTTGGAGGTCCTTTTTGCATAACTTGACCCTGTGGCTATGAATTACTTTGCTATGGCTACCTATCTCCTTGGTATAGCTGCCTATTAGGTTGGTATGCAAGGTTAGCCTACTAAGAAGGCTTGTAGTTAGAGTATTGTTGCCTCTTCATTCCTACTAACTCATTCCCAAAAATTTTGAGTAGTGACTTAGCCTCATATAAATCATTTGTAGGTGTAGGACTCAAAGTTGGTTCTTTGCTTGTGGTAGGAATTAGAGGAGTTATAGGTGGTGGAATAATAGGAATTTCTAGAAATAAAGGAATTGGTGGCCTTGGGGAAAATTTTCCTACTTAAATTAAATAATTTTCTTCCCTTATTACACTATCATAGGTATTTGGAAGTGTTGTGCCACCCATTGATTGAATCACAACAACTATATCACTATTTAAGGCTCTCAAGTAATATAAGAAAACATTATTTGGATTTGGATTCACCAATATTGGAATTCTATTCCATGTCTTTTGGAAATGGAAATTAAAGTTAGTCATGTGCTCATAAGGATCATGTAGAGTAAAAAATACTCTATGGTTCATTCTGATTTTCAGCGATGCAAGATCCAGATCGCTGTCCCCGCATAATTTGGTTTGAGACAGTGATGTTTTTAAAATAGAGCATAGGCTCTATTTTCCTTTTGATTAATTTTTCTCTAAGTGTTGAAACTTAAAAAAGCTACCAAGTGTCATCATCTAAGGCACCTTTCATATTTTCTATGAGTTGGTCAGAATGTGTTGTATATCTCAAGTGACTCAGCAGAATGTGCCAAGTGTCAGCATTCGCATTTTCATATCGGCACCCATGTTTCATCTCTTTTTAGTGAAAGGTTTTAACAAGCTAAGTATCAAGATCAGGTGGAAAGAGCCAAGTGGAAATCATGAAAGGTCTCAATTTTGATTTTATAAAAGAAATGGAAGATGCCACATACCCCAGTAGAAGAGAGTGGAAGCCACCATGTGTCACGATCAAAATTATCTTCATTTTTGCTTCACTGATATAGCAAAGACCATGGTGGGTCTTACGTGTTGTTTCTAAAGCAAGCAGAAGCCACCAGGTGTCACTATCCATGTAAATATGAAATGAGACCCATTTTTTTCTATGGTATAAATAGAGTAAAGTGGATACTGCCACATGTCATCTTCTATAGGTTTCTAAAAAGGTAGCTAAAAGAAGTAGAGACCACCATGTAATCCCAGATGAGTAAAGCAGAGATTTCCATGTGTCTTTTGATGAAGCAGTAGAGTTTGCCACCTATCCCTATGTCCCTTTTAAAGTTACTCAGGTAAGAAATGCTATGGGTATTATTTTCTTTTAAGCTGTTGAATTTTTGAGGAAGCAAATTATGACAAGTGTCAAAGGCAGAACACTCCTAAGTAAAGACATAAAAGAGTATAGGTTATGTGAAAAGTGGTGTGTGTCTTCTATAGGTGCTATAGAATATGCCAACTGTCATCCTCTACTGTCTCATAAATTAATAAGAAGGTTTTCAAGAAATTGGCTAAGTGTTACCTAGCATTTAAGAGAAGGGAGCATCTTGCAATTTGTTTCAACCAATGAACTACCAGAAGATAAAGCATTTCAAAATCTATAAAATATCTTCTTTTAAACACTTCTAGTTCAGTTAGATTTCAGTTGGGCAATTAGATTGGGAACACGTAGACAATCTAGAGTCAATCCAAGGCTATAAATAAGGGTGTAGAGATCAAAAGAAAAAGGAGAGACCAGAGATAATTTTTTGAGAGAATTATTGTTAAGAGTTTAGACTTTTTGGAGTTGTGACTAGGAATATCATATGATTTTGTTCTATCTTCTTAATTTGGAAGGTTTATGTAACTGTGCATGTTTCTGTGCCTCTTATGTGACTAGAAGATTAATGAGAAGATTGAATCATATGCCTTTGTTGATATTTTCTGTGTTATTACAAAAGTAGTCTAGGCTGCGTTGTCAAGAGTTTAGACTTTCTAGAGCTGTGATTAGGAATGTCATTTGCTTTTATCTCATTTTCTTGAGTTGAAAAGTTTATATAACTATGCATGTTTTTGTGCCTCTTATGTGACTAGAAGATTCAAATAAGAAGATTGAACCCTATGCCTTTGTTGACATTTTTTGTATCACTACAAAAGTAGTCTATGCTGTGAGCCTCTATTTCTATTGTTTCCATTTTTTACATTGATCATGCACTTGTTTTCTCTTAAATGTAAATGAATCCTACATATAGTTTCACTGTACTCATGATTAAGGTCAAATTGCATTTAGGTGCATTGGCATAGTTAGATTTTATTTCTTGCATTTGTGTTTCTGTTAAAATTCTTATCCCTTTTCCCAGTATACACTTGATTTAAAGAAGAACCAGCTTCTCTAAAATATGGAGGTTGTTTCAAGTCACAAGTCCCACATCTTGAAACTTCACATTGTTTGTGTTTAGACCAAGTGGAATTTTAAATCATCAACAATTTTTGGCATGCCCAGTGGGACCAATCTTGAGGTTTCTTTCAAGATCATATGAACCAGAGAGCTACGAGGAGTCATAGCTATGGACCAATAACCAGATCATAATCTGCTACAAATCTAGGTATTCTTTTGCCACCTTTGGTAACTAGTCCAAGAAGAAGAGTCAACTAGTTTGTACCAATACCAAGAGCAAATATGGGAGCCCCTATACCCCTAAGAAATTATGTAAGTTGGAACACTGGTAGTCCCTTGATTTTCCTAATACCACCAACCACTTGGGACCCTATCCCATTGAATGCCCTAAAAGCTCTACCCAAATTCAGTGTGTAAGACTTTAAAACACCTAAGGAACTTCTACAAGATGTATCAGATGTCTGTGTTATACATTTTGTCATGCAGTAAAATGTGGCCATAAGATTATTAGTAGCTTCTTTTAAAGGGAAGGCTCTAGAATGGTATCGATCTTTGACCCCAAATACCATATCTACATGGGATCAAATCAGAGATCTTTTCTTTGAAAGATTCGAAGAGAAGGGTGATAAGTCTTATTTGTTACAGCAATTAATTATCATTCAAAGAGCACCACAAGAAGCCATGACTAACTTCAATTCTATATTTCAAAAGACTTGGGAAAAAATCCTTACTATAGCTAGACCATTACTAGGTATGGATATAGTATTTTATCTTAAGGCTTTGAATTCAGATATGTCTATTATGATTCAGTCACTTGGAGGACACACTTTGCCTGAGGCTTATGACTATGCAGTCAGAGTTGAGAATAATTTGATAGATTCTAGAAAGTTATCTCCAAGGCCTCCCATGCCCATGTTCCCATAAATTTCCTTACCATTACCTCAAGAAGCCCCTAAATCAATAGCCCCACTTGTGTCTATGTACACCTATCCTTAATCATCTACTAAAGAAATTGTCCCCACTCAGTCATCTAAGCTAGATGATATCAAGAATATCCTAAGGACATTTCCTAATGATCTGATCAATATAAAAAGATAGCAGAATACTTTTCCTAAACCCTAATACTAGGGCTATCAAGGAAATAGATTTTTATCTCAGCCAAACCAATACCAAGGTCCTCTAAGACAAACTAACCATCAGCCAGCAAGTCAATTAGTTGTAGTCCCCACATCCTCACAGACTATTCCTCCCAATTCAAATAGGGAGATTATTCCAAGGAAAAATAACTATGTGGATAACACTAATTCCTGGTGTTTCCCTTGCAATAATGCTCATACACCTAGAGATTGTCCTATGGGTAATCTACAACAAAAAGTAGCAGAGCAAAGAAGAATGGATGGTCAGTTTGTAAGTTCCAGTGACAATCAAGCCTATTAGTATGTTGATTGCAAAATTTAGTCTTAATGTCTTAGATGCAAGGGATGTCTTTGCAACAAGAGGAAGAAATAGCCCTAGAATATGCTTTGTTCTCATGGGTTGAAGATGAAGAATCAATATTTTTGAATGAAGCTTCTTTTTCCAAGAAACCAGTGGTGTAAACAGACTACTGTACTAGATCAAAGGGAGGAATGTTAGAACCACCTGAAGTTGTAAAAAATGAAGCTATAGAGAATCCTTCATTTCAAGGTCATCTACACATAACTATTAGACAATAAATGCTTCAGCCAGTGCAGAGTCAAGAAGTTCCTAAACAAGTTCAAAGAAAGACAAGATATCCTAATCTTGTAAGAACTCAAAATTTGGGGTCAATGAATTTGGTTGATCAACTAAAGATGAACCCATCACAAGTATCAATTTGGGACATGTTAGCTATTCCTAAACAAAGAACACTATTACAAAAAGCTCTTCAAAATCAAGCAATGCCCAAATGTACTAAAGGACCTACTGATAAAAGAAAGCTCAAAGATATAGTTCATCTACAGATAATAGCCTTAGTGAATGATGCATCAGATGTAAGCAAATCCAAACCATATTCCTTTTATTTCACTAAGATAGATGAGTGGACTAAGCATAATCAGGAAAAAGAAAATACCCAATTGTTAGCTATGACGCATAGTGACCCATATGAAAATTATAACTCTACTGGTTTAGGCACTTAAGTTATTTTTGATGAAGACCATGAAATCCCAAATGTTTTAAGGGAAGAGACACCAAATACTCAAAAATCTGAAAAAGATTCAGGAATCTAGATTTTAAATTTTGATGGGGCTAGAAGTAAAAATGGTGTTGGAACAGGAATTTGTCTTACTACTCTAAATGGTGAAAAAAATTTAAGGGATGTCCATTTTCAATTTGATTGTACTAATAATGATGCTAAGTATGAATCTTTAGTACATGGACTCCTATTAGCCAAGAAAAAGGGAATAAAGAACCTAATAGTAAAATGAGATTCAAAATTAGTAGTAAAGCAAATTAGAGAAAAGGCAATAACCAAGAATGTTAGATTGAAATCCTATAAGTACATAATTTGGGACTTAATAGAAGATTTTGAAGCTTTTAATATTGAAGTAGTTCCCAGGATTCAAAATTTTGAAGCTAATAAGATGGCACGGATTGGTTCACAGTTTGATCCAGCAATTGGCCTATTAGTTAACAATGAGTTAGTAAAGGCTATAGTAAGGCCAGCTATCCCTAATAATGATGAGAATTGGAAAATATTTGAGAATGATTTTCAAGTACTCTCATTCTTTCAACAATCAGGGGAATTTGTTAATCAGTTGTAACCAAAGATTGAAGAGGCATATGGGGATCAAATTATACAATTAAAGAATAATAAGCTTCCAAAAGGTTTAATCACTTTAGAGAGCCTTTTTGACCTAGAAGATGTAAGCCTGGAGAAGAAAAGGTTCCAAACAAACAAAATAGATTATTCTTAAATAGAGGTGAGTGAAGGGAAAAAATTAAAAGTTGGAAATTCTGCAACTCAAAGAGAAAAGGAAAGGTTAATTGAATTATGCAAAAAATATGATAGAGTCATAGTCTAGAGCTATGAAAACCTTCATGGATATAATAGAGACATCATTCAACACACAATAGAACTGACTGAAGGATCTAAGCCTGTCAGATAAAAATAGAGGCCAGTGAATCCAAGGATTGAGCCTCTAATGGTGGATGAGTTGCAAAAACTTTTAGATTCTAAAATATGTTTTTCCAATCAAACACTCAACTTGGGTATCAAATTTAGTACCATTTAGGAAAAAGAATGGTGATATAAGACATTGTGTAGATTTTAAAGATCTAAACAAAGTGTCTTTGAAGGATCATTATCCTTTGCCATCCATGGAGCAAATTCTACAAATTGTGGTTGGATCAGAGAGATTCTCTTTATTAGATGGTTTCTATGGATACAATCAGATTTGGTTGGCTAAAGAAAACCAATACAAGACTACTTTTACTACCAAATGGGGAACATTTACATATGCTAAGATGCCATTTGGCCTATCAAATGCTGGATCCACTTTTTAGAGAGCTATGGATGTTGCATTCAGGGAACTGATAAATAAAATCATCCTAATTTATCTTGATGATCTTACTATTTTTTCAAAGAATGATATTGATCATTTTGATCATTTGGAAGTTGTGTTTAAAAAATGTCAAGAATTTGGAATATCCTTCAATCCTAAGAAATGTATCTTTACTATCCCTCAAGGCAAATTATTGGGACATATAGTATCTAAAGAAGGAGTTTCCATAGACCAAGAAAGAGTGGTAGCTATAATGAACTTACCTCTTCCAGTCAATAAGAAAGCAATTCAATCTTTTTGGGAAAAATTAATTTCATCAGTCAGTTCATATCTGACTTTGCAGGCTTAGTAAGACCACTTTTTCTAAAAAAAGACCTAATTTTCAAGTGGACTAGGAAGGAAGGCAATCCTTTGAAGAGGTCAAGAAAGATATCTCAATAGTTCCAGTACTTATAAACCCTGATTTTTCTAAGCCTTTTGTAATGTATGTATATGGAGGAGAGCTCAGTATTGATGCTATTCTAACATAGAAGGATGATAAATAGGAGGGAGAGCATCCAATAGCCTTTTTCTCAACGACTCTTAGGGAATATTAAACTAGATATAACTTTGTGGAAAAACAATCATATGCTAGGTAAAAGCTCTCAAAAATTTTAGCCATATAGTATCAAGAAGTAAATTTCTGATACTTGTAGCACATCCAAGTGTCAGAGAATACATCATGGAGGGGGAAATTACTAAAAAAAGAGAAAACTAGATAACTAAGATCCTTGAATATGATGTAGAAGTCAAACCCACTAAATTAGTTAGAGGTAGGGGTTTGTGTTAATATATGACTCAAGAGCTTGAAAAGATGATATCTAAAGAGACAAATTTAGGAACAGAAGAAGAAATTGTATTGAGAATATAAGAAGTTGATAAGGAATCCTGGGTTACAAATAGGATTCATTTTATGAAAAATATGGTTTACCCAAGATAACTCCCTCAAAATAAGAGAAGATACTATAGGATGCAAGGAGTTCATTTTGTTTTAATTGAATAGGTTCTTTTCAGAAGAAATTTTGATGATAAATTATTAAGATGTGTAGAAAAGGATGAGGCTAAGAAAATATTACATGAAATGCATCATGGAGTATCAGGTGGACATTTTTTTGCAAATAACATACCTATAAAAATAAGTGAAGCAGGATATTTTTGGCTTACTTTATTTATAGATTGTTATCAGCTGGTTAAAAAATGTAAATCTTGTCAATATTATGTGGGAATGAGAAGGAATGCAACAATGCCTCTTAGTCCTTTAATTGTGGATGAACCTTTTGATCAATGGGGTCTTGACTTCATTGGAATGATAAATCTAGTATCTAGTATGGGTCACAAATGGATCTTGACAGCCACAGATTATTTCACCAGATGGACCGAGGTAGTGTCGCTCAAGAAAGCAACAAAAAATGTGATCCTAGATTTTCTAAGGAGTATCACTACTCATTTTGGGGCTCATCCCACCATAATTTCAGATAATGCTAAAGTATTTTTAGGGTCTAAAGTATCTGAATTTGCATTAAATCATGGAATATATCTGAAAACTTCTTCTAATTATTACCCTCAGGGTAATGGTTTGGCAGAATCAACTAATAAGAACCTAATTAGACTCATCAAAAGAATAGGGGCTGATCATCACAAGGAATGGCATAAAGTGCTTAATTTAGCACTGTGGGCTGATATAATTATGCCTAAATACATGATAAAAATTTCCCCATATGAATTGGTATATGGGAAACCTACTGTAATTCCCTTAAGCTTGGAGATTCTTGCTCTCCATCTGATCAAATAGATTGAAATTGAAGAAAATGGCCCCATGCATGTCAGATTAGCAGAACTTCTAGAAGTTCAAGAAAAGAGGGATGCAACACATGATTCATTGATAAAGAATCAAAAAATAATTAAAGACTATTTTGATAAAAGGACTTCAAATCTCCATTTCAAAACAGGGTCAATTGTTTTGAAATGGGATGTAAGAGCTGCCAAACCATGTCAACACACTAAGTTTGAAGCATTATGGACTGGCCCTTATAAAATTTAGGAATGTAAATAGAAAAACTCATTTGAGATAGAAATGATGGAAGGTGAACCTAAAGAGATTCCTATAAATGGAATCTATTTGAAACATTTTAGTTAAAACTATGTTTTTTAGCAATTTTAGATCATTCAGTAGTTGTGGTTTGTTTTTGAGTAGTCTCAAAAGTCCTTAGGCTCACCAATAACTGTAGAGTAAACAATACTCTACATTTCATTCTAATTTTTAGTGATTCATGATCTAGATCGCTATCCCCGCATAATTTGGTTTGAGACAGTGAATTTTTTAAAACAAAGCATAGGCTCTATTTTCCTTTTGATTCATTTTTCTCTAAGTGTTGAAACCTGTAAAAGCTACCAAGTGTCATCATCCGAGGCACCTTTCATATTTTATATGTGTTGGTCAAAATGTGTTATGTATCTCATAGCAACTTAGTATAATGTACCAAGTGTCACCATCCACATTTTCATATCAGCACCTGTGTTTCATCTCTTTTCAGCAAAAGGTTTTAAGAAGCTAAGAATTAAGATCATGTGGAAAGTGCCAAGTGGAAATCATGGAAGGTCTCAATTTTGATTTTATAAAAGCAACAAAAGATGCCACATATCTTATAAGAAGAGATCGGAAGCCACCACATGTCACAATCTAAATTATCTTCATTTTTGCTTCACTGATATAGCAAGACCGTGGTGGGTCTTAAGTGTTGTTTTTAAAGCAAGTGAAAGTTGCTAGGTGTCACTGTCCATGTAAATATGAAATGAGACCCATTTTTTTCTATGGTATAAATAGATTAAAGTGGAGACCACCACGTGTCATCTTCTGGAGGTTTCTAAAAAGGTAGCTAAAAGAAGTAGAGACCACCACATAATCCCAGATGAGTAAAGTGGAGATTGCCACATGTTTTTTGATGAAGCAACAAAGTTTGCCACCTATCATTGTGTCCCTTTTAAAGTTACTCAGGTAATAAATGATATGTTTCTTATTTTATTTTAAGCTATTGAAGTTTTGAGGAAGCGGATTACAACAAGTGTCAAAGGTGGAACACTCCTGAGCAAAGACACAAAAGAGTATAAGTTATGTAGAAAGTGTCACATGTCTTTGATAGGTGCTATGAAACATGAAAAGTGTCATCCTCTAGTGTCTCATAAAGTAATAAGAAGGTTTTCAAGAAATTGGCTAAGTGTTACCTAGAATTTAAGAGAAGGGAGTGTCCTGTAATCTGTTTCAGCCAATGAACTGCCAAAAGACAAAGCATTTCAGAATCTATAAAATATATTCTATCAGACACTTCTAGTTCAGTTAGATTTCAGTTGGTCCATTAGATTGGGAAAAAGTAGATAATCTAGAGTCAATCAAAGGCTATAAATAAGGGTGTAGAGATCACAAGAAAAAGGAGAGACTAGAGAGAATTATTGTTAAGAGTTTAGACTTTCTGGAGCTGTGACTAGGAATATCATATGCTTTTATTCTATCTTCTTAATTTGTAAGGTTTACGTAACTATGCATGTTTATGTGCCTCTTATGTGACTGGAAGATTAATGAGAAGATTGAATCCTATGCCTTTGTTGATATTTTTTGTGTTCTTACAAAAGTAGTCTAGGCTGTGTTGTCAAGAGTTTAGACTTTCTAGAGCTGTGATTAGGAATGTCATTTGTTTTTGTCTCATTTTCTTGAGTTGAAAAGTTTATATAACTGTGCATGTTTCTATGCCTCTTATGCGACTGGAAGATTCAAATAAGAATATTGAACCCTATGCCTTTGTTGACATTTTCTATATCACTGCAAAAGTAGTCTATGCTATGAGCCTCTATTTCTATTATTTCCATATTTTACATTGATCGTGCACTTGTTTTCTCTTAAATGTAAATGAATCCTACATATAGTTTCACTGTTCTTAGGATTAAGGTTGAATTACATTCAGGTGCATCGCCATAGTTAGATTTTCTTTCTTGCATTTTTGTTTCTATTAAAATTCCTGTCCCTTTTCCTAGTATACACTTGATTTAAAGAAGAACCAGCTTCTCTAAAATCTGGATGTTATTTCAAGTCACAAGTCCCACATCTTGAAAATTTCCATTGTTGGTGTTTAAAATAACTAAAATTTTAAATCATCAACATATCCTATTGAATAGAAGTTAACTGTTTAACAAGGGAAAGGTGATCACTCTTGTATTCAAATTGGGTGCATAGTGTAGTGTCTAGCTCATCCCAATCTCAGATGGAGTTGGGAGCAAGAATTTTGTACTATTGCAAGGCTTTACCTTTAAAAGAGGAAACTAGGATTATGATTTTAACATTGTCTTGTACCATGTTGTGAACTAAACATAGATTAGAAATATCTTGGATGTGTTCCATAGGAATTGTGGAAGTTTCACTAGTAAAATATGGCAAGATTTTCAAAGTTGAGGTAGGTATATCATCATATTGGTTAAACTAGAATGGTTTGACTCCATTCAAAGCTATAAAATTTAGATTTATATCCATTATGGGAGGTATGAAACTGATGAGATTAATTGGAGGATATGTAAATAAAATTGTAGGATATACTTTAGGGCTAGGGATGATTTATTTTGATCTTTTTTTAGAAGGAAATGATAATCCTAAAAACTCGGCTCTCTTACCTTTAGAAGATGATCTTTTTTTTTTGGCATACATAAAATTTGAAATTATGAGTCCATAGGCTAGTGGAGTTACCAAGTTATTTTGAATTTTATATGAGAATCATACAACACTTGTTGATAATAACACCAATCTCTTTGTAATTTTCTTTATCCTATAAGGCATGCCAAAAAATTATTATCAAACTTGAGAATAAAACCTACAAAACCAAAAATGGTGGTTACATCAAATTTTATCTAGTTTGTTTTAATTCTTTCTTAAATAAACACAATAGAAAGGATAATAGATTGAAATTTGTTTGAGCACAAACTCATGCAAATGGGAAATGAAAGGCAATATTTTTTGTTTTTCATAAAAAGGGACAAGATTAATTTAATTTTATCAAAAAATCATACAAAAGGGTATAAAATACCACAAATGAATTTATTTTGACTAAAATAAGAACTTTAATATCCATAAATACTCAAATAACTTGTATATACAAGGATTTCTCAGACAAGAAAGGCAAAATCTTCAAATTATTTCATTATCCAAGGTATAACTTGTAAAAAATACATTCAAAATACAAAAATATATCACTACCATCAAAAATATATATTAGGATATGTGGTATACCCATATTTATACAAAATTTCTCATAGATGAGATTCAGTTATCAAAACTTTAACACCCAGTAGAAGAAATCATGCAAATCTGAAACTTGATGCAAAATGAGGCATGATGTCCTTATTTGTGGCATTCTTGACTTTTTAAAATAGTTTAGAAAATTTAGGAAAGAGATCAACGTGATCTTAAAATTTATGTGGCCTGGATAGAACTAGAAAATATTGATGCAACACCTCATCTTCTTCATCATACAACTTCAAGTTACTCTTCATGTAAATGGGTGGCACCCAAAATAAAATTCAATGTTTAAACAAAAGATAACTTGGAAGTAACTCAAGTCATTTTTTACAAAAACCTAACTTGAAATTTAGAAGTGATAATTTTACGACTTGTAAGTCACGTCGCTTGTCAAAATGGAAATTAAAAATTTCAATATATTCTTTTACCACCTTTAGCAATTATAACTTGTCAAAATGAAAAGTGTAATTTGCAATTGTGCTTCTTATAGTTTACAAATTTGTCAAACATATAAAGTGTAAAATACATATTTATCTTTCTCAAAAAGAGATATAAAATATAGTTGTAATTAAAATATACAACTTTACAATGTTTTTTTAATAATTAAATTACAATTTATGAAAATGTTTCAACAAAAAGAACTAATCAATTTGTAAAACTTCTTCTACCTTCTGGTCCTTTTTGGCCTGTAGCTTCTCAACATATATTTTAATAGCCTTGAATATATCCTATATTCTATCCTCATCTAGTCCAAAGGATTTGAAGTTAGACATCAAAATTTTCTACCATTTTAAAGAATTCCCTCCTTAAAGTCTTAATTTCATACATTTCTTTACCCATCTTATGCAGTGTATTATAATACTTGATGTAGTGGTGGATAGAACTTAAGGTATAGACTATAGTTTTACCAAATTATTTTTTGACTACTTCCTTGAACTTTTTATGAACCCCCTCTACTAGAAAGAGGTTATCTTCATCATTTGTTAGTTGGCATGATAATTTATTTAAAATTTATTCAATGTCATACATCATATCAATAGCCTTGTCATGTGCAACCTTGGCCTTATGGGTAGTCTATGTAACTGCCTTTATCTAGAATTGAGTTTCTCTATGCAATTCCTCTTTCTCCCCATCATTTTTTAGTATTCCTTTAATAAGGAGGATGTCCATATCGATAGAATCCATAGATATCAACTTGGGAAATATGGATTCAAGTTTATATTTATCCTTCATACTTATTGACCTAATCTCTAAGGGTGGCACTTCTTTCTATAATAACTATATAATGGTCCATTTTTATATTAATATCCCTATTTCCCTTTGAAGTGGTTTATTTTGACCATTATTTATTATCCATTCCCATTATAGAAATTTTAGTCACCACATCTATTATTACCTGATCTAGAATTTAGTTAACAAGCTATGTTGACTCTGATTACACTGATGATCCACTAGGCTCTATGAATTGTTAAGTGTAGTTGTGAGTTAATCCACCTTATTTTTCAATTCATCCTCAGTGTATTTATCACTTTATATTCTATTAAATATGGAATTGATGATATATTTAACATAATGTTTTAATCCCTCCCCTATTGGTTATCCAATGTGAATCTTGGATATCTGATAGTCCCCAATAACAAGATCTTCCATTGGTTTATCGAATGGGGGGACTGTAATCTCAACCTATCTTTCCCCTTTATCATCACACAAATTTTTTGAGAAGGTTTTGGGAGTAGACTTGGACCTTTTCACATCTAAAAGGCCAATTTCTAGTGTACTAGGGGAAAACAACTTATTTTGCTTCTTTTCCACTGATTGTGCTAGCCAACTATAGGTATTATCTTGTTGCATACATATTATCACCTAAGAATCATTAACTGAGGCTGTTACACGAGTAGGAAATATCATAATTATAAAATCCTATGTGGATATTGTAACTAGTTTCTTGAGATATGATTATGAAATTCCATCTCCATCAGTAGTTTGAAAATCCACATTTGCACCAAGAACTTGTGTTTCTCCTATCTCCATCAAAGTTGTTATTGAAAAAACAAAAATGGATGAGTTGAAGATAATGGAAATAACTATGTCTATTGGGGGAGTGGAAGATGGAATTTATACAATTGGTGGAATAGAGATAGGAACTCTAAATTTTGGAATAGGTGTAAGGGTGGATGCCAAAGCATTAAATGAACCAACTAAATGTGTTAAAACCCTGAAGGTTGGAAAGGTATGGAATATGAAAGGGGATGAAGATGACGTAGTACTTATCCTATGAGTTTGGATAACCCGAGGAACTAAATTCAAGATGACTGACTCTGTGACTATGTAATACTGAGGTGTGTTGTAAATTAATGGGGATGGAATGGAAGGAATTATGAATGGACTAGAAAGAGGGAGTGAAATAGAAGAATAGAGTGAAATTAGAGGAAGGGAGAGTGGATTGAAAACTTTAATATCCGCTGATTAAGGACCCTAAGTGTTGACTTGAATTGATTACACTAGGTGTAATGGAATTATTATGGTAGGTAAGTGGTGGGAATGAGAGGCACATTGGAAACATGAGATGCAAGGGGAGTGGAAACCTAAGGTGGAGGTGTTAAGATATTCAAGAACAATGTACACAAGTAGGGCTAAATTATAGAAATAGGGGTTATCACTACTATATATATGGGGATTGAAGTTACAACCATATCCTTTGATGAGATCTTGATGTATCCTCTGATGATCCTTTAATTTGACCTTCTCTTCATCCTCTAAGTTTTCCCAATAGTCTTCAAAATATATAACATGGGAGTATGTGGAAACTCCTAGTGTACTAGTGATATTTCCATAAACATCAAAGAATGGCTTTTAATCCAAAGTTATTAGGGTAATTCAACACATTTATACATTGACACACTTTTATTTGATAAGGTAAGGGCATGTATATCTACCAATACTAATTGGGAAATGAATTCCTAACTTGTGCCTATTGGATAGAAGATTTTGGGTCTCAATAAGTTGTTTGATCAGCTCCATCAATGCCCACTTGTCACTAGCATATCTAGGGAATGTGTATGGGTATCCACTTAATCTACTTGCCCTGATATATGAATACATGGGGAACTGAATGAAGTAGGATCCCCATTTGGAAATCTTTTTAGTTACTACCTATGAGAATCTTGTTCTCCCTAGTTCTTTATCAAACATTATGATGATGTAATAAATAAATGCTTCATTAACTCTTTTAAAGTGTTGTATACTAGACTCCAATGTGAGGTTAGGATAATAATTGTATACTCTTCTTATTTCACATATAATTGTGTTGAGGCTTGTGAAAGATCTCCCTTTGACCAAAATGTATATAAGGTAAGAAGTCATGATGAACATTTTAGTTGTCTACACATCCATCATTTCACTTATAAGCTAAGCCTAGTGGATGTATTGGGTATTATTATGGATGACCCAAATGTAATTTTACATTCACTCCTGGAGTATCTTAGCATTAAAACTACCAATAATCCTATGTAGCAAAATGATTGTATCCCTAACTTCATCTTTAAAGTTAATCCTTGCCAATTTCTTTAGCAATCTAGTGAGGGAAACCTTAGGGGACTTAAGCCATTATTTTTTAATCATATTTTGACACCCATTTCTATTATCTTGGAATAATTATTAGGATGTCTCTGGAGTGATGTCAAGATATATCTTAAGCTCTATGATAAGAAACACTGAATTGATGAAATCAGGGTCTAGATTAAAAATCTTGTCCCCTTTATCATTCATACCCTCTCATCTATTATGATCATAATGTTAGGCTAGTATCAAGACCAACTCAAGGATTTGGACCATCAATGTAAAGTCTACTTCCTATGGAACTCTACTATCATAAATACCCTTGATCCAATAATTATTAAACTTTGCATTAATATGGGTCTAGAAGTCCCCTAGGTCAATGTGACCTAGGTCTATATCAATTATATTTGTAGTATTAGACTATAATCTAATATTCAATTTAGGGAATTTTGATTTAAAATTCATATCTTTCTTAGACATAGAATCTAGAGAGAATGCTTGTGGAAAACAAACTACAAGAGCCAGTGGGATTTGTAGATGCTTAAAGTAGGTATAATCTCCAGTAAAGATTGGAGGTGCTCTATGTAAATAGAAAGTTTGGTGGAATTATAAAGTATTTTGAGTAGATAAAAACCCCAATGAGACATTGAGGTTCTTGGAGAAAGTGCAATGTCTATGGGGTTGGGAGTTACGATTTAGAGGTATGTATCTTGTGAGAATAGAAAGTGTTTGGAGAAAGTATACTATTCATAGGGACCTAGAAATTTACAAGGATTCTAAGTTCTTATAACAATAGTAAAACTTATAGAGATGGGAGGTGTAAATTTCAGGTCCAATGTTGGAGGATATCATAAGGAATATTTTCTAGTATTGAAAATATTCTTAGTATATTTACCTAGCTTTGGTGAAGCCCTAAATTTGACTAGAAATATTTTGGGAGAGAAACCCTAAGGCTTCTTATAATAAAAATTTGAAAAATAAAAAAAACTAGAAACCTACTACTCAAAAACTTTGAAAATCATGAACTGTAATAGATCCCTATTATGACTACAAGATGGAAACCTTATGATGCTTCAAGAAAATAAAAACCCTTAATTAATTGTAGTCAATTCTTGTAGGAAATGAACGTAACCAATAAAGATTTATAATTACAAGAAATAATGGTGATAAAAACATAAGGAGGTTTGCAGGAATACCATGTAGGTGCTTGAAAATGATGTGGCACTTAACTTGTAGACATGGTGTAACTCATGACTCAAGGAATAATTTCATGGTGCAAGGTGTTTTGTTAGCACTTTAAAAATGTGATTAACAAATGTAAATAATGAATTAAAATCCCTAAATTTTATTTATTTATACAATAATTCTTACAATTGATGCAACCTTGGAGGTGGTTAGTAACATAGATTTGGATTCCATTTGTAATTTTGTAATTTTAAAAATTGTGTGTTAACCCTTGGATCCCATGAGTTTTGACTTTAAAGGAAATGTAAAGGCAAAACTCTATATGAAATTTGTAATTTTGAAAAATTACAAATTACATATAGAGTTCCATATTTCATGGCTTAGGCTTTGGTGGGATTCAAAACCTAGATTGAAATTTGTAGTTTTAAAAATTTTAAATTGCTTTCTAAGTTCTAGATTCCATAGCTTAATGTTTTGTGGGAAGTGGAACTCAAGATGAAACTTGTAATATTGCAAATTATAGTCCAAGTTTTAGATCCCATGGGGGTATTGAGTTTACAAGATCTATAAATTTGATTATAATTTACAAAATTTCAAATTCTAATTGGGTTTTTAGATTTTGATGGTCAAAGGATTATAATATCTGAAACTTGGTCTTTAATTTGCAATTTTTCAAATTGAAAATTGCAGTCAGAGTTCTAGATTCCAACAAAATGGAGGGTTAGTATTATTTAGGGAGGTATAGCTTGGGAGGTAATTTGTAATTTTTCAAATTGAAAATTTCATCCAGAGTTCTAGATTCCATGATACAAAGGGAAAGTGATTTTTTAGTCATTTCAAGTCATTTTATGAAAAAACTATGAGATTTCCCTTAGGGTATCTAATGTTATGATATTTTTATGGAAAAAATATCAACATTTTTGGCATTTATTACCTTCTAATAAGTATTTATCTATTAGCCTTCTAGTTTATTGGGCATGTAGTCACTTTGGTTTATCAAACTTTAACCTAGTGATGAACAAACCATGACTTACCTAGACCAAAAAAATAGGAAAAAATAGAAAAAACTAAGGAAATAAAAACTCCTAACGAGTTGACCTGTACAAGAGCACTTATTTTGGAAAACACAACTAACACTATTATATACAAAATTTTAAAAATTAAATCCTACCTCAAAAGGAAACTTTGAGGTATAGGTATATCCCATTGACTAGGATAGGCTATTTTGATCCATCAATCTGGGATACCTAGAATGCATTAGTTCCTTTGCACTGAGTTATAATGTATGAATCACTCCATATCACATCAAACTTGGTGTGTTTTCCTAGTTTAGCCTTATATGCATCCCATTTTATAACCATATCTCCTTCATTAAAGCTCTTTTTATATGCCTTTTTTTAAAAAGTCTTTTTTGTTTGAGCATAATTTGATTCCAAGACTTTCATTGATTGATTCTTGATTTATTCTAGTTCTATTAGTTTAGCCAATCTTACTGTCATTTCATCATTGTTGATCAAATATAATTGGTGATTGACCTCTAGAAATGGTAATTTAATTCATAGTGGGACTTGTTATTCTCTTTCATATACCAACATGAAGGGGGATTTATTGATGGCTCTCTTAGGAGTGATCCTATCAATGCACAATGTTGATTTCAACTTTATGTCCCATGTCCTCTAGTTAGCCTCCATTTTTATTTTGATAATTCTAATCAAGTTCTTGTTGGTAGACTCGACCAAGCCATTACCCTAGGAGTAATAATTGGAATAATTACTTAGGTACACATTGTGATTTATGGTCCATTCAATCATTTTAGTTCCCACAACTGCTTTGGTATTATTTGAAATAATGGTTTGAGGAACATAATCTTGATACTATACCATCCATGAAATCTAGGATAGATGCCTTCATAGCATCTTTTAGTGAAACTAATTTAGTCCATCATGTGAGACAATTCATTTCTATGAGGACCCATTTGTGGCTTAAACTTGATGGTGGGTTAATCATACCAATGAAATCCAATCCCCATTGAGTGAATGGTTGATCTGTTTGAATTGGTATAAGAGGGAAGTTGGTAATCTCTGCTCACCAGTGAATTAAGCACGCTTTTCATAGTTTCTTACCCATTGATGGTCATCTTTGAATAATTCAAGATAGTAGTAACCCCCTCATTATTTTTATGGTTGTGGTTATTATAGAGAAATGTCCTCCTGATGGGCCATCCTAAAATTCCTTGATCACCTTAGGGATTTGATTATGATCAATACGTCTTAGCATGACACTATTCATATATTTTATAAATAATATTCTATAAACAAGAACATAGGGAATGGATTGGAGTTACAAATACCTTTTATTAGACTACTAAAAATCGTATGGGTATTCATTAGTCTATAATAAATTAGTCATGTCATGGATTTAGCTATTAGCAATAGGTGTATTGGTTGGCTGAGATGCAGTTTGAGCATATACAATTTTAGATACTACTTTAGTAGTCTTGCTATCAGAAGATAGTTGTTCACACAATCCCTTTCCTCTTATGAGATTTGTCATTTTGATGTTGACATCATATTACATGACCTTTATGATCCACCCTTCTCTTTTTTCATTTATCTCATAGCTCAATAGGAACTATTTAACACTTTGATGACTCACCATCAGATGAATTTTATTATTGAGAGCATGTACCTAAACTTATTGAAATTTTTAGTCACAACATATACTTGGTTCTCCATGAAACTTTAATTTTATTCATAATCCTTTAGGGATTGATTGAAGAAAGATATTAGTTATTCTAATTGTTCTTGATTGTGCTAAGTCAAAATAGATGAGATACTTCCTCCCCCTCTAAAGGCATAGAGAATGAAATATTTCTTTTATTTTGGGTTGACTAGGGTAAAATCCTAAGAAATAGCTTGTTTGATGGATTCAATGTTGTATTTTCCCTCTTGTATTTTCCCTTATTTAGAATTGTAGTAAGGGGGGTTTCCATAGAGGAAAAATTTGATACAAATCTTCTTATAAATTTGATTTTTCCAATAAATATCTATATCCCCTTCTTATGTCTTAGTAGTGTTAATGAAAATATATCACTAATTCTTTCTAGGTCTATTATAAGACCCTCTTTTGACACAATGTCTCCTAATAGCTTCCATTTGTGAACTACAAAAATGAAATTATTAGGATTAAGGGAAACCCCAAACTCTCTACACCTTTCATAAATCTTTTTGAGGTGATCTAGGTGTGCATCAACATGATTTGAATAGACAGTGATATCATCTAGGTATACTAGAATCATTTTATTAATCAAACCTCTAAATGCTATATCCATGGCTCTCTAAAATGTTTCACTGGCACTAGTTATACCAAATGACATATTTTTTATGCATACATACCCCATTTTATGGTTAAAGCAGTCTTGAATTGGTTTAACTCCTACACCAAGATTTGGTTATAGCTAGAATAATCATCTAGAAGAGAAAACATTTTAGATCCTAATACAGTTTGTAGAATTTATTCCATGGGGGGAAGAAGATAATTATATTTTAAATAAACTTTATTTATATCCCTAAAGTATACACACTACTTGATTTATTCATTTTTACTTCTTACAAGGACCAAATTTTCAACCCAAGATGAGTGTTTGATGGGAAAAATAATATTAGCCTCTATTAGCTTAGATAGCTCACTCTTCATCAATGGTTTTATCTTTAGATTTATTGATCTCTATTTATATTTGATTGGATTGGTATTTGGATTGAATTCTATTGTATGTTGGGCTAATCTAGGATCAAATCCTATTAGATCATGATAACTTCAAGTAAAGTTATCATCAAAATATTAGCATAACTCAAAAAAATCTTGCTTTTTAGACATAGTGCATACATTCCCTATCTTTAGTGATTTTCCTTTTAAGATGATCATTGGCTCACAGTCTTCTTCATTAATCATGACGTTCTTATTCTTGCCTTTTACCTGATCATCTAAATTTATGCTCTCTAGAGTAAAAAGACCCATAGGTATCTTGTTTGTATTCAATTAAATGATTTGATATCCATATTGGTCTTGGATTCTTGGTTGGTTCTTATCTAATAATTCAGCTTATCCTCTAAAAAATCTGACAATTTGTTGATCACTATCAAAAACATGACAATTTATTGCATTATCAGGAACAAATGGCCTCACTATCAATCTCACATGCTAGTTGTTTTTATTCTTTATTTCTACTAGTAGGTTGTATTGAGATCATACCAAGGCCACATGATCAACATCTTTGTTCTATTCTCTTGGTATCACTTAAATGTTTAAATTGGTAAAGTCTTATAATAGGTCCCAAATCCTATGTTTATAAGATATCACATACAAAATAACATGTAGGGGAGAAATACATCAGTCTAAGGCCCACTTATAGAGTATTTAATATGTAGGTAAAGCCCTTTGACATTGGGTCATCAGTGTTATCTCAACACCATGTGACCACTAACCCATTTTTTTCAAGGTCACATTCAAGATGGAAATCTAGGGTTTTTCCATTTCACAAGGAGTGTCTATTTAGGACCCATATCTGAATATACTAGAGTGAAGTCAAATACAAACACATAAGCAATCAAGTGGTAGCATCCTATTTCACTAGATATTCCATATATGACACTAGCATCAGACCTAGATAGTAATGTCAATATAACTATAAAGGGCTTATGCAACTATCCAAACAGTTAGAGACACTAGATCTATAATCTAATGACTATTCTAAAATTGTCTTCCCAACTACTTTTAACCTTTTCCATATTTATAACTACATTTTCATTAAAAAAATATAAGGATGTCTATTATTTTCCATTTATATATCCATCTTAGTTATAATTTTCATATTTCGACTACCTTAACATAATAAATTCATCTAAGTTTAGAATTTAATTGGCCTACTATATATCTAATTATCACCATTATGCCATTTTAGTTCTATATTATTAACCCTATGGTATAAAGTGAAAACATACAACCTATTTCATTTTAGGGTTAAACATGTACATATGGAAATCAATATTAATATTCTAAATCCAACTCAGTTCAATCACAAAATTATATCCCTTTCCATTCATGAAAAGTTATCATTCATACCCTATACATAGGTCCCATTTATCACAAGTCCCTTTTAGGACTCATTGGTTAGTATCATTATCTCTATTTTTTATGTTTTATTTTATATAAGTAAAAATACCAAAAAATCAAAATATTATAAAAACTAAAAAATTGAGACTTAGACATCCTTATGTTTATTTCATTTACATCAGTCAATTTATTTATCAATTATTCAATAATTATTTCTATCTAGTTTCATATAATATATATGTCACAAGTGTACATGAGTGAATACATAGAATACATGTTTCCATTTCAAAACACATTTTAGGTTATATCAATGTCTAAGACTATGAAACTAAAAACTATAAAAACGTTTTGTATTTAGCTAGGATGAGCCTATGATATTATCATATTTGATTATCCTATCCCACTAAGCATAGGCTATCAAATCTCAAATTTAAAAAAGATGCATGCCTCTTAAATCTTGGTTATACATCATCAATCTCATTATGGTCATCTTATATGTAGGTTTTATTTTTATTTGGCTATCCCTTATGGTATCTCAAATTTTTACATTGCATAAAATCTATCATTATTTATCACTTCCCTTATAGTATCTCATTTTTTCCCATTACATAAAATATATAATTTCATAAAATGACTTATGTTGATTAATTACATATATTCATGCATGATTTTTATGTTTTCTTTCTTTCTTTATGTATTGTGTGTATTATTTGTTTTGGATTTCATAATTTGAGCATGTCCTTGTGTATGGATCAAATTCTTCATTTTATGTTTATATGTGTGTGAGTGATATTTGAACATGTCCCTTATATGTGTCCCCTTTGGCCTTTTTTTTTTTTTTTGGATATAGTCTCTATGTGTGTGCATCATGGCCATGATAGTTTTTTGATTAGTTTTTTATGCCATGATGGACATCATGCATTTTCTCAACCTTTCTATGCCATGATAAATATCATGCATCCATCCTTCATCTAATCTATTTCAAATTTACATACTCAAATAGATTACTTATCAATGTTATTCACTATTAATATCCATATGGACAATGTTCCTATGTATACTCATTTTCACATGCAACTTACATTACAAATTTTCACATATTTTACATATGATGATGCCATGTTTCTCCATTTTATCATTACTACTCATATTTATATATTTTCATAATATCACTCACATAAAATTTTTATTTCTAGTTAAGTTATTGTGAAAGATTCATAACTCATCTTATAATAAGGGGAATACATATGTCTTGTGTTAGAGATTAAATACCTATAGTTTAGTATATAGACAAGTTTTTATAGGTATTACACAGTTGTCTAATTCGCATATTCATGTATAACCTAGAAATAAAATTTAGACATAAAATATCCCTTTGGACAAGGTTGCAACATGATCATATCCAAAATAGTACTTTTTTTCCCAATATGAAAAAAATAATCACTTTCATAAATTATCAAAATCTCAAGTAGCATATGATAGTTAGAAATAGGAATCCAATCATAATTTTTAGAAAATAATCAAATGTTTATCAAATTTTCTTAGTTTGGGAGCATCATACATGGCATATGTTAAATGATATCACCCAAGTTGTTCATAATTCAATTTGTCACTAATTAGTCTAAAAATACATATAAATTATATATTATATTGCAAGCATGTCCTGACATATTTATACCTCACTTAGTTTTTGTAGTAGTTTCAAAATTGGAATGGCAATCTAAGTCATTCTCCATTTTTCTTACACCATATCCAAATCATGATACCATTTTTCACTAGTTTCACACTAGTTATGGTTAGTTTCAAACCTAATATTAGTTTATTCCATATGTATCAGTTGGTTCAACTTTTTACATAGGTTTTTTCACCAAAACAATCTATTAGAATTCATACATTTTTTCCAAAACTACTTCAACACTTTGGGTGTTAAGTGGATTAAAACACACCTTAATTTATTAAGTAAATTAAATTTTAATGAGAATTATGGAATCAATATTCCAATATAATATATTCAATGAAGAAGATATCTCCAAAGGTCCAACCCTTTACAATCATCAGTTTGTTGACAAAAAACCACATCAATTCATGTACCCAATTATTTGTATTTATTCCTTGTTATTATATGTATAAATTTTCCTATCTTTTACTCTTGATTTTTATCTAAATTAAGTACTAAAATATACATTTTTAATTTTAATTTCACATGAAACACAACTTAGAATTGTGGGCTACATTCAAGACTACACTTCATTGGTATGTTTAAGCATGCATTTTGATTTTTACACTAGTATTTTTTTATTTTAAGATAAAACAATTCACTTGTGACCAACACTTTTACTCACTTAGATCTTTCCTTATTCCATAGACTTTTGATAACTTTACTTCATTCCAAACTCTTCAATCTATTATTTGAACTCCTAGGACAAAAATTCCTTATTTAGAAAACAACACTCCCTAAGAATGTCTAGTTCCACCACTCTTGTCTTCTTGCCAAAAAATGGTTAATTAATAAAATTCAAATTTATGTAATGGATTTTCTAATAATTTTAGCAAGCCCCATCCAAATTAATTACCTATTAATCACTATAAATACACATTTCAAGTCATTTTTCATACAAGAGGCTTCCATATTACAAAACACTAGAATTATAGTTTTACATTGAGATAAAATTATGCATTAATCAAAATTATTATTATATACAACCCTAGTAGACATGAGATTCAGAATAAATACACTTTTAAGGTCATAGGTCATGGTTGAAAAACTTAATCACACTATAGTTACACCAACATTTAACATTTTTCACCTATGTTTCACACATGTCACTATAGCATGGTATAACTATGTGGATTTTGATCCCTCTCAGAGTATTGATATATAGGAAACACACAACATAAGTTTTGTTTAGGTTAAGTGTAATATCAACCAATAACTCAATTTTACCCCATGATTAAATTTTTCCTCTTGGTCTATTGATATTGGATTAAAATTGAATGATAATACATATCATGGTTTTAGTGAAGGACCATAGGATCCTAGGTAGTCCATGGAACAGATAGGTGAAGGTGAACCTAAAGATAAAAATAAAATATTTATCACCTAAAAGAAACTGACACTACCTAAGGACAATAGTGTAATTCTCTCATATCTAGTTAGAATGCCCATGCATGATCCTACAAAACCTTGTGTCAGATATACATCTAGTCTACATAGCCTTTCAATTATTTCTAGTAAATAATAAAGTTATGTATTCTAGTTCTATAGCTAAGTTTGTGCTTCCTTGATACTTTTTTTATTTATCACATTTCCAAATATAGTAAGTTGTAAATAATTTTATGCCATTTATTACATGTTTTTATCATTCAATTTTATGTAACATTTTGTCTACTTAGGTAATTAAATCACTTATTTTAAAAGATTCAATATAATAATTTGTCATGCTCAATGAGTGGTGACCGCCTTGTTTAGTTCATGAACTAGTTAAATAAATCCATCACTTGATGAGTTTTGTGTTAAGTTAGAGTTTTTTATACATAATTTTTATTATTAATAACTTGGAATGAATAGTTCATAATTTAGGCTCATGAGTGAAACTCACTTTTTTAATCATACATAGTAAATTTTAGTTATTGAAGTAAATATAAGTCTTATGTACTTTATCATTAAGGAGATCTAATAAACATCACACCAATTCTAAATATATTATAAATACTCAAGTAGTATAACTTAGTTTCAATCAATTGAAATGAACATTAAGCTAAGGTGTGTTATGCTACACTTAGCTAAATCAGTCGATAAATAGAACCATTAGTAATTCATGGGTTTATAATGAATTTTATTAAGGTAATGGATTAATTAATGAAATTATATTAATAATTTATGATATTGAAATGATATAAAATTTTGATATCACACAAATTCTACTATTTTAGTGATCAATTGGACTCTGTTATAGAAGTCAATGAAATATAGTTTGGGTTTTTTATAATTATTTGATCATAGCCTTGGAAAATATTAAATTGATATAAAGGATACTATAACCTTGTAATTATAGGATATGGGTAAGAACTATGTACTATGTTTATTATGTTTATTTTTTTAGTTAACTATTTTTCATAATTTGTGATTGAACAATGGAAAAAATATAATCCATGATAAAAATTATGATTCTAATAGTATCTTAAAATTAGTATTTAAGGAAATAATATGATATATACCCAAATAATGGCATGTTAAACTCTTATATTCCATGTAATAGTTAGTAGTTTTTAATTTGACATAAAGTCTCAATATATATTATAAATTCCATTACTAAGATAGTATCTACCCTACATAACCAAGTTTGTGAGTTGTTGATGGTTTCATATCTAACCAATTAAATAATAAGAGATGATAACTAAATATTTATATCAGTATTTTTATATGTGTCATAGTGACATGTTTTCTTGTGAACATATTTAAGACCAACCTTATTTGTATGTAAAGTCTATATATATGACAAATTTTACTTAGGAATTTTAATTCTACTTGAAGCCAATTATTATGAATAGGAATTTAAATGAGGTAGTGGACATATTATATAAAATAATATCTATGACTAATTATTTTTTATTAGTTCAGATCCCTTCTTAATAAACCTAGAATTTTGGTATTATATTTCACAAGAAATAATTCAATAAACTTATGTTTTTTTTATTACATTCAATACATATATGTACACATGATATATCCTACAAATAAAGGTCTATATATATCTATAATCCCTATATGATTTTTAAAAACATTCTATAATATCTCACTTATATCTATCTATGATAAGTTGTCTCACAACTCACATAAAATATTATTTTTTAGATATAATATATTTTATATCACCTAATTAACTAATGACTCACTTACAATTATAATGTGGGTAATAAACTCCTAAATTTCCCCCTTAGTACTAAAATTTTAATATATGTCTATAGTCACATAATTAAGGTGAAGAGGAACCCATCAACCTATTATCAATCATTCACATGGGATCACATCAACCATAGAACATGAATTAGAAGTTAATCATGAACATGGGCATACATGTTTTTTCATCCTCTTTATCTATCATATATTGATTTCATAGATGGAAATATCAAACACCCATATATGAACACAAAAAAAATCATCCTCCACACCTATGTAAGTAATCACATTAACTTACAACTGATTACAACACCTAGGAAGATAAAAACTATTACACCCACATAAATTTATTGGGATTATCACTAATATAATATATAACACACCACACACAAAATAAAAATGAAATGTTTGAGGAATAAGTATTTATTTTCATATTTTTACCCATTGTGTTTTACCTCCACCACTCAATCATAATATATATATGTAATCTCCACTACCACTAGATATTACCATGCTATATTTAATTTAGTGTATACTAATTTGACACTATTCCATTTGTGTCACCTTTGTTAGCAATTGATAAGAGGTAACATTAAGGATCCTTACCCCATTTAGTCCAACCTCCATTAGGATGATATCACTTAGTGTATTTGATCATGAATCTCAACTGCATGTTGTGTCTAATTGGACCCCTCCCCACCACTACCCACCCACAAAACAAGATTGACTTATTTAGCACAAGGATGTCTTGTTTTCCCAATAATGTGTAAAAATTTAAATTCTAAAATTATAAAGAGTGATTTTACTATATCTTGATGAATGACCACTATTAACATGACACACAATGACTATATACTAATTAACAATGATGTTATAAATAGTTTTTTAACTCATTATAAATAAATAAAAATTATTTTTTCAAAAATATTAACCTTGGATTAAAAAATTGATCTTGAATGGATATTAAGATAATATAACATTAAAAATATAAATTGACATATGAAATTAATATTAAAAAAAAGATATATCTAAAAAAAAGAATATACACACTTTGAAAACTTTAAAACCCTAAATTAAAAAAACACACATAAATAACTACCTAATACTAAATACCAATTTTGAATTGATTTGTGGTAGGATAGAAACTGAGATTTGAATAATCTAGTGCACCATAAGAAGCTAGTGGTAGGGTGAAACCTGAGATTTGAGTTGAATAGGAGGAATATAATTCTTTATCTTAAAATTGATGATATTTTTAAAAGGCATAGTTGTAATCTAAATGGAGAGTGAGGAAGGCAAGGGAGATGTAAAAAGAACTCAACATTTTAAATTTAAATATGGGTGAGAAAACTAGAACAACTATATGGAGTATAATGCAAATTCAAAGTAGGGTAACATGAATAACAAAGACAATTTGAGAGTCAATGCTTCTCCACATGACAATTTTCTTGGGAAAATCATGGAAGTCATGGGCCTAGCTGAGCTAGAGATCCTCATTGACTTAGTTGAAAATAAGGGAAAATAATAAGATCCTAGTGGGACATGATCATCCAACACACCCCCTATCTTGGGAAAATAAGGTGTAGGTAAAATTTTAGGTGTTCCAAGACATATCAGACCTCCATATCATTCTATCAATTGAAAATAACAAAGTATGTGTTTTTGTCCATGACTCCATCGTGGAACAAGTGGATGTGGACCTATAAAAATCCATTTGGTCTAGGGTAAATAGGTTTCATTTGAACATTAATTCTTTCTAAAGTTGGGATAATTTAAAATGGAAACCTAAAGGTCATATGGAAGTGATTTATTTGGAAAGAGTTTTTTTATTGATTATTTTTTCAACCCTATAAGACTGCTTCAAGGTATTCTTAGATAGATCTTATTTTATGGGAAAATAGAGAATCACCATCAAACATTGGAAGGGCAAAACCAATCTATGTATCTCTACCATTAATGATGTACTAATGTGTGTTCTCCTCCCAAAACTCCCTTTTAAATATTGGCATAAAAAAGTCATCATGGGTATTGCCATAGAAATGGGACAACCCATTGCCATCATCTTGGTCACTTTATCTTGTATAAGGATGGTGGTTGCTCAGGTCCATGTGTTCTTGCTTACTAAAAATTATTTATTTACTAAATTAAAATCAAATCCAAGTATGGTAAATGGATGTAATGTATTTATTATTAAAATAAATCCATCATTTGTCCTAGATGCAATATCTTAATTCATATATAGAATGAATAACCTAAGAAGAATTATGCCCCTATCACTCCCAAGAAATCTTGGACCCAAAAACTAACACCTTATTTTGAACACAAATCCAACTCCTCTTTAAAGATCAAGATAACCCCAACTTCACTTGATGTAACACCTTTGGGACCCCTAAAAGGTACATTACATTATGTTAATACTTTCTCTTTGCTTGTTGTTACTAATCACTTTGCCCCTTAAATTGATCCCAATTTATTTATTGACTCTTGTATAAAATTACCCATACCTCACACCTTGTACCAAAGGCCCTCCCATCAAGCTCTCTCCACTATCTCAATTAGTAGTGGTCACTCCTCCCAAACATCCCTCTCAGCTATTATAGGTGAACCCTCTCCTTGGCAAATTTGGCTCCTTGTTAGGTCTTAATGATTCCTTGGTAGAGTCCCTTATTTCTAATCCTACCAAATTGAGGCTCAATTAGGATTGTTCCCATGTTTTTCCTTTAACTAATATCACAAAGCAAAACTATATAAACCCTTTCTCATTGATTTGGACCAAGCCCTAAATCCTTCCACTGCTCACTCTCAACCCCTTTCACCTAAGGTGGTTTGTATTAAGGAATTTTACTAAAATCTAAACCAAGGAATATTTTTTGAGGTGATACAATCCTTGGATCTAAGGAGACCTTTATTTTATACCTCAATTAGCATATAAGATTATCATTTCATAGAGGAATATTTGGTAAAATCTCCTAACAATAACATGATGTTACCTAAGGACAAGGGATAATGTTCCACTGAAAAATAACCAATCCTAGAGGCTAATCAAGATGATGGTTTTATAACCCAATCCAAAACTAGGAAAGGGAGAAAGAAATAAAATGTTGGATTCATCCTAAAACCACTCATCCAACCTCCTAGAATGGTAACTCAAAATATTGAAACAATAAAATAAATTATAAAGGGTTTTCAACAAAACCTTAAAATCACTAGAGATAGGAAATGAAGGTCCACACATGGAATGTTAGGGGGTTAAACAACCCAATAAAGTATAAGAACCTCTGAAATTAATGAAAAAGAATTTATCCCACCATTATGATTTTTAATAAACTAAAATTCCTAAAGAAGCTCAAAGATTATGCTCTAAAAAAATATAGAGAAACACTACTTTTATAGCCTTTGGTTCTAGGGGGACCTTAGGGGGCCTATAAATATTTTGGAATATGAATGTTTTAGAAAGGGATTTTATTTTTAAAACCATTCACCATGTCTCTATCCTTTTTAGAGATATAGCTAGCAAATACGAATGGATTCTATCAAACATTTATGCCCCAAATTCAAAAATTACAAGGACTAAATTATGGGAGGACCTCCTTATTTTTTAAAAAACTTATGAAAGATGGAATTGGATTGTTGCTGATTATTTTTTATGCACCTAAATTCACTTTATTAAATTATCCTCACTAATATTTACTATTAGTCAATACTAATTCTACCTATCTCATTTATTCTAATTAATATCATCCTAAAATCACCCACTTCTAATCATTTATCTCACATCACCATTAATTTACTAACCTTATTCATATCCCACTTCTTCTATTAATATCTTTAATTATCTTGTATATCATCCTAATCCCCACTTATCTATTATTTGGGAATTTTAAATTCCCATGGCCCACCTACTAGCTTATTCCTAGGCTTTCCTACACCCCTAATCCCTAATAACTTAATCCCTATCTAATCCTACATATAATAATCACTAACCCATAATAAGGATTATAAAATTATCCAATTCTAAAATCCTCTCTATTCTCACCCCTCCTCTTTAGAATCCTCCAAATCTAGAGACATCCAAGGAATTTTAAATTCCTTGGATAATCCTCCACCACAGATCTCCATGATCTAACTTTGAATTTCAACCATTGATTTATCCCTCCATTTTATATTTAAAAGACCCATCCCTCCATATAAATTAACTATAAATCTTAGGAAAATCTTCATGTCAATCTAATCCTTCAATTATAAGCATATATCCAACATCTATGATCAAGCAATCACCATGTCCAAGTTTTGAGTCTAAGGTAATAAATCCAATACTCTTATTTTAATATTATATTTAATCATGATTTAGATAATTTAACTATAAGAGTATGATGTTGATTTGAATTGTGAATTCATATATTACATTTGGTTCTAATGGCTCTAAATCTTACCTAGGTAGTTTGAGATTTTGAGTAGATTTAGATTAATTGCATGATCTCAAATATATATTTTTGATATTTATATCTACATTTTGGCGACCATGGTGAGAAAATTACTCCTAATTTAATAATTTTTCTACTTATAAGTGTTTTTTCAAGCCTACATGATCAACTAGTGAAAGAAAAATGTTAGATTTTTGAAGTTTTATATACACAAGTGGAATCTATGGTATTGCACCAATATTCATAAATTTGTAATCATAATTTTATCTCATGATTTATGATTTTATTTTAACCATTTGGCTTAACCTATAACTATTTGTCTTGACCTTGATAGTTTTTTCTTAAGGATAATATTAAAGATCACAAATTATGACTTTGTATAGAGTTATGATCTTACATATGTAATTGTGATTTTGTCTAACCACTAACAATTTGTTTTGAAATTTTATTATAATTACACAACTTAAAAACTCATGATTTTGTCTAATAAATAGAGGTTTTTACTTACTAACTTGTAGTTTTATAGGTTCTAGATGAAAGTATCAAATATCTTATTTTATCTAGTGATTATCATTCTAGCTAAGCACTAGGGTACCATCTTATGCATTTTCAACCCTCTATGTGAAGGATCCAAGTTAAAAGGGGAATCGAGAAGGAGTATATATGGGAAAAATTTAAGGTAAAAATTTTATAATCCCAAAATCATGACCTTACCTTGAGAATCATGACATTGTTAATGAGAATCATGATATTTTGCTTCCTAGTAAAATCAATGATAGATGGCCTTTGCTCTCTAACCTATAGTTTTTAGTCTTGTCCTTTTTTTGTTTTGCAAGGTTAAAAAATTAATTTATCCCTTCTTTTACATTA
Organism: Torreya grandis; assembly: GCA_037957365.1. Taxonomy (NCBI): domain Eukaryota; kingdom Viridiplantae; phylum Streptophyta; class Pinopsida; order Cupressales; family Taxaceae; genus Torreya; species Torreya grandis. The sequence continues at coordinate 4,536,324 of JARHVA010000647.1, forward strand.
TGTTTACATCATTTGGTTCTTAAGTGAAAATTTAAACACATCCTATAACTAGATTTGGTCTCTATCAATTTTGTTGTATGGTTGGTAGGTGTGACAAGAGAAAGGCCAAGGCATGGAGGACCGTAAAAAGATAAAACAAGAATAACCCCATTAAAATTTTCCCATATTTCCATAAAATTATAGATCATGAACTTTTAGGAGCCTTGACTTTGCCTTATAAAATCATGGTATTGTAGTCTTAGTAATAATTTTGTAAATTTTTGCCATTTTGACTTCTATTCTATTTATTTTTAATATTTAGATCTATAAGGTAGATTAAAGTGAGATATAATTAATATTCATATTAATCACCAATTTTTTTACACTTTAAATATCTTAATATCCATTTATAAATCTTTGGTATATCATAGTAGTCATCTATAAATAAACATATTTCGATATCTAAGTAGCTTATCATCACATGTATAGGTGGTCATATAAAATGCCCAAATTGGTAGTTTGAGTGTAGGTTGTGATACCCTAAACATAGACTCTTTTTGCATGATCTTATGACCCTTATAGACACCTTTTTGCTCATTATCATCCATTTAAAACCTTCTAAATGGTCATTCCAACTTATCCAGTCTACTTTTCCTAGGCTAATCATATTCCCTTAGGTCCCAAGCCTATAATATAAGAGCACCATACTTTGAATATAGTGCCAGATCTTAGGGCATCTCATTTTTAGTTCTCTTATCCATTTTCATTTTGAGCCCAAATAGTCATTTTCATCCAATTCCTATCCTTCATTCTTTTATCCTCGCATGAATATAATAACATCTAATCCATGACCAATGGTTACCTATAAAATCCTATCCAAAGATCATTTATAAAGGGGGGGATAAATATTACAAATAAAGTAAGAATACAAAAAAATCACTAAGTCAAAATTCCCTATTATCTTCATAGACTCATCCAACACAGCTGCAAACATACTCAAACCCTCATACTAGTCCCTAGCCACCTCAAGCACTCTCAATTTAACATTTTTTCATTTATATCACTCTATTGCACAAATCAAATTAGATGGGAGAAATACATATGGATTGATCCATATTCATAGTATTGGTATATAGGCAAGATGCCCACATAAGGGGTGTGGATACACATTTAGTGCATTTTATACACTAACCCCCCTTTTCTCAAATGGTTCAAACATTGTTTTATCAATCATGATGGAGGGTTAGGGTTTGAAGATGAAATAAACTCTACAATGATTTTCATCATGAATCAACACTCAAAATTTCATAGGTAGGCTCACATAGGAATAGTGTAAAAACCTATAAATTTTTAGGTTTTTATGACTAGTTTGGACAATAACGGACAACAACATTAAACCTCAAAGTGTATTATTTTCAGTGCTCTTATCCTTTCACTAAATGAAATATAGATTCAGATTCACAACACTATCCTAGTCCTACATAGCTAGTTCTAGCCACTATATCATTTGTCTCAGTCTAATTTCAAGCTAAGTTATCTTTCTCCTTATTTATTATTATTTTTAGAAAGGTAAGAAAGATAGATAAATTATACAAATCAAGACTAGATTTATTGTAATATCTTTTACCAGTTTATTAATCCAAACCCTTAACTAAAATACAAATAAAACTCCATTATTCCTAAAATAAGTTAAATTATTTGGTGAACCTGACTTACTTCATTTGTGCACAAAAACCCTAGAAACCCTAGGGAAATTTCTTTGCTGATTTTTTTAGTATTTTTTTTAAATTTTTTTCCTACATATATAAATAAAAATTTCCATTTAATTTAAAAAAAAATCCATAGTAATTTTAATAATAATTTATTTCAAACCCTAATTGAATTTACTAGATCCCTTTGCTTCTTGAGGTATCACCTTACATGTTTATGATCTTCATATCCTTTTTATGCACATTCTAGTTTTTTGTTTTAAGGACTTTACATTTCCTTTATTTAGTACATTCCTTCCATCACATTTTTTTTATTACAACTTATTGAAAAAAATCAATCCATTTTTTATTTGTTTTCCTACTAATAATGACCCAATATAATAATTTTGATCAAACTAATAAGAGGGAAACTCAAGACCTTTTAACTAAGAATCTTGATATAAAAGATGATATGCTTAAAATACTACAATAAGAACACCAAAAAGTATATAATGGTCAATCCTCTCAAACCATAGAACAACTAGTTACAAATAACACTATAGGAGTAACTATGTCTCAAAAACCCCTTATAGTAGTCCAACCTTCCTATGAGGCACGACTAGCGATGGCTAATACATCTTTGTCTCCCGATGTGGATGCCCTTGTGTAAGAGGTAAAATCTCTTCAATCTAAGGTGATACATATTAAACAAGGTACCTCTAGACCAAAATAGGCCTTGGACTCTTTTTCTCTTCTTCATACATCATTGGCATGTCATATTGTTTATACACCCTTGCCACTAGGTTTTGTTCAACCTAATGTCACTCTATATGATGGCAAGGGTGATCTAGACACACAATTGAGATATTTTCACATATCATGCTTATATTGTATCCTAAATTACTAGTTATTAACCAATATATTCCCATGAATTTTCAAAGATTATTCTCTATAATGGTTCTATATTCTACCAAATTAGTCAATCAATGCATTAAATCCTTTAGCTGGCATGTTCCTAGCTCATTTTAGCATTAACATAGGTGACAAGGTTTCTTATGCCAAAGTTGCACAATAGAAACAAAGGTCAAATAAGCATCTCATAGATTATGTTCTTCGATATAAGAATATCTTAGCTAAAATGACTACCCCCATGGCCAATCAAGAATTATAAGATCTCTTCAAGCAAAGTCTTTTTCTAGCTTTGCATGAGTTAATAATTTTCAAAAGGTTTTCTTCCTTCACTAAGTTATGTCATACACTAAAGGAAAGGGAAGTCAAAATAATTTCAATGGGAAAAATTAAGTACAAAATCATATCAAAAACAACAAATAAGATTAACAACAAAGTCAAATACAAAGTAAAGGTTAATGATAAAAAAAGTCAAAATCAACCTATAGTTAATGTAACTTTAGATCCCCCTCAGTGAGTGGTTTTATCTATGCCTCCTTGGTGTGTATTTACCAATATACTAGTATCTCTAATTAGAGTATTATAATATCTATTGGAATCCAATATCATATCTCTCACTCATATTCAAGAAGTTGATAAAATAAAGCCTCTTCCATGTGGATATGATCAAAATGAATTTTGAAATTTTCATAGGAAACTAGGACACACAATAAATAGATGCATTAGTTTGTGACACAAGATATAGGACATGATAGATGGAAACCTTATTGATCTTGGAACTCCATTTGATCCTCCTTAGGCAAGAAAAACATAAGACAAGGCTTTGAAAAAAATTTCAAATCCTTTTCCACAACATTCTAAATAAGAGATAGGGGATACATCAGGTGTTCACCATACATATCATCCACACCCTCCATTAGTTACATACTAGTCACCTTCAATTGAGTCACATCCTTTTAGAAACATGATTGGTGTGTAAAATTCTAGAGTTATAGCTAGACCTTTGATCTCCTTTTCAGAGCAGGAGATAGTTGTGGATGATTTATACTAACATGCACTTTTTATCAAAGACTACATTAATCATCCTCCTACTCATAGTATTCTCATCAATAATGGATCTAGTGTGAATATGTGAATGATGAAATTATTTTAGCATTAGGATATTTAGAGTAGGATATTACCTAATGGAAATAGTTATCAATGGATTTAATAGACAAATATAAAGTTCATTGGGTGAGATTGTACTTCCTCTCTAGGTTAGACCTACACATGTGGCCACACCATTTACTATTATTCCTAGTGTAGGAATCTTCGACAAGTTTCTTGGTCAACCATAGATTTATAAAATTTGAGTAGTACCTTCTATAATTCATATATGCATGAAATTAATTCACATTAATTAGGTTGTTATAGTTGGTGGAGTTTCATATGAGTTACCACTCCCCATTTTAAAGCCATCTCCTACTTCACATCCACCAATTTTGGCTCCTCTTCCAGTTATAGTTATTCAACTAATTAGGATTTAGACATAACTAAGGCTTCTCTCTCCATCACAAAGAGTTCATACACTTCTATGGAGGCCTCTCTTAGAGTGACCACTACATTATTGATAGTTTTAGGACTCTAGATAGTTTTTAGCTATAGTATTCACACCTAGAGTAGTATCATTGAGGTCTCATGCATCCACACATAGAGAACATTTTTAGAGATCTTATTCAACTACCAGATGGGTCCCTAAGAGTCCCATAGTTGTATCCACTTCTTATAGTTATAGGGGGATCCCATAGTTGGTTTCCACTATAGACATTTTAGAGCACTTAAAACATACATAGCTTTTAGAGTCACAATCTCAAACCTTCCATCATGATTCACTATATAACATGATCCCTCTCCTTGATACAAGACACCATGTTAAGGAGTCTCTCATGAGACTCATTAATTAGTATCATTTCTTCTCAGATTACTTGTACATAACTTCTTTTCAAATTATTATACATAGTTTCCTTATGATTAATTGTATATAACTTATTTTCAAAATACAAAAAAATTAAAATAACTTAAAAATACCAACAAAAATATAACATTACAAAATAAAAAAACATTCAAATAACTCAAAACACTATAAAAATTTCAAAACATATACATTATCCATGATTTACATTTCTACTACCATGTTAGACTTACGTTTTATTGTTATATGCTATTGTTTGTTGATTTATCTAGATTACCATGCTTTACTTGATCTCCTTTGAATATGTGAAGTGAAACCTATATCCTTGAATTATTTACTCTACCAATTGAGGGGGAATCCTAATTCATACATTCAATACATACATTGCAATATATATCAACCCACTGGGGGGGTATATTTTACATGACTACACCATCTAGGTTATGTCATTCCTACACCACACACTCTAATTATCATGATGATGTAAATTAATTATTAGATTACACAAATTATTCTATAGATAGTCACTAAAACATAGTACTTGTGTATTTCTTAGCACCTACCTAGTCTTATACTCCATGTTTTTCATACTTTCACTTCTTGCTTTGATTAGTTAGATGTGATAGTATTTCCAGCATTTACATGTTTTTCTTTATTTCTTTCTTTGAGTAGCTATATGTGATTAAATTTCTCATTTCCTATTTATTACTCTTTTTTTGCTTTAGGACATTTTCCAATGCCCTTTTCTTGTACTCTTCTATGTGCTTTTGACCCTCATGCCAACCTTGCTTGTTATCAATTATATGTGTATGTGGGTATTTGAACATGCTTTATATGCTTATTTTCCTAGTTTGAGTGACATGTTCCCATGTCCCTTGTTTTCTTGACCCCTTGGCCTCTTTTGTATGCTTCTTACTTCTTGCCTTCTATGCTTGTTTGATTGTTTGGTTATCAATTGTTTGGAATGCCATGATCTAAATCAATCATTATCTTGCTTTATTGGATGCCATGATGGACATCATGCTCCATAACTCCTTTAAAACTAAAAAATAACCATATTTATATTTTTAATTTCATATATTACACGTGCTATCACATTATTACATCTATCTATACATACTCTTGTTGATTTAACCATCTCCAATATAAACTATGCTATATCTTGAGACATGTTTTTTTATTATCATTACTATATCATGTATTTCATAGCATAACACACTTTTAGGGCTATTTATTTTGAGGTTAATCAATGTAGGGTCTTCATTCCTACCCTCAAAAGAGGGAGAAACAAATAGGTGTTTTTTCATAGAGATCAAAACTTTCTACAGATCAAAAATTAATTTTTATAACACTTAGAACATCATTTAGAATTCAAAATAGGCAAAACTAACTAGAAAGATAGTGACAAATATAGAAAAAAGATTAAAAATAGTAAAGGATAAAAGTTGCATACTTGGACTACAACACCAAACAACAAAGTGTCATATTTTTGGTGCTCATATCCAAATAATAGAAAACCCAAAATTTCTAAAAACAAATAAAAAGGTAAGGTTAGTTATAGTTTTGTTAGCTATAGTACAATTTAGATTAGATAGTTTTAGTACATTTTTACTTAGAGTATCTAAATATAGGGGGCATCATGCATGGCATGATGGCTCTTGCTTCCAATTTTAGATTGGCTAGTTTGTCCAACTTCTAGATTAAAATCCATGTTATAAACACCAATGATTGGGGGTAATGGGCATGGTACATTTCCCTTATTTTCTTTCTAGTTTAGTGTATTTTCTAGGTATTCTTAGTATTTGCATGCCTTATTCCATTTTTAGGTGGTTGGTATCATTTTAGAGTGTCTTTCATATAAGCCTAGTTCTCAATTTTAAAGTGCCTTTTGTATAAGCCTAGTTCTTAGTTTTGGAATGGCTTTCATAAAATCCTAATCTCCACCTTTTGGAGTGGCCAAGAATGGTCTAGTTCTTAGTACACATTTTTCTATCATCCACACCACATTGTTAGATTACAGATCATTCATGGGCTTTCAGAACCATATCATATAATACACATTTCATACTAGTATCAATTCATAGCTTCACTTAGTGGGCAATGATGGATCCAAAGGACTAGCTAGCCTTTGTATTATTGAGACACCTACTCAGAGGGATTGGACACATAGTCCAAACATAGATTAACACACGCATGATCACATAACTTCACTTAGTGGATGATGATGGAACCTAAGGGATAGCCTTTATATTATTGAGACATTCTTAGAGAATTGAGCACTCATCTTTGTTCATGATATTACTTTTTGTACAACACATACCCAACATTACTTAGAATCAATCAACATAACACATCTTCTTGGGCTTCACCCTTATAGGTAATTTTAGGTATGATTTCTACTTTTCCTTTATCCTAGTATTTCACTTTTCCTACATCACTAGAATAAAGGGGCATAAATGTAGTCATATAAAATGTTCAAATTGGTACTTTGAGTGTGGTTTGTGATACCCTATCCATAGCTCATTTTTGCATACTCTTATGACATTTATAGACACCTTTTCACTCATTACCATCCATCTAAAACATTTTGAATGGTCATTCCACCTCATCCAAGATACTTTTCCCAATCTAATCCTATTCCCCCAAGTCTTGAGCCTATAAGATAGGAGTGCCATACTTGTAATATAACATTGGACCCTGGGGAATTCAAAAGTGACTTTAAAAGGGAAAAATCCTCAGAGGAGTTGAAGGCAGGGCATTCAGAACAAAGGACGTGGTCAGCCCTATTTGGCAAGAAACCCACTAGTAATTCCCCTTTCCCGACGGTGACTGCAAAATCATGCTAGGAGAAAGGTGAGTATGCAGTTTTTATTCCAGATCCTCTAATAGATTTTTCTGTGTCCTCTATGGATTTCACCTTAGTAGGTAAATTTTTAGGGGCTAGACCAGATCTAGATTCTCTCACAAAAATGGTCAAAAGGAAATGGATCATTCGTGGAGAGATAGTTATTGCACCTATGCTGAATGGTTTCTATTCTTTTACCTTCAACTGTAAAGAAGACCTGAACATGGTTTTGTGTGGAGGACCATGGATGTTTGGAAAATGTTCTCTTACTATCAAAAAATGGGAGTTGAATATGGATTTCTCAGACTCTTTTTTCTTATCAACTCCTATATGGGTCAGACTTCCTGGACTCCCTTTAGAGTACTGGCATGAGGACATTTTCAAAGGAATAGCCAGTTATTTTGGGGAGCTTGTGGCTTTGGACAAGGCTACGGCTACCAGAACTAAACTTCAAACTGCCAGGATGTATGTTAAAGTGGCAGATTTAAATAAGCTCCCAGAAAAAGTGGATCTGATTTCCAAACTTGGTAAAAAATCTCAAGGAATTTTTTTTGAAGATTTACCCAACTCTTGCTATGCTTGTAAGAAACAGGGGCATTGGGTCAAAAATTGTCCATCCAAAAGCAAAATTTTTAATAGTGTTTTGGAAGGGAAAAAGGCCACGGTCCAGCTTAAGAAAGTTTGGAAACCCAAAGAGGATCAAGGACAAGAACAAAAGGATTATGAAGAAACTGAAGATCTAAATGTTAAGGAGGGTAAAGAGTTGTCTTCTGAAGATCCTAAAGACCCATGTCCTGAGGCAGATATAGAGATCTCTTTTGAGAAAGAAAATTCTGAGACAGAAGGGAAGCGATGGCAATCAAAAACTACATTACTTACACAAAGCAAAGAAGATTTGACAGATTTATCAAAGCAAATCACTCTATTCCAAAAGGTAGAGGAGCGATGGAGAGAGGCAGAAGGCAAAGTAGTGCTTGAGGTAGGAGAAATCATGGCTGAAACTGGAAATAAATCAGAGGAGAGAGTTCCTCTTCTTTCTCAGCCAATGGAGATTCAGGTTGATAACGAATTGCCGCTGGAAGAGCTTCCTATGAACACTAAAGGAGAAAATTTAAAGCATTATCCAAACCAACAGAAAAGGGCTGAAAAGAAGACAAATGCTAAGGGAATAGAAACCAGAAGCAGCAAAAAAGACCAGCAAATGAAGGCAAAAAACCTTGCTGCTTTTTTGGATAAATTTGGAAAAAGAGAAGAACAGATTTCAAAAGTGAAAGAGGATGTTGGTTGTCTAGACAAACCCGGAAGAAAACCCATAAGGAAAATCAGAGAGCTAGAAAGCAAGCAGAATATAGCTGATGGAAGACAGGCAACAATTCTGGATTTTACCCCTAAAAATAGTTATTAAAAGTATTATTTGGAAATTAGAGGGCTGTATGTAATCTAAATTATGAGGTTGTCCTTATATAACCTTAGGTTGCTGCTACTTTTTAGTAGGATTCAGGAATGCTTCTCTTGGTGCTTGTTAACGCTTTATCTTTCTTGATTTTGTAATAGGGTTTCGGGGCCCCTTCAAAACCTGTTTTTACCTCAATCTAAAACATTGGACCCTGGGGTGTCCCATTTTTGGTTCTCCTATCCATTTGCATTTTGATCCCAAACAATCATTTTCATTTGATTCCAATCCTTCATTATGTCAGCCTATCATGAATACATCTAACCCATAACTAATAGTTCCCTATAAAATCATATCCAAAACTCATTTACAAAAGAGGGGACAAATATTACAAAGAAAGAAAGAATAGAAATAAAGCATTAAGGAAGACTTCCCTATTCTCTACATACAATCACCCAACACTTCTGGAAATATACTTAGACCCTCATACCATTCCCTATCCACCTCAAGATCTCTCAATTTGGAATTTTTGTAGCTGCATCACGCTATTGCACAAAGCACATTAGGTGGGAGAAATACATATTGCTTGATCCCTCTTTAGAGCATTCCCACACAAGGGGTGTTGATTACAGATTTAGTGAATTTTACACACCAACCCCCTTTCCTCAAATGGTTCAAACATCATTTTAACAAACATGATGGAGGGTGAGGGTTTAAAGATTAAATAATCTCTAAAATGAGTTTCATCATGAATTAACACTCAAGATTTCATAGGTAGGATCACATAAGAATAGTACAAAAAATTATAAAGTTTCAAGTCTTTGTGACTAGTTTGGACAATAGTGGTAGGAGTAGACAACAGTATCAAACCCTAAAGTGTCTTATTTTTATCTCTCCTATCCTTTCATCAAACGAAATATAGATTTAGATTCATAACACTATCATAGTCCTACACAACTGATTCCAACCTCTATATCATTAGTTTCAATCTAGTTTCAAGCTAAGTTATATTTCTCCTTATTTATTGCTATTTTTTTAAAGGTAAAAAAGACAAATAAATTATATAAATCATGACTATATTTATTTCAATATTCTTTACTAATTTATTAATCAAGACCCTTAACTAAAATAATAATATAAATCCATTATTTCCAAAATAATTTAAATCAATAGGCATCTGTTAGGGTTAGAGTCAAAAACATTAAGGTTTTGTTCTTTATCATAAAACTAATAATATTGATTTTTCAATAGTATCAATCTTTCATTTTTATGTCACAATTTTTCCTAACTATTATAATTTTACAATCTCACCATCACGGTTAATTATCTACTATAAATTCATAACTCATGAATTATAATATTTCACTTGTAGTTGTGGTTTTACATTATGTAATTACGATTTTGGATTCAATTGTGTATTTTTAAAGTGAATTTTGAAGTTTATTTTCAATTAAATTTGAATCATTCTAGGCTTCCTATAAGGCCCAAATTGTGGTATCAAGGGGGCTATCCTTGGACCCTACAAGGGGTGGTTCCCCTTAACCCTCCAAGGGGTGCTTCCCCTTAACCCTATAATGGGTTACTACCCCCAAATCCCCACATCATGGCCCACTCACGCAAATAATCTATAGAGCCAAATCATGATTTTTAGGGTGTTTTCTTAAGGCCTATTGGACTAACATCTTGTTTCTTATGGGGTTGAACCTAGAGGCTATATTGTTTTATCTAACACCTTTTTTTGAAGGTCATTATATTTATCTAACATTGTGCTTTTAGGTTTCTACTCAAGATCATAAATCAAACTACTAATCACTTGTCTTTTAGGTTGCCTCTTTGAAAGAGTTGATCAAACGAATAACTATTTTATTACAGGTTGCCTATCAAAGACCCCTTTTGGCATCTTTAAAAGAATTTTGAGATCATTTTGTCTTCCATATTATATATATATATATAATCATTTTTTCTTGTATATTATTTCCTCTTTTAAATATCTCATCTTTAATCATAATTAGTTAACTAGTCTCCTTTTTGTCTGCCTATTTAAATCCTAAGGGATATGGTGGTGTATGTTATCCTCCTTATATATTTGTGTAAATTATTAGAAGATCATAAACCACATATAAATCCTCCATTTTTTATTTTATATGGGTTGACGACATGGATTTCACCACCATTCAATAGACTAAACTCTATGTTCTGGCAGAGTTTAAATATTAGGAGAGTTGTCATTAGGTGTCCAAGTAGAATTCCCCATAAAAGGTTCTATGGAGTGAGGGGTAGTTAAGCTAAAATATGTAGGTTGGTTAAATAACATGCTATATATACCTGAGACCCATTTTAACTTTGCATATATAGGGTATGAACCTAGAAATTATGTAAACCTAGCATAAGACCTTTTGGCCATAATAGGCGATTTTTTATTAGAGTCAATATCAACTCCTAAGTGACCATCATGTGAAGATAAGGTTGAGAGGGTTTGGTCAATATCATAATGGGTCACTAACCTATATCCTCACCCATGAAGTTATTATATGGTGTAGTCATCAATTTACACACCCTCGAGTTTACTAATCATAGGTTTGTGGCTTGCTTGATTTCGGTGTGTGTTGTGATATACCCATGATTATTATGAGTTGAGTCAACCATTTACCCAAACCTATACATTCCTATCTAGGTCATTTTTACACATCATATTATTTATCCTTACCTCATCATTCTATCATTTTTTACATCATTATCCCATCATCTTTTTATACATATCATCCTATACATCTTTGCCTCACTATCATATTATACATCATTGTCATCATCCCTTGTACATATTGTATTTTGTAGATCCTTTTTCATGTCTCACACTATCCTCCACATCCCATATTTTCTTCATCTCATCCCATTCTAATCATTTACATCTATTATTGGTCATACCCCCATCACCCTATTCTAATCATCTCCATCTATTATTGGTCATACCCCCATCACCTACATATCCTAATCACATCTTGTCTTGTCATCCACATATTATCCTAAGTCCACTCCATCTATAAAAAATCATTTTTTTAACCTTTCCTTCATCATCCATCTAGTCTAACTATGTCTTATCTTATCATAGTTAGGTCTTTAGGTCACATACATGTCCTAACCATTCCCATCATTACCCCTTATCACTTCATCATCACCTATCATCATACTTGTCCTTATCCCATTATCCTAATCACCTTCCTCACATAATCTTATCCCCTCTTATCTAGAGTAAATTAATCTAAGGCTTGATCTAGTCCTTTTATCCTTTCATATCATCCCATCATTTTATTCCACCATCACTCATCATTCGATTAGATCTCATACCTAGTCAATATCCTGATAGCATCTTATCACTTTATTGGTATCACTTTAGTAACCCATCACTAATAAATCTAATTATCTCTAGTCAAATCATCTTGCCTATTCATAAGTAGCACCCATGCAATCATCATCATCATGTTGGTTTGAATCTAGGAACCCATAAAATCCCCAATCCCTTTTACTAGATTGAAAACTAGGCATTACTAATTGGTCATTAGTACCTATTGTAATATTGGTCTAAAATCTAATCCTAGTCTTATATCATCACATTATATTCATCTCATCCTCATCATTACATGTCATACTAGCTCAGTCATTCAGACATATTTTGTTTAAGAGACCATATTTAATCCTTAGTCTACCTCCAACTTGGCCCCCTTTATCATACATCACCATGATGTTAGACCCCACTCTCATGGACTAATACATATTTTCCAACAAGTACGAGATCCTCCTATAGTTCCTTAAGATAGGCGTCTCACTTCCTGAAGGTGGTGACCCCATTCAACTCATTTCACCTCAAGACCAAACTCATTCATGTGAGTCCAATTCCAATCCTCCATATATTATTCATAACCAATCAACTACCTATTCCCATATTATCAAATGGAATCCAATCTTGGCCACCTTATATACTACTAGTCCATCCACCTAGTCACATCACTAGCCATCTGATCTAAAGTCCAATGCTTCTACATCTAAGTCATAAAGTGAATTGAGTCTTTATACTCCCCTTCCTATATCCTTGGAAGCCCTTTTTCAATCATTAGTCACCACTAACATGATGGTCTATCTACCCATATGACATATTGATCCCACTAATCCTAAGCCATCTAGATACCAAGATAATCAATATTATACATATCATCAAACCTGGGACATAACATCAACCAATATTGGAATTTCCAAGACTATGTTTAAGGCCTCATTAAAAATGTTAACATAATAATTTAATATGAAATAGACACATCATTATCCTTAGGTGAAAAAAAAGAGGAATGCCAAGATTTCTTTCCTGATCAAGCCCTTCCCCTTCTAATCCAAGGTCAATACACCACATCCATCCTCTATGATCCTTCCATTTTTGACAAATCCTCCATCTAACATATGTTTAATCATCATGAACCTAGTCCCCCCATATTTCATTAATCCTTCCATGGCCCTCTCTTTTTTAATTATCGCATCCCTTCATCATCTTACACTCGCCCACCATATTATAAACCCCCTACTAAGAGGTGAATTATAGACAATTAATCTTCCATTGACAACATTACATCTTCTAAATTAGATTTAGGAGTGAATCCAATACAAGTTTTATCTACATCAATATCATGTTTAACATTGTTATCTAAATCATATTCCCCATTGAAAATATCATCCCTCATCAATATCATAGTAGATACTGATAATGTCTATCCTTTTGAGGATACCTATAATCCAAATACCTTGAATCCATAACCAATAATACCATTTGATTCCAATTAGGATGATGGATTCATAATAGAGTTCTTTCAAGCTTTATCTATTGAATATTTTCTAAGTGAATATGATCCTACTTTTGATGCATATACTATAACTAGTCCTAGTGATCATTTTGTTGATCTTAAGGAAATTATTTCCAATGTTGAAACTAGGTCTCCTAAGAACACCTATCAATATCATGTTGCACCATCATCACTCATTAACCTCATCACAACATCCTCCCCACCATCATCTATCATAGACCCCTTTATTCATATCAATGATCATTTAATCACTTCCCTACATAGGGATGAATGTCAACATACATTGTTGGACTCTCACCCAAGTAATAATACAAGTGACACAAATACCAAAGTTTAAGACCATATTCAAAAATTCATCCATAATGATCAAATCATATTTTATTTTGTAAGTCAAAATCTAGAGAATTCAAATCATCAATAAAATCCAAAAATGGATTTCCCTAGTGAATCCCAATGTTAGACACTAGGGTATTATCAAATTAAAAAATAAATCTCCCCTAGTGAAGCTAGAAATTAGGCACATAGGGTAAATCAAAATCAAATTTGTTCATAAAATCCAAATAATGTAAAAATCACTATGAGTATGGCTGACAATCCATCAAATGATCAGATCAAAGATGAACCACAAAGTCAAAATGTCTTAGATATCTTGAAGTCTTTTATAATATGGAACCAATCAAATGAATAATGTTAAACATATCCAATGATGTGTGTGATTTTTAGTCCTAATCCTCCATCATCTATCATACCATCCTATCATGAACCCATATCCCAATCAAGTCCTACCATCCATCCAAGTCCCATACATCCCCATCAACACCACATGTATCACATCCCCCACTTGGGTAATTTATCTATTATAGGGGTGATAAAGACACTTGGTATATATATCTAGAAGGGTCATCATCAATAATCACTAAAGGTAATGAGGACATTATTACATCTAGTGAGATGACATGGTCTTAATGGCACACATCTCTAGAATAAGTTTTGGTTGAGGATCATAATAATGGTTATATCTCACATATCATACCTATATCTAATAAATAAAGATGCCATCTAAAAATTAAAAAAATAAAAATAAAATAAAAAATAAATAAATAAATAAATAAAAATCATTTATCCAATGGTTAAAACCAATCATTTATCACCTTGGGTAAGTACCATGATGAAAACTAATATCCAAAATCATGGTAAAGTAATCAATTATTTATATTGTACCTTAATACTAGGGGGCACAATCTATCATTTGCATCCATAAAATCCATCCTACTTATCGCATCCTATCCTTATCCTTTTTATCCCTTGGTCTATTATCCTTATCCATTATCTACCATAATATCATTCCTTCTTGTCTTGACCTTCACAAATAAGTGGAATATGTCTTGGGAAATGTTCTAGAATTATATTAGTGTATCCTCTAATGGACACTTCATGATGTGGTCATTAGAAATCCCTAGTCCCTTATTCCTTGGTCCTCATTCCCTTTTTTACACCACCCTCATCCTTTTATCATCCCATCCATCATCTCATCCATCTTATTCCTATTTTATAGGCTTGTTATTTCCTTTTCTAGTAACCCCCTTTATATAGTATACATACATATCCCAAAAATCCCTAAAAATTTAAAAAATGTCAAAAACCCTAAAAAACATAAAATTTGAAAAAGCTAAAAATATTCCATGGTGTCTTGTCTTATGCCTAATACCCTAGTCATATCCATCTCCATCGTATAATAACATTTAGCTTACCGTCATAAACCACATTTAATACCCATACCATAAATCACATTGTCCATATCATCATCATAAATAAATGTCTAATATCCATCTCCTATTTTCCCATTCATCATCCTTGGCTACTATATTTTATTTTGGAATCAAATCCTAGTGGTCACCCATCTATCCATACCTTAATCATCATTACTTTTAAATAGGTAATATCAACATACATATCCTTGTCAAATAATTTAGTCTAGCACCCATCACTACCTATCAGTACCTTTTCATACCTAGAAACTATCCAATTAATAATTTTCTAGTAAGAAAGGTATTTTATCTTATCATCTCCTAGTCTCCTTGATATATTGAAATCTTGTAGGGTTTTTTTTTTTGGTAACTTTTAGTCATTATAGTTTTCACATATCTTTTCTAAATCACCCTCCTTTGACCACTATTTAATTTCTAGATTAAACTAATATCCAAAAACTTCAGCCACAATCCTAATCATCCTATCCAAATCTAAGTCTATCCTAAGTCCACCATTACATCATGATCATTATATTACTACTCATCACCTCATAAATCATCCATATGTATTTAATCTATGCCATTAGATAAGACATTACGACACTACATGTAGATCCTTGTGTGTGCTACTTGTATGCTCTATATTATTTAACTTGTTTGTATCATGTATATGTTGTTTATCTTATTTTTTTTTGTATATTATCTCTTTTTTTCTATTGACAAATTAAAAAATATGCTATGAGGTTACCAAAGACACAATACTACTTATAAGTCCCCTTGATGATATAGATTTCACTATTTTCCCATACACTGGCACCATGTCCACTTGTTCATCCTTATATCATGGGGCATCTTGCTAAGTGTTATATGCATCATATTGCTTAGAATATGATGAACCTTAAAACTATTATGTTTTATTAATCACTTACACCCTCATCATTTATATATTTTTTTAATCATCCCTATTTCTCATAATTAATCTAATCCTTTCAACCCATATAACTAAAACCCAGTCTTTTATCCTTATCTCATCATTTTAGTCTTATATTTTAATCATTAAATCATCCTATAATCACCAATCATCATCATCATCTTATTCTACCCCATCATTATCATTTATCCCCACATTAAAACTACATCAACTTGAGGTCTTGTTAGACTATGTAGGTAGCACTTGGCCACTTTTCAGTGCCCAAAGAAAGCTCAACCACTCTCACCTCCTTTTTCATTATCCATCATCATCCTAATATTTGATATTATATATTAATAAATTAATCTATTGATTAATCACCATCACCATAATCATCTCCCTAATCTTTTCATCCATAACCCACACCAATGAGTTAGACCTGACATATCACAACATCCATATTGTATTCCATCAATCATTAATTGGTTAATTAATGATATACTCTTTATGGTTCCTCAATCGATTGGGGCATGACATGAAACATAAATTTATCATAATATTATGGTTCATTAAGTTGTTATAACTCAATATTTTGGTCACTTGATCATATCATTTATTCTCTTTCATCCTCTTAATCATAGTACTTAACTTTAGACTTGAGATACACCCATCATCAAACTTATCCAATCCTTATCTATCCTATCCTATATCTCTCCCTTGTATGCATCCTTGTTTGGGATACATCTAAAACTTATGTCCTTTTAATCCTATAATGATCATGTTATGGTTTATTCCCCCTTGGGATGTGTTGACAACTATGACATAGTCATCTCTACTCCCTGTATAAATATCTTTGGTAGGGGAATCATCATCAATCTATATCTCATTTCTCAAGTCCAATCCATCTTCTTCATCATCAATATAAATACATATCATCCCATCACCTTGTCTACTCATCACATCCCACCCATCATTTCTTCTTTTGAGTGGCCATCTATCTCAATCTTCCTCCTATGCCCCCTTCAGGGGGAATCATATCATCTAAACATCATCTACTAACATTCACTCATCAAATGGTTTTTATTTGTAAGGCCATTACCCTTTATAATTTTCTCCACTTTCAATGCCCTTTCAAAGAGAGGAAAAATGTATACACCTAAATTTAATCAATTATGTTATCATCACTAATATTACTATTAGTTGACACTAATTCTACTTATCTCATTTATTCTAATTAATCCCATCTTAAAATCGCCCCATTATAATAGTTTATCTCAAATCCCTCTCATTTCCCTTCATTTACTAACATCATTATTATCCCACTTCTTTTATTAATCTCTCTAATTATTTCTTATCTTATCTTAATCCCCACATACCTATTATTTGGGAATTGTAAATTCCTATGGCCCACCTACTAGCCTATTCCTAGGCTTTCCTACACCCTAATCCCTAATCACTTAGTTAATCCCTATCTAATCACCCAACTAATTATCATTAACTCTTAATAAGTATTCTAAAATTCTCCAATTCTATAATTCTCTCTATTCTAACCCCTCCTCTCTAGAAACCTCCAAATCTAGAGGCTTCTAAGGAATTTAAAATTCCTTGGATAATCCTCCAACCTAGATCTCCATGGTCTAACATTGAATTTAAACCATTGATTTCCCCCTCCTTCTATTTAAACAACCCATCCCTCCATAAAAATTAACTATAAATCTAAGGAAATTCTTCACAACAATTTAATACTTTAATAACAAGCATCCATCTAAAATCCTTGATCAAGAAATCACCATGTCTAAGTTATAAGTATAACATAATCAATCCAATCCTCTTATTTTCATATTCTATTTAAGCATGATTTAGACAATTTAGCTTTAGGAGTATAATGTTGATTTGAATTTTGAATTCATCTATTACATTTCTAGTCCTTATACAAAAAAAACTAGGGGAAAGCAATCTTCAAGATTTCAACTCATCAGCTTATGCAATACCATATGTAATATTTTCTCAGTCATATTGGTAAAAATGATTTAATCCTATTTGGATAAGGTGATTGGTAAAAAAATATGGAGCCTTTATCTTTGGAATACAAATAACTAGTGGCATTATCATGGTCCATTAAGCCATCCACTCTATCTCAACATATTGAATACAATGCATGTGCATTAAACTCAGCATGAACAAATCCTATGATTAAGTATCTTAGATATTTCTAATGAAAATCATTGAAAGACTTTGATTCAGTTAGGACATCAAAAAAATTAATCTAAATTGCATTTACACACCCATAGAATCCCCAAGGGCTACTTATTAGTTTATAGAGGTTTACGACAGGGGGACCCTCTTCCCATATCTCTTCATAATTAGAGTAAAAACATTATGGAGAAGTTTGATAAAGTCCCAATAAAAATATTAAATCAATGGTATCTTAGTGGCTCTCAACACCAACCCCATAACTCATGAACAATTTATTGATGATACGTTTATCCTAGGGGAAGCCTTAGTTGAGGAGTCTAGGTAACTTAAGCTCATCTCCATAACTATGAACTAGTCTCCAACTAATGCATTAACTTTTACAAGAGTTCCTTATTATTCATCAACACTCCCATTCTACTATAGAAAAATATTAAAAGTATTTTATAATGTTAGGTGAATAATATTTTGATAACTTACCTAAGCAGTCTCCTATTTAATGTTATAATGAACCCCAATTTTTAGAATTTGCTCATCGATAGAATCTAAATAAAACTTGTTATATAGAAAGGTCACCTACTAACTCAGGTAATTAAATTTAAATTACTTAAGGCCTCAATACAAAGCATCCTTGTATATTTTATGTCAGTGTTTTGGATTCCCAATAAAGTGGTTTCTAAGATAGAACAAATATAAAAAAAATCTTATGGCATGGCATAGAGGATCATTTTAGATACCACCTTGTCTCATGGGAAAAATATTGCCTCCCTAAGGCAAATGGGGGGATAGGGCTCAGAAGGATTAAAACTATGAATTAGGATCTCATTGCTAAAATAGGTTGCAAAATTATGAAAGAAGATAGAGAATGGACCAAAATTGCCAGAGTTAAATACCTAAAATTTAATAAGAAAGATTACTGCTTTTGGGAAGAAGGCCCTACCGATAGGTCTTCCTTATGGAAAGCCATCTATAGTAGTAAGGACATTTTGAAAAAATGAGTTAAACAAAAAATTAGAAATGAGGATAAAATTGACTTATGGGATGATTCCTAACTCTACAACTCTCCCCTCTCATCATAAGGGAACTAAGCCAATCTCTATCTGACCTTCAAAGAGAGATGGGGTACCAAGGTTAAGGATTACTAGGAATATATGGGTAGTGCAAAAGCTTAGAAGGTCCTCTCTATTGATGGTAAAATAGTTGAATATTCCTAAGTAGTTCAAGATCTTAATTGTTCCCTTAGCTAGATTCACATTCCCATCTTCCTTAAGGAAGACCACCTCTTTTGGGTGACTGAAGACATTAAGTACTCGACAAATTTTGGTCACCTTGATGAACTTTATATGGAGGATGAATGGGAATACTAGAAGGCCCTTTAGATTAAACACCTCACTCCTAAGGTTAAGTTTTTAGTCTATATGGTGACTCATGACATTATTCTCATAGTTGACATTATGGCCAAAAGATGACTCATTATACCTAGTATATGTCCCCTATGAAGGAAAGTAAAAGATTCGATCCACCATATGTTCTTATCTTGTCCCTTTAGCTCATGCATTCTAGACTGCATCTTGGCCAAATTTAATCTATCTTAGGTCAAACGTAATAACATATTTGAACTCATTAAGTAATTAAAGCCACCTTGGACCTTCCCATCCCTCTCATTTATTTGGTCCCCAACCCTCCCTAATTGGTTCTAGGCCATTTAGAAAGCTCTTAATGATGGTATCTTTTCCAAAAAAAAGTACCTTACTAAAGTAGTCTTTCTTCAAATTTTATAAGAGATTATTGAAAATTAGAGGGATTTTCCACCCACTAACAAAAATTTGAGTTTTTTAGCTAAACATATAATCTTTAGGGAATGAGATGTGGAATAGAAAATAATTTATTCTTCTAAAGCTTTGCTATGAAAACATGTTAGGTGGAATCCACCACTAGATGATTGGTTAAAGATTAATTTTAATGGTCCCTCAAAGGGGAACCCCAATCCTTTAGGTGGAGGATTCATCTAAAATTTGATGGGTTTATTTATTGATGTGCATGCTATTCCCATGGGGATTCAAACCAACCATGTGGTCAAAGACAAAGTGATACTCTAGGGTATTTATATTGACACCCAGCTCAAGATGGGAAGAGTAATCATCAAAGTATATTATCTTAACATACTTAATGAATTGGATGGTAAGACCACCACTCATCACACCATTAAAGCCCTCATCAATGACACTAAAAGTCTTTTTAAGGACATTATGAACCCACCCATCATTCATAACTACCATAAAGGAAATGGGGTGGCTGATTTACTTTCCAACATTAGAATCAGTATTTCCATTTTATTTATCTAGCATGATAGCATCCATGTACCAAAACATGTCATCAAGGATATTTAAAATGAATCTATCATTTCATAGGGTGTGAGAGTGGTAGCCACACATGTAGAATTCACATCCAAAGCATAGGGATTTAAAAATTATGATTTTTCATCATAATCCCACATGGGGATTTAATGTTACAAGTCAAGGGAAAGCTCATTCATTAAGGCACCTTGACATCATTAATATCAATCACTACTATGGAAAAGGTAGAACCTAAACACCACCCAGACATCCTTCTCACAAACAAGCATGGTATGGGGGATGATAGGGATAGACTCAAACTGACCTCATACTCAAAGGTTTGAAATAATTAAAAAGTTTTTCAAAATTGTGTAAAGGGGGACTAATGGAATATATGTAAAGGGTTATAAGACATGATTCATCCCTCACAAAAGAGTTTGTGGATACCTAGAATAAAATAATTTTGGAGATAAGGGGGATTAAAATATTTGTTACTAATAAACTAATCAAAAAGGTTACTAGTATCCCTATGAGGGGTTAAAAGCATTTAAAGACCAGTATAAGAAAATGGAGCTAATGTAAAGTTTCTTTAGGACTAATGAGACCATAAAAATTGATAAAAATGGCTTCCCACAAATGGACTTACTGAGGTACTAGTCAGAGGTGTGACAATAAATCCTAAAATATCTTACCTTAGAAAGTAAGTTTATGCTTATATTTTCACACCATTTTCTATTTCTTAATCACTTCCAAGGTTTTAATATTATCTTGCCATACTACCTACTTAATTCCCTAAAAAACATAACCCTCTCCTTCAAAATAAATAAATTGAATTCTATCATTCATCAAGGCCTTATCTTTTTGTTGGTCAAACATGGAGAGGCCCTACATGGAAAAGAGTTCATGTTATGAGGGTATTCTATGTAGGAGGACTCTTAAAGAAGAAGACCCAACCATGGATTCCCACCATCCTCTACCTAGCCCATCTCCCACAAGCCCCTTTTCTAAGAGCACCATGGGGGAAATCCCTCTCTAACTCATAGAAACCAAACTAAAACCCATTATGTTTGAGGAGGAGAATACTAGAGAGTATTATAAAAAAGGAAAGGCCCCCATCATTAAGGTAATCAAGAATAACAAAAAATGGTTGGAGGGTTTCAATAATAAACTACATGAAACTGGAATTGGATTAGATAGACTAATTAAGTAGTGGAAATCCATTAACAAGAAAGATTTCAAAATGATATAGTCTCATTCATAGCACATTAGGGAAAAGGTAACTCCCTATAAATAGGATACTAGGGAAGTTAAGGCCCATTCCCCAAACCACCCCCCCCCCCCCCCCCCCCCCGCCTCAAATCAACCCTAAAAAATAAATTGGAGAGGGAGCTACCTTGTAAGAAGCTGAGGATGATTATTTCAAAGAATATTGTATAAGGACCAAGTAATAGAACTTAGGCAAATTTAACCAAGAATAGGCTAATAGATAACATGAAGGATAATGAGGCCAGTAAGTCACTCATGGAGGATTCCTTCCTCCCTGAGTACTTTATTTATTATACTTTTTATATTTTGTCTTTTACACTTGTAATTATCTATTTGTTTTTGTTCTACCATACTATGATTCTCAAACATTTGGGAATGCTTCATTTTATTATATTTTTTATTAAACTTAGGTTTTAGGTCCTTATAAAACCTGCTAATTTTACCCCATCAAATAAAAAAGAAATTTTGAAAAGATAGCTAACTCGTAGGATGATGTTATACAAATAAAGAATATTTAATTAATTTAATCTAATATCAAGCACTAGAAATGTACAAATACAATATAGTAATATTAGTTCATTCCCTAATTTACATTATCAACCAAGTGGATTCAATGTAATATGAAAGTAGAGTGCCAAAAAAATACATATCTAATCCATGATCATTATTTTGAGACCAGGGGATTCAAATACCAATTAAAAGTAATTTAAATGATGCAAAGTGGATTAGTTCCACAGATTAAAGCTAATTTAGCTTACAAAAACTTGCCTCAATTTTTTAATTCAATAAGTAAACAAACCAGATTAAGTAATGTTTTTAAATAAATTTCCACCCTTAACATATAAATAATTGATAAAAACAATCAAATTGTTAAAAATATACTATCAAACTTCAAATTACTACTACCTAATATATATTATACATAACATTAGTTGAATTTGTCAACCAGACTTAAAAACATTCAAATATATGTTTTCAAACCTAAATTTGATCTAATTTGTCTTCATATTTGTAGAAAAATATAAAATATAGACACACAAACCTTTAAATCTGTGACTAATTCAAACATATAACATATATTTAAAAATTATCTAAGATTCATCAAAATTAAATCATCCAGATGTCTCTATCAACCATAACAAAAATGATTCCTTCCAAAAAAAAAATCCTATTCTAAAAGTAATAGTTTTTCAATCCATAAACTATTTTCCACTCCAAGGAAAAATAAACAATATAAAAATAAAAAATTAAGTTTCCCCTATAAATAAAATTATTTATCCATTATATGACCAAGATAATAATTTTATTTGATACCAAATTAAAATTTGGTATTATATTTCACAAGAAATAATTTGATAAAATTACTTGTTTTATTATTTAAATTAAATACACATATGTACACATGATATATCATAAAAACAAGGAGTCTACCTATATCTTGAATCCTTATATTCTCTCTCAAAACCTCCTATAATATATCACTCATCTCTATTTATGATGGCTTATCTCAAAATAACCCACGTAAAATATTATTTTTCACATATAATAAATTTTATATCACCTAATTAAAAAACAACTCACTTGAAAATGTAATGCAAGTAATAAATTCCTATAAAAAACTTTTATTAATTCACATGTCATTATCATTTATGTAAAACAACTTAAATAAAATAGTACGGTAATTTATTTTAGAAGCTCAAATGTATTAAAATTCATAATTAATAGAATAAGGTATAAAGCATGCTTTGTCTTGTTTGGTAATTATATGATATAATGATTACCTTCAATCTAAGTTAATCAAAAGGTTTTAATTACTAATATAGTAACTTATTTTGAATTAATATTCTACCTGGATGAATTATGGAGTAAGGTTGCATGCGTGGTTAATGTTTATATTAAATATTTTCATTATGTTGTATTTAAATAGAACTATGAAACCATCCATAAATTTTATTATATTAAAAAATAAGTATAATTAACGCTATAAAAACTAATGATATTTAGGCCTAATGTTTATCAACCCTCATAAGTACCAACTATTATATCATCGCATAAGAAAGGATTTTATCTAAGGGCTGGACATGCATATCACCATATTATTGTATAGTAATCCATACTATTTACTATGTTATAAAATTTTATGATTATTATTAGTATTTAAAGATTATCATACTCAGATAAATTTATGGAAGTTGAGAAATCATTGAGGTACAATTTAGTAACCTTTATTGTAATATGAATCTAAAACCTATATTGATTTCTATCTTTAATCAATATGTTCGTCATGTGTTAAAATATTATAATTGAGCATAAAATGGTCTATTATTTAAATTTATTATTTATCTATTTATAAGGCTAAAAAGTGCCCAACTATAATATTAAAGAATATCCTGTGGTCCTATGGTCATACAAGAAAGGAAGAACATTTTGATCATTACAGTAGAATTTTAATTGCTAGTGGGTTTAAAATTTTGAAAATGTAAAGTTTTGATTCATAAACATTATGAGGAAAGGGTCACCCTACATGGTATCACAGTGAACTTAACAGAGGATTTTATAGCTGAGGTTACAGGGCTGCCTACGGATGGACTCAAATTTTCCAAGCAGACAAGCATCTCGAATGAGGCCTTTTGTAAGTTCCCCAAAACGGATCAGGAAGAATAGAAGCTGGTTAAGAATGGGGATTTCTATGAATTGGATTAGATAAAAGGGATATGGAGGGATGTCTTAAGCTACATAAGGGATTACTTCATCCTGGACGGAAGAAGCAAGCGCGTGCACAAGTTCCATTTTGTCTTCCTTAACCACTTCAGACACAAGGTTAGTTTGTCTTTTCCCTTTTATCTTCGCTTCTCCTTGGTCCAAAGTTTATATTCTCATAGGAAAAAGGAAATGCACCCTATCCTACATGAAGGCCTTATTCTGCTTATCGAAGGCTACTGCAAGAATAGTGCAATGGTAAAGCACCCCAAACAGGGGAAAATTAAGGTGTCAGGGAATAGAAAGAGTGAAAGTGTAAACGGGAAAGGCAAAATAAAGCTCCTTAGTGCTAAAAAGTAGAATGTAGAAGAAGATACAGAATGGGAGAGAATTGAAAACCCCAGGGAGGAAAACTTGGAAGAAGAAGGAAGTGAAAGCTGGGATACAAACTCTAATGAGGATGAAGAATGTTCTGAGAAGAATGAAAAAGATGATGTCAACATAGAGGAGGATTCTGCAAACATAACTGTAGATACGGAGGAAAACCAAAAAGTGTTGGAGGATGAATTTGTTCAGGATGACCTTGTTGAGGACCCAACTTCAAAGAACGAAAAGGAAACTTCAGGTCAGGATGATAATCAAGATACGGATATGGAAATTCAAACTAGAATTAAAGAGCAGGAACAAAAGAGCCGAGAGGATATCTTTGAAGAAGCCAAGAACAGTCCCATTAAAAATTTTGAGGAATGGAGAGGGAAAAAATAGAATGATGAAACACACACACCTATGGCTTGGGTTAATTGTAAAGCAGAGGCATCATCCCAATTTGATTCTTGGACGTGTAGGGAGATTATGGATCTCAAGAGGAAAGTGGAAACTATGGAAGATTCCCTGAAAGTTGTTTGGAACAAAATAAACAATATGGAAAATTAGATAAGGGAGATCCTAGTCAAGCTCAAAGCCTATGAAAATAACCTTTGGGAACTTATTAAGGACAACAGAACGAAAATGGAGGAAGTTACGTCCAATATTTGTGCTGCTGCTGTCAATATAGGTAAAAGAGCCAATGAGGAGACCATAGCCCTGGAGGGACTCAGAAAAAGGATGAGACAAAGTTCTAGAAAGAAGGTTACACAAAAAGGAGCTATGTAGGCGGCAACCACTTCCCAGGATACTGTTATGAAAGGAAAAGAAACTATGAAAATGATATTGGAACTGGATGAATAATCTGGTTCTTCTAGTTGGTTTAGTAATTGGTCCTATTTTTTGTTTTTTTCTGTAATCCTTTGCCTTTGGTGATACCAGATCTCTATTTAATCTGGGTTTTGATTGGAAGTCTTTCTGGTGGTTTCAGGTCCATTTAAAACCTATTTTTGCTACTTCCTTGTAGTAGTTTTTAGGGTTTGCCTATGGTCTTGGACGATCTTTCTTTCTTTCTTTGTAACTGGGTTTTGGGGCCCCTTCAAAACCTGCTTTTACCTCAATCTAAAACATTATAAGGATAATTTTTATTAAAAAAATAAATGAATAGTATGATAAGTTAACAATTACCTTAGATTTTGAAAGCTTGAATTCATGATTATAAGGTTACATTTTTTATTTACTACCAATAGCTTATGATGTTATATACTTTACCATTTACTAGGGTATGGTAAGACATTCATTCTTGTAAAATTATTATTACCTTAATAGATATTATACATGTTTGACATGTTCTATCAAACTAGGTATAGACAAACATTTATGGGTATTTTTTTAATGTATTTAATGCTTGACACATTTCAATGATAAGTTACTCAAGTTTAGTATAGAATGATAACCCAAAAATTAGAATATAAATGAGTTAAAGAAATTTTATTAAATAATATTTTTATAATAAACTTCAAATGGTGAAAAATTATAAGATAATATAGTAAATGCATAACCCAAAGGTGCTAGATTCAAAACCTAAAATCTACACTAGTTACCCAATACAAAAACTCTTTTCTAACATAAAATTATCAAGGTTGACAAAGTATTATTGTCAATGCATATCAATTCACTATTATAAAAATTAAAAATGGGGATATATTTATTGGTGATGCTAAATTTATAATCACATATAAATTTTAATGATAGGGATTTATAGATAATTCTTGATTCCATGGCATAGTAGTAAGTTCAACACTAGATGCCACTAGGATAAAATTTGGATTGGATTCAATCATGTATTTTGTTCACCAAGAAAGGGTGATTTCATAGTCAAAATTATGAATGCTTGATCTTTATTATGAATGTTTTTTCTCCTATTAGAAAAAGTATATGACTAGACCATTAGGTCTATATAAAACCAGGAGGTAACGTCTAAGGTAATATCTAATTGGGAGAGGTAGTCATACATATAGGTAATGTATATAAGATTATAAAATGAAATATATATTTAGTTTTTCATTGAAATGAAGATAATATTCATGTTGTGAGAAACCTATCCCACTAAGTTTTATTGTAAGACCCAAGTGGAAGTATTGGTAAGATCACTAGGCAAAGATAAAAGCTCATTGTCTAGATCATGGTAATATTATGTAGGTATTAATGAATAAGGTAAACTATATTAAGTAAGCCTTGGGTAAATATTCATTTTAAAATCTATAAGGAAAATAAGGTAATATCACAAGGTAAATAATGGGAAGCATATATAAGGCCTTACTATAAAATATGGTAAGTTTATTAGGTAAGGAATGAGATATTTTATTACAAAAACCATAATGACAATATAAACATAAATTTGAAGGTGAAAAATATAAAGTGAGACAACTTGAATAATCTCAATAATGTAAGACTTGATTGGTATAGGTTATAATACAAATAGGTAGGGTATGAAAAACTAAGACATGATCTAAAAAATCTTGTAAGACTAATAGGCAAAGTATGAAATTAATATGTTAAGCACTTGATTTGTTAACATTGAGAAAATAATTAGTTCACAATGTTTAAATCCATAAGGAATAAAAAGGGTACAAAAACATATAGTTATTTGGGTTTCAAGATCAATTTTATTTTAAAATGTGTGCCTTGACTAAGATGCCTAGAATAAATCAAGTTAAAGTGTTACTTTAGGAGGTCTCAAATCATAAATCATTATTTTAAGGTATGATAGACCTCTGAATGATTTTAAATCATCCAAGAATGACTTGTTTAAGGATATAAGATGCATGAATATTGTGTTTTTTTATAAAATTAAGGTTAATTACATAATTTTTCTTTAATTATCAATTTGTTAGCTCCTAGTTCAGTTGTTAAAAGTTAAAAGTTAATGAAATTTTCAATCCATATAAGAATTAACCTTGGTGTTCTAGGCAAGTATGTGTGGTAAATTTTTTCCAAAAGACCATAGAATACTAGTATGATGCCATGTTTAATGGGGAGGATGTAACATCCACTATTTTTTACCTTAATATTTTAGTTTTTGACTATCACCAAGGTGTAATTTGGGCCACTTTTGATGTATGTCTTGTTAAGGAATACTTTCTCATTAAGTCACAATCTCAACCATTTTTGGATATTGGAAATTTTATTAGGATTTTGATGCAATAAATCATGAATTTATGTGTTTGAATTATCTTGGCTTGTGGTGTAAAAGCTTACCTTAAAGTAGGATAAAAATATTACTTGGTGTCAAAAGCCAATTTTATACCTTGGACACTTACATTATATTTCCATATATCAATAATGGGTCATAAGACCCTGGTAATAAAAGTGGGGTAATGAGTCACATAGGGTTTCACATAAAATGTGCAACCTAGAAATAAAAAAAGGTAATATATTTAAAAAGATTAAAATAAATTATTTCTAGTATCATTTTATTTATGGGAGTATTAAAAAAAATAAAAATTAATGATAAATAATCACTTCGATATAGTGAAAATATTAAAATTTATGTATTATGAATTTAAAAAGGATTAAATAGTGTCATTTTTGGGTAGACCTTAGCCCAAAAACAATTATTGTGACATTATTCTAACATATGATAGGGTCATATAACCTTGACAAGGTATGATTATTTATGAATGGTGATT
Source organism: Torreya grandis (assembly GCA_037957365.1). Classification (NCBI taxonomy): domain Eukaryota; kingdom Viridiplantae; phylum Streptophyta; class Pinopsida; order Cupressales; family Taxaceae; genus Torreya; species Torreya grandis. The sequence continues at coordinate 4,565,144 of JARHVA010000647.1, forward strand.
GTTTGGAAGGGACTGATTTTAATTGATTAAGATAATTAAAATTTGAATATTTCTAGATAATCATTTTTGAAGACCAAGGTTTCAACCTAACATGGAAATATTGAAGACTATATGCAATTATGGAATGTAACCCTACCACTTCACTTTACCATTATGTTTGAAAATATAATTTAGATATTTTGGAGGCATAAAAATAAATTATATGGCATGCCCAAAATTAGGATATTTTACCTTGGTTGAGTCTTATGGTTGAGCATTTGATAAAAAAAGGTAATAACTTGTAAGTAAATTTAATTTGTTGGCTAAGGCTTATGGTTAGTATAATGGAAAACATAGCACGTATCTCATGATATATCTTTCTATGTGTGTGTGGGGTGGGGTGTAGATGGGGGTGGGGAGGGTTTGGGTTGAGAAAGGAAGTTACAACACAAAACTAGATAGTGTGACCTACGACATATTTTGGAGGAATTGGTGATGATTTTATTTTATCTAGTCATGATTTCATTTCCCTTTTAGTATATCATGAATGATCTTGAATTATATTTTCTATATTTATTTTAATTTTGTTTGTTGTAAACTGAAATGGGTGTGAGTATTTTTCACTAGATGGTATTTATTTTTACATTTGGAGACACAAGCCCATGTTAAAGTAATAACATATTCATAAAGGTATATATACACCTATGTGTGATGTATGGAATGTTTATTTACTTTGTAAATTCCTTGTATATATTCATGAATGGATAATGGTTGTTTGACCTTGATTTGCAATGAATATATACTTACTAATATCTAGTTATGCTTATCTATTGCTTAATTTTAAAATTAAAAATAATAGATATTTGAGACGTTTATGGTTGTGTAAATAATTCATAATTTTTTTTTAGTATATTTTCTAAACTCTAACCCATATATATTTTATGGTAATTAAAAATAATTAATCTCTCCATTGAAAGGTATGATAATGGTAGTGAAATGGAATGCAAGCATTATGTTGACATTTATTTCATGGTTAATTTATATTGAAGGACAATATATTATAAAATAGTTAAAATTAGTTTTGTATCTTTTGATAATACACTTAAATGTAAATATGTCCAATTATATCCTTTATATATATATAAATAAAAAAATTTATATATAAAAAAGAATTGAACTATTGCAATGATTGCATGTATTCTCATGGAATCAATATTAAACTAATGAAAAAAACTCAAGGAATATTTTTATTGATTGAATGAGTATCCTATTTGGCATGTAATTTTTAATCCATTATATGAGTTGTATTCTTAATAAAATAAGCATTTTATATGGGTGTTTTAAATGAAACATATTAAAGTTGATAAGTCCTATATAAATATATCACTCTTTATCTTATTTATAATTGTCTTGAAGACATATAATGATTTAATAAAATAGTATTATTTATGTTAGGAACATAAAAATTATACAAAACGTATGATCAAGTGATATATTATTTAAAATTATTCTTTGATATGGAAATAATCCAATGGTCCTCTATTAATACTAGCCTTATCTTACTCTTATCAAAGTAGACTATGTTTTAATTATTATTTCACCACTTGGGTAAATGAATTACCCTTATATATCAAAACAAGAATCAAAGTGAAATTGATATGGTCAAGAACCACAAGATAATAATTTATAAAGTTATGAAATATGGTCTAACTATGATATATAAATCATTTTATTACATCTATATATGGGGATTGTGGGTAAATAAACTTTTGGACTATGTCTAGCCCACCTATTAGATGTCTTACCTCTTATTTATTCAAGGATAAGGATTTTAAAAACCCTTACATTTTTTCAATATAGAATCTAAATGAAATAATATTCATGAATGGCTATATGAATACTATATACAATGAACTTATTGTTATAGGCTATTAATAGATATTTTACACTCGTATTTATAATTATTGAAGTTACTAAGGTATGTTATTGTTTGTGAATGGTGAGATAACATAGTTCACATGATACCTTTCATCCATGTTTAATATCATCTCTTAGACAAGCATGATAGAATAATAGTGGACTGTATATGAAAACTTTTGGATACTTTATGGATTAAACATTATTATCTTGTAGAAAGGACATGAAATACTATCCATGTTATCTAGTAAAGGTTTGAATATTGTGTACTTTGAGGTCATTATCAATGTAACCAAGATGATTATAATAATAAAATTAATATATAATTAACATGAAGACATGATTGTACTTGTTTTTTTCTCCTTACACCATTCTAATATGTTATTGTACCATATCTTGTTCAACTATATCACATATATATGTACCCAAGATGTAAATTTTAATAGATTAAAATATCAAGTGAAACCTTTATTAAGGATTAAAAAATGGTATTAAATTATATGTTAAAACTAATTAATTTTTAAATAAATATATACATTTATTATTATTTTATAAATTGAGATTTTATTATCAGATTCTGAGATTATTTAATTTTATATTTTTTGATAAATATTTTATCTATTTTAATTTTCCCTTATTGATAATAATAAATTTTGGTAAGTTATATTATATTTTCATTAATAGGAAATATAATAAGGGTGAAAAAATTATTATAAGATAGGATTTACAAATTTAAACTCTATATTACATAAGTGTTAGTTATGGTCAATTAGTAGTGATGACATGATGAAATGACATTGGAACCCTATTCATTTCATGAACTAGTTAAATCCATGGATCACCTGATGAGTTAGGTTTTAAATTTGAAGTTATGTGTACCTAGTGTTTTAGTTTGAGAACTTTCATCAATAACATGTAATTTGATATGTCCTTAACATTTGGCATGTCTTGGGATATGTGTGGCCAACTTATGGCTTACACACCTATTTTATATTCTTTATACATTTATTTATGTTATTAGTTAGGTCAGCCTATAGAATAACCATGGATAAGTAGACTAAACATAGGAGGTACTAGTTATTCTTTGATCATCATGTTAAGTATTATGCTCTTAGTGAATTATTGTGGAGGTTGCCCCCTTGAAGTGGATTCGCTATATTATCTAGTATTTTTCTCCGTTGTCAATTATTGCTATGTGATCTCTCATATTTGCTTATTCTATGTTATATAAAATCATTTTGTGTTAAAATATAAGTGATTTCATTAAAAGTGGTATCAAATACTCAATTTGGAAAAGTTTCCTATAGCTTTGTTTTTTTAAATCTAATGAGGCACAACATCTTTGAGGGAAAGGAGTGAAAAAACATAACTTGCAATTTGGGAAGAATTAATTTTTTTAGTGTAGTATTGTTCAAAATTATTTATTTAAAGAAAATTATTAAAAAACTGTAATTTTCTTTTTCACTTTGCACAATTTCAGTCATTGGTTTCATCTCAACAAGATAATCATAATGGTATATTCTGCATGAACACTTTTTTTGTGCCAAAATGTTTTACCCTAGTGCACAAAGGTAGCCAATAGATTCATCTTAGTGAGGTGATCACAATGGCACCATATCTTGGTACACTTTTTTTGGGTCAAAAAATCTCCTAGGGTTTGTATATGTCTAGTCCTACATGGGGATGAAAAGGGGACAAGAAATTTCTACCAATGACATAGAATCTGAAACTTTAGATCCATTGATTTTTTAACTTTAGGCTGCCATAAAGGGCTTGGTGTGGCATAATGAATTTGTTTCAATTCAAATTGATCTTTTAGGGATGTATACATAGATTAATGGGGTTCATACTCAATTGAATCATATCACTACTTCATTGGCTACTCTTGTATCTTAGTTGCAATCAAACAACCCTCCACTTCATCATTTGGGTCCTCCTCATCTCAACACTAATAACTCCAATTTTGGTGTAAAATCAATGTTACCAAAAGTGGACATGTGTAAGTTTTATTGTAAGGATCCTCTCACTTGGATTACACAAATTGATAATTTATTTGATCTGCATCAAACTCCTAGTTCTCAGAAGGTGATAGTGGTGTCTTTATATCTGGAACCTGAGTAGTTTATTTGGTATCATTAGTTATGTGCTCAAAAGAAAAAGAATAGTATTCTTATTACATGGTGTATTTTCACTGATGATTTATTGGCTCATTATTGGAATAATGTCCTTTAGAACTACTTTATCTAATTAGCCAAATTAAGGTGAATGGGAACTATAAAGGATTATATTCATCAGTTTCAAAATCTATCCTCACAGGTATAAGACATCACTGAGAAAAAAATTATTGATCTATTTTTGGATGGTCTAAAAGATAGAATCCAATTAGAGTTTAGATGTTTAACCTAGCATCTATATCAAAAGCTATCCCATAGGCATACATGGTAGAGGAAAAAAACATGGTTAAATAGAAAACCTTCACTATTGGTCATGATTACATCTTTCTAGCACCATCATATCCTCAACCCACCATATTAACACCTTGGCAAATTGAGGAGAAGGGAGATAAAGGGTTTTTTTATGGTTGTGATAACAAATGGAGAAAATACCATTTTTGTACTAAAAATAAGTTATTTTACATCTAAGGTGGAAATGAGGATGATGATGAGGAGGAGGCACATGGAGAGGATGAAAAAGTTCCTAAGGAGAAATCCTCTCAACCTACTATTTCATATCATGCCATTTCAAGTATTAGTACTCCCCAAAATCTTAAGGTGGTGGGTTTCCTCAAGAAATAGAAGGTCACTATTTTTATTGATTATGAGAGCACACACAACTTCATTTTAATAAGTTGGTTGCTCTCTTGAACTATTTCATCTATCTTGCTCTAAAATTTTAGGTCATGATTACAAGTGGTGGTATTTTTTGTTGCTAAAAAAAATGTTATAGTATTGAACTGGCCATGTGAGACTACTTGTTGGATTCGCCTATGTTTTCTATTCCCATAGGGGGACCTAACATTGTCCTAAGAGTATAGTGGCTTACGACTTTGGGCACTATTGAGATGAATTTATAGGAATTATTCATGCATTTTCATTCTAAGGGAAGGACATTTGAGCTAAAGGGATTAAGGGATAAATATCCATAACTTGTTAGCTCCCATCAAATGACAAAGATTATCTAAAAGGGTGTTGAAGGATTTGTAGCTCACTTGTTTTCCATGGAAGTTCATCTAACTCAACCATTTACACCTTCTAATCTACAATAAGTGTTTGAATCCCATTCAATTGTTTTTGGTCACATGTCAAAAGGACTTCCACATAACCACATGCATGACCATGTTATCAAACATATTCTTGGTAGTACACCACCTAACATTAGGCCATCTAGGTATCCCTATGCCCAAAAAAGTGAAATTAAAAATATGGTAGATGAGATGTTGGATGCAAGAATCATTCACCATAGCCAAAGTGAATATTATTCACTAGTTATCATGGTGTTAAATAAAGATGACACTTGGAGGATGTGACATGACTATAGGGATCTCAATAAGCACACTATCATAGATAAGTTTCTTATTCCTATCATTGATGATTTTTTAGATGAATTAAATGGTGCTCTTTATTTTAACAAGTTAGATATACATTTTGGGTATCATCAAATAGATATATGTGATGAAGACATACCCAAAACTACTTTCAAGACTCATGAGGGCCATTATGAATTTTTGGTTATGCCTTTTGGGCTAACAAATAGACCATCTTCCTTTAAAAGTTTGATGAATACTATTTTTAGGCCATTATTGAGGAAATTTTTTCTAGTATTTTTTGATGATATCCTCATTTATAGTAAAAATTGGGAGGACCATTTACACCATGTGAAATAGGTACTCTCAATTTGGGAACAACATTAGTTGTATGCCAAACCTTCCAAATGTACTTTGGGAGCTTATGATGTTGAGTATTTGGGTCATCTAGTTTCACATATAGGAGTCAAAGTGGAACCTAAAAAAATCCAAGAAATGGTGGACTAGATGATTCCAAAGACACTCAAGCAACTAAGGGGATTTTTGGGGTTAATTGGTTACTATCGTAGGTTTGTCAAAGATTATGGTAGCATTGTAGCCCCACTCACATCTCTATTAAAGAAAGACTCCTTTTAGTGGATTGATACAACTACTAGGGCATTTGAATAATTGAAATTGATGATGTTTACCACTCCAGTGTTGGCTAGTCCTAGTTTTTCCAAGACTTTTATGGTTGAATGTGATGCATCTAGGTATGGTATGGGTGTTGTACTCATGAAAGAAGGAAACCCACTTGCATTTGAAAGTCATCAACTGAAGGGTAAAAATTAATACAAGCCCATTTATGAGAATGAAATGATGGCCATTTTATATGAAATCAAACAATGGAAGCCTCATTTGATGGGTCATCACTTTTAGGTAAAGAATAATCATGACAATCTCAAATATTTTTTGGAATAAAGGATATCATATAAATAAAAATATAAATGGGTAACTAAGATGTTAGGCTATGTTTTCTAAATAGTTTACAAGAAAGGGAAGGATAATGTAGTGGTAGATGCACTATCTAGGAAGGATGAATTAGTTGAGACATTATTATATACTATGACCATTTTGTAGACAAATTGGCTATAAGAAGCATGATCAGAATGGGACAAGGATAGTGATACCCATGATTTGATTTAGAATATTTAGCAAGGTTTGGGTGGATTTGAAAAATGCACATGGAAGGGTGATGCATTATGGTATAAAGACATATTATACTTATGTAATAATTCTCTTCTTAAACAAAAAATCCTTCAGGAACTTCATGAAACTCCAATTGGGGGTCATTCAAGTTTTTTACACACCTATCATAGAATCAAGTAGGATGTATTTTAGGAAGGACTCAAGGGGGATGTCCAAAATATGTGGTTGAATGTATGATTTTTCAATAAAATAAAGGAGAAACCATCAAAACCCCAAGTCTTTTACAACCTTTATCCATCCCTATCCAACATTAGGAAGAGGTGTCTATGGATTTCATTATAGGGTTACCAAGATTTGATGGTCAAAATGTTATCATGGTTATGGTAGATCATCTTAGCAAGTATGCTCATTTTTTTTCTTTATCATAGCCATTTGTTGTTAGTATAGTAGCTTCTACTTTTTTCATTATAGTTAAGAAATTTCATGGTACCCCAAAGATCATTGTTAGTGATCAAGATCCCATCTTCATTAATAATTTTTAGATTGAGTTATTTGCATGTTTGGGTACCCAATTAACTCATAGATCATCCTATCATCCTCAATCATATGGAAAAATTGAGGCACTCAACAAATTTCTGGAAAGATATCTCCATCATTTTGTTTTTGATAAATTGGATAAATGGGTTCATTGGTTGCCACTTGATGAATGGTGGTATAATAATTATATTCTTAGTTCTTCCAAAATTTCTCATTTTACAGCACTATATGGATACCACCATCCATCCATCACTTCAACCTTGAAGGTCCATCCTAAGGTTTGTGTAGTTAAAGAACATATTCACCATCAATAGAAGGTTCTTGCTAGTTTTCATGAAAATTTAGCCATGGCCCATAATCACATGAAATAGTAGGTAGATAAACATAGGAGTGACAAAAACTTTGACATTGGTGATTTTGTTTTTATTTTCTTACAACCATATAAGCAGATGTGCTTAAAACGATATAAAAAGGATAACAATATTTCCCCTAAGTATTATGGGCCTTACCAAATCTTATAAAAAATTGGTAGTGTGGCCTACAAGTTAGAGTTTCTTTCCTCCACTTGCATACATCAAGTATTTAATGTATCATTCCTAAACAAAGTCATTAGACATAAATTTGTTACCCAAATTGAGTTATCAGAATTGGATAAGGAAGGAAGAGTTATTATTGATCTTGAGGTGATCCTTCAAATGTGCACTAAGTAGTTATGGTCTCAAGAGATTAAGGAGTACCTGATCAAATAGAAGAATCTTCCATATGAAGATGTTACTTGTGAGGATGAATCTTTTATTTAGAAACATCTACAGTTGACTCAACATTGAGGAAAACATTGTTTTGAAGGGAAGGGGTGTGTTATGCTCTTATCCTTTAGCATGTCTTAGGATATGTGTGGCTGACTTGTGGCTTACATACCTCTTTTATTTTCTTGTTACATTTCATTATGTTCTTAATTAGGTCAGCCTATGAAATAACCATGGCTAAGTAGACTATATATAGGAGGTAGTGGTTAGTCTTTGATCATCATGTTAAGCATTTTGATCTTAGTGTATGGTTGTGTAGGGTACCCCCTCAATGTGGCTTTGATATATTATCCAATATTATACTATAATGTCAATTATTGTTTTATGATCTCTCATATTTACTTATTATATGAAAAATAAAATTATTTTTTATGAACATCTAAGTAATTTCATTACATAATTTAGGCTCATGGGTGAAATTCATAATTTTTTAATTCTACATAAAATATTTTATCTATTGAAGTAAATATAATCCTTCTACACTAGATCATTAGGGATCTCTAATTAATTCTATACTTGTGTTTAAAATTTTATTAAAAAAATTAAGTAAAAATTATCTTCAAACCTTTAAAATAACGTTAAGATATGGTGTATTATGATGCACTTAGTTATATATATGTGGGCAGTTGGCATCCTTAGTAATTTCTAATTCTATTAAGATTTATGTCTTAACATAATGGATTAGCTAGTGTAATTATCTTAATTTGTTATGAATTTGAAATTATATAACATTTTTATATAATGTAAATTATGGTGTTTAGTGATAAGAGGAAATCCATTATAGTGATTAGTGTGAACTAGTTTAGACTATTGATAGTTATTGTTTATGATAAAATGTAAATTTATATTACCACATTACATCTTCATATTGATTTTAGTTTTTAAAACTATGTTATGAATATAAATGACACTTGAAATTTGTATTTAGATTATATGGCTAAGAACAAAACACTATCTTTCTTAATTTCCTTCTTTATATTACCATGTTCCTAATAAACTATGTTAAATATGTGGAAGAACTCTAATCCATGCTTGAAATTATGATCAAGCTAGTATCTTGATATTAGTATTTAAGGAAATAAGAGGAAATCTACCTGAATAATGGCATGTTAAAATCTTAGACAAACTTTAATAATAAGTAGTTTTTCACTTGAAAAAAGTGTCAATATATATTAAAAATTCCATTACTAAGTTATTATCTACTCTACATAATAAATTTTATAGGTTGTTGAAGTTTTGAATTCTAACCAAGTCAAAAATAAGAGATGAAAAATGAATCTTGATGTCAAGACATGGGCATATTCTATGTATCATAATTTTTTAAATCTTGGAATAAATTAAGTAGAAAATTGATCCTTACTTAAAGTTTTAATATGTGATGAATTATAATTAGTATGTTTACTCATTACTCATGTAAAATATTACTAATGTGAGTTTACATGAGACAGTTTCCATATTCTATAAAAATATATAGATGATTAAAACTTATTTTTTGCTTTTTTATTGGCTCAAACCAATTCTTTATAGACAATTTTTTAATTCACAAGATGATAGCATATATTTAAGACAATTAAAATCAAGTAGTATGAAAATTTTCTTTTAATATTTTCAATTCGCCAAAATTCATGTGTCAATACAATAAGGCCTAGAGCATTGTCTTTGTTTTTTGGTAACCTATGTGATATAATGCTTACCTTTGGTTGAAATGAATACCAAGGTTGTAGTTGCATTATCTAGTAACTTATTTTGAAATAATATTATACCTCAATGAAATATGGATTGGGGTTATATTATTGGCTCATGATTATATTAAATATTGTTCATGTGTTGTCTTTACATGGAATCATAAATTCATCCATAAATTTTATTAAATGAAAATAGAGGTATAATTAATACCATAAAATTAGCTAAGTTATATACCTAAGGGTGATCAAACCTCATAAGGGCTTGAAGTTGTAGAGGATAGGATATTAGATTAAACCTAAACCTATATAAAAAAATACTATTTTATGGTATTTCATACTATTTACTAAGTTAAAACTTTTAATGAATGTATATTTGTAGTTTGAGATTATTATACTCAGATTTGGATATAAAATTCAAGAAATCACTAAGATGAAGTCAATTAACCCTGATTTTATAATGAATCTTAACCCTAAATTGACTTATATATTCAATGATTATGTTAGTAATGTGTGTATATACTTTAATTTACCATAAAATTCTTTTTTAGATAAGTTTATTAATGCTCTAGTTAGAGGGTATAAATTTTTCTTTCTATAAGACTAAAAAAGACATTGTGGTCCTATGGTCATACAAACAAGTAAGAACATTCTATTTCTTACAATATAATTTTAAATGCTAGTGGTTTTGAATATTTTAAATTTCAAAGGTTTGATTCATAAATGATATAATAATTGTTAAAATAGGAGAGACTGTTATGCTAAATTAACAATTACCATATAATTTTCAAAGGAAGAATTCATTATTATAATGTGACATGTTTGATTTACTCATGGTACACTATACCCTGCACTATGTTCTAATATGAAATCCATTTTCCTAACATTAATTTTACCTTACTATAATTTATATATGTTTTAAATGTTATTTTAAACTAGGTATGCATAAACATATTTGAGTAAGTATTTTAACATGCCTTTGATGTTTGGAACATGTCAATGATAGTATATTAAATTTTGGTAAAAATTTCCAAGGGAGAAGGGTAACCCAATAATTATAGTTTAAATGATCCCAATAAATATTAATTATTATTATTATTATCTAAAAAAATTCAAAGGTGAATCAAATATATGATAATATAGTGGATCTATAACCCACATGTAGTAGGTTTGAAATATGATCTGTAAACTAGTTAGCTAACATAATAACTCAAATTTAAGAGAAATTTTCAAATTTAAATAATAATGCAGGTGATTACATATAATGTACATAGTAAATAAATAAATACATTATGTATGTATTTAGTGGTGATGTTACATTTAGTATAAAATCCATGTTTCAAGACTAGGGATCTTTGGAAAATTTGTGAATCTATCATAGAGCTCCAGGTTCAACACTAGAGGAATATAGTATGAGATATGACTTGATATAAATAATTAATTATGTTCAATAGTAAAATATTAGTATTAATTATAAATTTTAAAAGCTTGATCCTTCTTATGAATGGATTTTATCTAGTTGAACATCAAGGCTATGTCTAGACCATTAGGTCTCTAAACATCCATGAGTTAACATCTAATGTAAGACTTAATTGGGTAAGTCTAGTATGACATGAAATAATGGTAAAGAATACCATAGTAATAAATTTAGACTCAAAATTTTAATGAATTAAAGGGAATACTTAAGTTATGAGAAACCTATCCAACTAGGATTGACTTTAAGACTTAAGTGGCAGAGTTGATAAGGCTACTATGGAAAGATAAGATATCATTGGTTGAATAATGATACTCTTGATTAGGTATTAATGAATAAGTTAAATTATAGGAAGTAATCCTTTTTTAGAGATAATTTTTAATTATGTAAAGGAAAAAAAGGTAATACCACTAGAAAAATAATGGAAACTCCTAATGGAAGTAATGGTGATTCAATTCAGAAATGAATGAGATATCTTAGTGGAAATACCATAATAAAAATATCAATATAAAATAAAAGGTAAAAATGATAATGTGATATGACATGAATATTCCCATAACATAAACCCTGATTGGAAAAAATAAACCAACATGAAGCCTATGTAAATATAAGACCTGATGTGCCAAATATTTTAAGACCATTAGGTAGAATATGGAATAAATAGGGTTAAAATGTGACTTTTTAAAACTCAAAAATAAGTTACTTAAGAAATTTAATCTCTAAAAGTAACAAAAAAATTATTAAATCATATATTTTTTTTGGGTTTTAAGATAGTTTAATCTAAAAATATGGGCCTTAATTGAGAATCCTAGAAAAATCATGATGTAATGTTGATTTATGTAGTTTAAACTCGTTATTTTTAGGTAATATAAGCTATATAATATTTTAAACTCATCTAAAAATAATTGATTAAATGTTTTAAGAATAATAAATAATGATATTTTTTTCTATAAAATAAGGGTTAATTGCACGATTTTTCTTCTATTCTCAAGATGTTAGCTTTGAATTTAGATATTAAAAGTATCAAGTTAATGACATTTTATTCCATGTAGGAAAGGGGATTGGTGCACAAGGTAGAAATGTTTATAGTAAAAATTTCAAAAAATACCATAAGGCACTTGGAAAATACAATTTTAATGGTTTAGTAAAAATTTCAAAAAATACCATAAGGCACTTGGAAAATACCATTTTAATGGTAAATGATGTAACATACACCATTTTCAGCCTTAATATTTTACTTTGTGACCAACA